>JAVIAB010000145.1:11727628-12272628 GCA_032433765.1 Megaustenia siamemsis | reverse complement strand
TTTTGTCAGTTCTTCATTTCTGATCTTATCTCTCAGACTGTTTCCTGTCATTCGTCTAACACATTTCATCTCTGTAGAGGTTATTTTGCTTATTGTTCTTGCATCTAGGGTCCAGGTCTGGCATTGGTAGCACAACGTTGGGATGAAGATTGTATTGTATAGTGCTAGTTTTGCCTCCAGAGTTATTTCCTTGTTGGACAATAGTGGTGATAACTGTCCAATGATTTGACAAGCTTTGCTGCATCTTGATTCTATCTCTACTGTTTGAGAATTATCGTTTGTCATTAAACTTCCTAGGTATTTGAATTCCTCTACTTGTTTTAGTTGCCTGCCTTCTATAGTTATGTTAATGTTCTGTTTATTTTGGGCGACATTCATGACTTCTGTTTTGTCGATGTTGATTTTCATGTTGTATTTATATTAATTTATTCTCCCTTTCCATTGAAGTAAGAAATATCATACCTTTCTTCAAGCCTTCGATGACCCCCTGCGGCGGACCACAGTTTGAGAATCCCTGTCAAGGTGTCTACATCACCACTAACATCGCTATTCTCTAGTCTTGTGAGACAAGATTACAAATGGTTATTTGGTTTTTTTTTGTTGTCATTATTTTATAACTATTTATGTTATTGTGTTCTTTCAATATATTTCCCTCAACACCGGTTGAGGTGTAGATGAAGTAGAGGAGAAAACGGTGAGAACAAAGAGTAAACTAGAAATACAAAGAAGCTTTTTAAAACACACACAAAAGAATAGAATCACAGAAGATGAAAAAAACCGCACAAAACACTCTAATAATTTGAGCGAAAACACTTCTGATTAGCTATGATTTGTAAACTGAATGTTGCTATCGATAGTACAATCTCACTCTCTGATTACATTTAGAAATGCTGCGATGTGTATTTGTCGTAGAGCATGTAAGAACAGTCTGTTGTTTGATGTGTGACAGGGATAGCCCGAGTTGTCGTAGAGCATGTAAGAACAGTCTGTTGTTTGATGTGTGACAGGGATAGCCGAGTTGTCGTAGAGCATGTAAGAACAGTCTGTTGTTTGATGTGTGACAGGGATAGCCCGAGTTGTCGTAGAGCATGTAAGAACAGTCTGTTGTTTGATGTGTGACAGGGATAGCCCGATGACAAACTGTGTTTCATATGTTCGGATTTGGAGCCAAGGTGATGTCCTAACACCATCAAGCGCTATATATTTTTTTTTAAAATATGACGATCATCATTTTCAGTAGGACGTGAACTTCCGGTCAATATGGTGGATAGGCGGCAGGAACTATAAGAGGCTATGTATGAAAGTGTTCCTTGTTGCAGTTTCCTCATATTCCACGTCCAGCTTGTTGCATGAGCTACTGAGTTAAGTGCTCTGTGCACACCGTGAGCTGTGAGTTTCATCTGTTTTGATCATGTTTCGATATCCCGGTTGTTTAAGATGAATGATGATATCGTATGACAGGGAACAGATGGTTGTGTTCACTTTCTGTGCGGTTTCGACTTATGTCTTTTGGCGTGTGCTGAGACTACTATGATGGGGACTGCAGCTACCTTTCTTTGTTTGGAAGATGAGATAGTAATTGGGATGATTCCACTGGCACGGGCGGTTGAGAAATTATGGATTTTAATTCGTTTGCAGTGATACCGGAGTCTTCCATAACCATAACCTTAACCATAACCATAACCTTAACCATAACCTTAACCTTAACCTTAACCATTACCATAACCATAATCATAACTATAACCATAACCATAACCATAATCATAACCATAACCATAACCATAACCATAATCTTAACCATAATCATAATCATAACCGTAACCATAATCATAACCATAACCATAATCATAACCATAACCATAATCATAATCATAACCATAACTTTAACCATAACCATAGCCATAGCCATAACCATAATCATAAGCATAATCATAATCATAACCATAACCAAAGCAATAGCCATAGCCACAACCATAACCATTGCCATAGCCATAACCATAACCTTAACCTTAACCATAACCATAGCCATAGCCATTGCCATAACCATAACCTTAACCATAACCATGTAAGAACAAAGAGCACGTACAATAACAATCGTCCCAAGGGTCAAATTACTGTATGGAGGTGGCTGGTTGGTCTCGAGACAAGACGCCGGCCTCGAGACATAGAGGTTGTGGGTTCAAATCTCGGTTGCACCAATTGGGATTTTTATTTATGATTTCACTCTGCGGCAACCACCCCTGGTCTCAGCAGCGAGGCCTTGCTTGAAATGTCAATTACTCATGGGCGGGAAAAATATGAGTACCTCCGAAAACGGAGTTATTTGTCTGTACGGCGAGGGACCCCTGTGCACACGGCTGCCAGGGAAAAACGTATTAACACGCAAAATTCAGTTCCTAGTTTCTAGGGCCTTTGTCAAGGGTCAAAGCTGGCGAACGAAAAAAAAAATTACTGTATGTCCTCTGTTACTGTGAAGCATTCTGTTGGTGGGGTACAGAACAGACCAGGAAAAGGCGGAAGGTTGGCTACCATGGAGCGCCAATCCACTGTCTCTTGCTTTGATGGTGCAGATTGTCATAGGCTGACTTGTGCATCTTTTGATGTTATTCGTCCATGTTAGTCTTGGTCTGCCTCTGCCTCTTTTACCTTGTATTTTCCCTTCCAATATAACTTTTATTAGGCTGTTGTGTCTTTTAACATGCACGAAAAATTTCATTTGTCTTGTTCAAATTGTGTTTAGTAGTTCACTTTTCATTTTTAGTTGTTTTAAAACTTCATCGTTTGTTTTCTTTTCTTTCCATCCAATTCTACCTATTCTTCTATAAATCCACATTTCAAAGGCTTCAATTTTCTGTTCTGTTTTCTTGTCTAATGTTCATGTTTATGCACCTTACAGGAATATTGCGAAGATGTAACATTTTGCTATTCTTAGTTTTAGCCCTGGTGTTATTTGTTTTGATGTTAGCATATTTCTCATGGCATTAAAATTACTTTTTGCCATACCTATTCTTTTGTTTATTTCAGTTGTACATTTTCCATCATTGGTTATAGTATGTCCCAGGTAGTTGTAGCTCTGAACTGTCTCCAGATGTAGCATTAAATCTTCACAAAGATAGACAACGACAAATTGTGTCATTGTAAAACTTAATTAATTATCTATATAAAAAGTAAGTAAAGTACCCCCGTCACGCCAAGTGGCGTATAGGGAATATGGTGTTAGTGACCATACATTTTACAGATCTTCAACACATGATTTTTGGGGTAATGTGGTCGGTATTACGCCCGGTGCCGCTTTACTTTCCTAGAAAAAAATATCCGCTACCCATTTAAGGCTGGGTGAACCCGGAATCCGTCGGTTTGGATCAAACCCTACCCCTTGTCCTTTGCAGTCCAGTTCACTAACCATTGAGCTGTAGCGGGTCCAAATTATCTATATACTTCACATGTATAATGTTACCAATGCATTCAATTTTACAGAATAAATGACTATATACGTGTGTAGATACAAATCAAGAGTTATGTTGGTCATGATAGATTTTTACGATGATAAGAAATGAAACATAGGAGTCGCAAAAGGTGTGACACAATTTTCATTCTGAAACACTTCTAAGAGGCCAACACAAGAAAGGAGCTCCTAAACAAAACATCGGAAAAAAACAATCAACATTTTTCATGCACATCATGAGAAGAAAAAAATTGGAATAATTGATTCTATCTATCTATCTATTGTCCTTTCGAGCTGAAGACGGCACATAGGGCAGAACCACAATTTAAAAAAACAGAAACCTTGCATGCCAAAATAGCACATATTGCAGAGATCACTGCTTCTAAAATCTATGGCTCTGTTTCCATAACAATACTTTTTACAATGACAGCTAATAATTGATTACAACTCGTAAAATACAGGGAAAGAGAGATTGCGGAAGCTTAGTGTCATGGCATGGAAAACAATCAACTGAATTGATACTATGCATGGTGGATAGACGGGAGCCGCGATAGCTCAGTAGTTAGTGAACTGGACTACAAAGGACAAGAGGTAGGGTTCGATCACAACCGACGCCTACCGGTTCACCCAGCCTTTAATGTGTACCGGATTTTTTTCTGGGAAAGTAAAGCGGCACGGGCGTAATACCGACCACATTACCCCAAAAATCATGTGCCGAAGATCTGTAAAATTTATGGTCACTAACACCATATTCCCTATACGCCACTTGGCGTGACGGGGGTACTTTACTTTTTTTTATGGTGGATAGACAATTTTGGAAGGACAAGATCGCTACATCAGCCGGTATGGCATATGATGATGAATACTTAGATTTGGCAACCTGTAAGCCTAATTTATACTGCTTTGAAGTTCGACCACAACACTTTTCAAATGACTGAAATGAAGTGGGCATCTAGGTTAAGCTGTTATCAAGCTCAGGAAGTTGAAGTAAGGAAAGAGAGAAATATAAAAAGAAAATAGTGTTGCTGAAGACATCAACGGCGATCCGACAATCAAGGGTAGTCACTTCTGAAGTCCGCCAAATACTTCTCATATGGGATTGTCTTTGGAGCTGCTAATGAAGCAACTCACCGACTGGGAGAAAGTGATATCTGTGATTATATTCTGCCATCATATGTACTCCTATACACTGTATGTTCTCTAGTCTAGTGCCGTGGCCACTCAGAGTCATACTCTGTCTCCCCATATATACTGTTTTTTTCTCTATGGAACCCATAAATATCCGGTGTTTCCCCGGGGGGCCACTACTTAGTTGGCTTCCGCAGTGTGTGTCCTATCCAGCGCCATCGTCTTCGCTGTATCTCTTTATCCACTGGTATTTGACTGGTACATTTGCATAATTCTATGTTAGTGATTTTGTCCTGCCATTTCCATACTTTTATTCTGCGTAAGCATCCATTAATGAAAGTCTGTATCTTCGTGATTGTCAATTTTGTTGTTCTCCATGCTTCACTAGCACTGACTTAACATTGGAGTTGAACATTTTTATTTTTGTATTTAACCTAATTTTGTTGGACTTCCAAATGTTTCCCAGTGCAACAACAGCTCCTCTTACGTATATCCTTCACCTTTATTGAATGGTCGGCTAAAATGTTCTAATTGTTTCAACTGTTTGTTTTTGCTTCTATTTTTTATCTCCAGGGAAACCAATTTTATCTGGAACAGCTACGAGCTGAGTGGTAAAACACAAGGTCAAAGCAGCTTTCGGAGGCATTTGATGGACGCAGCCTCCAGGGCAAGAGGTAATGTAACCATAGTTACCAGATGTTCAGTTTTGTTCTGTTTTGGGGGCTGAAGTTGTTGAGAGCGATGATTATTTTTGACATTCATGGTGCGGATGATGGTTTGTGTAGCATTGCGGTTAAGGTGTTAACGATGAAACGGGTATCCGGTTTGTGCCACATATTGAGCTCTTTTAAGTATAAATTTGAATACTGGCGTCTCGTATCTATAACAACGACTACTCGTATAAATAACAACGATTTTTGGGGTAATGTGGTCGGTATTACGCCCTTGCCTCTTTACTTTCCAAAATTACATTTCTATGGCCATTTGGCTCAGGCAAAAGCAGCTTTCCAAAAAATGAGAAAGGTACTGTGCAATCCATTTTTGGCAATAGAAACATGGAAAAGAGTTCTTAAATGTTATGTAGAGCCAGTCTTAACATATGGATGTGAATCACGAACAATAGGACAACAGACAAGAAAATCACTGGAGTCTGTAGAAATGTGGTTTTACAGAAGAATGTTGAGGATACCATGGACAGCTAAGAAGAGTAATGAAAATGTTCTGAGAGAGGTCAAAGCAAAAAGAGAGCTAATTTCCAATATTAGGAAGAAACAATCATCATTTTTTTTGACATGTAATGAGAAGAGAACAACTGGAATATATTGTAACAACTGGGAAAATTGAGGGACGAAGAGATAGAGGGAAGCAAAGAGAAAAAAATAACAGACAGCTTAAAGAGAATGGCTTGGCAGAAGGTCAACAACAGAAATGGTTACAGCTTAAGAGAATGGGACTACAAAGGACAAGAGGTAGGGTTCGATCCCAACCGACGGCTTCCGAGTTTACCCAGCCTTAAATGGGTACCGGATTTTTTATGGGAAAGTAAAGCGGCACAGGCGTAATACCGACCACATTACCCCAAAAATCATGTGCTGAAGGTCTGTAAAATTTATGGTTACTAACACCAATATTCCCTATACGCCACTTGGCGTGACGAGGGTACTTTACTTTTCCTTTTTAAGAGAATGATTTGGCAGAAGGTCAACAACAGAAATGATAAATAACTGTCGAGATCGAAAGTTTTGGAGAGACATGATCACCTACGCCAGCAGGCATGGTACTTGATGATGATAATGGTGATAATGATGATAATGATGATAATGATGATAATGATGATAATGATGATAATGATGATAATGATGATAATGATGATAATGGTGATGGCCATTCTTCGGCAACATTACATTTCGGTGGCTTACATAAGATATTTTAGAACTTTATATAAAAGATTTTTTTCTTTTTCTCCAACTGAATCATTATGCTGTGTCCCCGCAGTGTTCATCCTGTTCATGGAAGTTAAAGTGCTGCGAGCTATACTCCTGGAAGCATACAGCTTAGGATATTCCAGATCGCAGGATTTTGTCTTTCTCATCATCCAGAGCATGTCTGCTGGTCCGACAGATGCCACAACTTGGAAGCTGGGAAACCAATCAGATCAGGTAAGCCGGGGAGTGTGTGCACATTCGTGGGTTGTGTAAGTGATGGAAGTGTGGGGGAAAAGTGGTTTTTGTAAGTGATGGAAGTGTGGGGTAATGTGGTTTTTGTAAGTGATACATGTGTTGGGAACAGTGGTTTTTGTAAGTGATGAAAGTGTGGGGAAAAGTGGTTTTTATAAGTGATGGAAGTGTGGGGAAAAGTGGATTTTTTAAAGTGATGGAAGTGTGTGGGAAAAGTGGTTTTTGTAAGTGATTGAAGTGTGGAGAAAAGTTGTTTTTGTAAGTGATGGAAGTGTAGGTGAAAAGTGGATTTTGTATGTGATGGGAGTGTGGGGAAAAGTGGATTTTCTAAGTGGTGGAAGTGAGGGGGAAAAGTGGTTTTTGTAATTGAGGATATTGTGGTGAAAAGTGGTTTTTGTAAGTGATGGAAGTGTGAGGGAAAATTGGTTTTTCTAAATGATGTAAGTATGGGGAAAAGTGGTTTTTCTAAGTGATGGATGTGAGGGGGAAAAGTGGTTTTTGTAATTGAGGGTAGTGTGGTGAAATGTGGTTTTTGTAATTGAGGGTAGTGTGGGGAAACGTGGATTTTGTATAAGATGGACGTGTGGGGAAAAAAGTGGAATTTGTAAGTGATGGAAATGGGAGAGGGGGGGAGTGGATTTTGTAAATGAGGGTAGTGTGGGGAAACTTGGATTTTGTATAAGATGGAAGTAAGGGGGGGGGGGAGTCGAATTTGTAAGTGATGGAAATGTGGGAAAAAGTGGATTTTGTTTTTGAGGGAAGTATGGGGAAAGGTGGGTTTTATAAAGATAGTTAACATTACTATATCTGTCTTGACACAAGAAAACCTCAGCACAGTAACTGGACTCCGTAGCACGGGCGTGTTCCTCGAAAGTTGCAATCTTCTGCATGTTTCAAGTTAAACATACAATAGTTTTTGTTATTTGGTTATGGAAGACCCTGGTATCACTGCAAACGAATTAAAATCCATAATTGCTCAACCGTCCGTGCCAGTGGAATCATCCATAGTTGTTTGTGTGACGTAGAACTGGTTAGCCAAAAAAAAGGAAAATGTCGGTCCTATCTCAGATGAGTTCTACAAAGCTTTGGCCTAACGTAAATTGTTATCATTCGGGACAAGGCGAATACTGAACCCCATAACCAGATATGGTCTATTTCTTAATAGCGCTTTCTTTTGATTCTGAAATTGTGTGCGACTAAGGATTTTGTGAACTGTGATATTTAATGATATTTGAGTAAATTTTCTGTTTTCAAGCGTGACTTCAGGAGTTTAAATCAGATATAATTATATAGTTATAATGGCTGCCGAGACCCGAAAGGGGAGTAAAGAATAGTGGCTCTGTACCCTACTAAGCATGTTCGTAAGAGGCGAGAAAGGAGGGTTGGGCATGGGATGGGCTATCCCATACTGTAAAAAAATAAGCTGAAAAAACTTCATAAACGTGGACAAATCAAAGAAACTAATGAAAGTAAATTCGTCATCCAGGAAAGATAAAGGCTCTCTATCTAAGAGATGTATGACGCAAGCCGGAAGACAGACAGAAGCAGAGATGAAGATGATGGGGAAGACATGGAATGATCTTAAAAGAATGGCAAGAAACAGAACGACTTGGAAAGTGTTTGTTGAAGACCTATGCTCCACAGGAAGCTGAAAGTGTTTGTTGAAGACCTATGCTCCACGTGGGGCTGAAAGTGTTTGTTGAAGACCTATGCTCCACATGGAGCTGAAAGTGTTTGTTGAAGACCTATGCTCCACGTGGGGCTGAAAGTGTTTGTTGAAGACCTATGCTCCACATGGAGCTGAAAGTGTTTGTTGAAGACCTATACTCCACAGGGATCTGAAAGTGTTTGTTGAAGAGCTATACTCCACAAGGAGCTAAAAGTGTTTGTTGAAGACCTATCCTCCACAGGGATCGAAAGGTGTTTGTTGAAGACATTTACTCCACTGGGATCTGAAAGTGTTTGTTGAAGACCTATACTCCACTGGGATCTGAAAGTGTTTGTTGAAGACCTATACTCCACTGGGATCTGAAAGTGTTTGTTGAAGACCTATACTCCACTGGGATCTGAAAGTGTTTGTTGAAGACCTATACTCCACTGGGATCTGAAAGTGTTTGTTGAAGACCTATACTCCACTGGGATCTGAAAGTGTTTGTTGAAGACCTATGCTCCACAGGAATCTGAAAGGTAGAAGAAGATATAGAAATTTGAACTGTTCGACGGTGCTTTGGTAAATGAAGGTAGAGATGTAAGTTACAAGCAGAGATAGCGACCTTACCAACTTATTTTTTCTTCTTCTGGGTTTTGTTGTTTCTCTTCATTGTCTGGCTAAGCAAGTAGAACTCTAGAGGAAGGGCAATTTTGTAATAAAATATGCCTTGTTGAAGTCGGATATTTTGGGTTGAAAGACGAAATTATCATGTTGTCAACAACACAAAGAATGTCCCGACGGCGACGATGACGCGGAATGGTCGTTGCATGAAAGGAGCAGATGAAGCAGAATCCCCATAACGTTAGTTGAGTCCGTAACATTATCACTTTCAGCTAGTATAATGTAGTATAATGTCATCATCATCATCGAGTGCCGTCTCCGCAACGAAGGTTGGCTACCATGGATAGCCATTTCACTCTGTTTCTTGCTTTGATGGTGCAGGTTGTCATAGATTGCCTTGTCCATCTTTTTGATGTTACTCGTCCATGTTAGTCTTGGTCTGCCTCAGCCTCTTTTACCTTGTATTTTCCCTCCTAATATTACTTTTAGTGAGCTGTTGTGCCTTTTAACGTGCCCCAAAAATTTCATTTGTCTTGTCTTAATTGTATTTAGTAGTTCTCTTTTTATTTTTAGTAGTTTTAAAACTTCATCGTTTGTTTTCCTTTCTTTCCATCCAATTCTACCTATTCTACTATAAATCCACATTTCAATGGCTTCAATTTTCTGTTCTGTTTTCTTGTCTAATATCCATGTTTCTGCACCATACAGGAATATTGAGAAGATGTAACATTTAGCTATTCTTAGTTTCTGCCATACTATTATTTGTTTTGTTGTCAGTATATTTTTCGTTGTTGTTTTGTTTACAATTATGCTATCATTTCTTGTAGCTCATTCTCTGTCTCTGCTATTAAGACTGTGTCATCCGCATATCGCAAATTATTTATGTTGTGACCGTTGACTTCCATTCCTTTTTTGTCTACTATTGGGCTCATAATTTGTTTGCTGTGTTTTGTTCGGTTTTGTTTTTTGTTGATGATCTATTCACACGGGGCGGCTTGACAAGCTGTCATTGTAAAAAGTATTGTTATGAAAACAGAGCCATAGATTTTAGAAGCAGTGATCTCTGCAATATGTGCCACCTTGGCACGCAAGGTTTCTGTTTTTGAGATTGTGGTTCTGCCCTATGTGCCGTCTTCGGCTCGAAAGGACAATAGATAGATAGATAGATATTTTTCGTGGCATTAAAATTACTTTTTGCCATTCCTATTCTTTTGTTTATTTCAATTTTACATTTTCCATCACTGGTTATAGTATGTCCCAGGTAGTTGTAGCTCTTAACTGTCTCCAGATGTATTCCCTCAACTGTGATATTTAATTGTAGGTCTTGAGAATTTTCTTTGTTTATGATCATAGTTTTAGTCTTTTTGATATTCATTTCTAGTCCGGAGGCGAATGCGCGCCTCACAGCACCAGAGCTGGATGTTGTCAGAGTTCCATAGCTGATGGCTTGCGCCAGGAACGATGAACCAGAACCATCCACACCCTGCTCCACCTCTCCGTGGTGCCTTTAGTAACAGACTAACCTGTTTAGTCTGGCCAAGCGAGTAGGGATCGAAGTGGGAAGACAACCCGATACTCAAAAATGTCGCGCTGAAGTCGGATGTGTTGGGCCGAAAGGTGCAAATATAAGTTATAATGCAAACCACAACACAACGCAGACACACCCACTTAGCGTCCTTTTAAGGGCGGATGACGAAGAGGAATTCTATAGTCTACGAATACTCTAGAATACTTTAGTCATCGGGAGAACGCAAGCAAGCATATCTAGTCCATATTTTGTGCTTGTTATGTTTATCACATTAAGCAATTGTTGTAGATCTTTAGGATTTCCTGCTAGTAGTAGAAGTATAATGTAGATATAGGAAAATATTAATGACCTCATTATTTTAACTTTACTGGAGAAATGGAAAACAAAATATATAAAAATGGTATTACGTTTACGTAATTAATGGACGACACAAATTTGAACGACGTTTCGGCTCAATAGGCCTTCAGCAGGAGCAATAAGCAACACACACATACACACACACACACAGATATGTAAGTAAATAAAATTAGCCCTATATCATCATCATTGTCATCATCATCAAGTACCGGACCTGCTGGCGTAGGTGATCATGTCTCTCCACAACTTTCGATCACGACTGTTATTTATCATTTCTATTGTTGACCTTCTGCCAAGCCATTCTCTTAAGCTGTCTGGTATTTTTTCTCTTTGCTTCCCTCTATCTCTTCGTCCCTCAATTTTCCCCACTTGTCACAATATATTCCAGCTGTTCTCTTCTCATTACATTGGCAAAAAGTGATGATTGTTTCTTCCTAATATTGGAAATTAGCTCTCTTTTTGCTTTGGCCTCTTCCAGAACGTTTTCATTACTAGCCCTACATAGCTAACTAGTAATGAAGTTTCTGAAACAAAGTAATTTCAAATTACAATGAGAAATAAAGATAAAAATGCCTACCCTGCATATAGCGCAGTGTCCAGAAGGAAAATGGTCGAGGTCTAGTCCGCGCAGGATACCTGGTGTAGTTGACCAATCAATGGGAGGGTCAAAAACACAGGTGGGCGGGTTCTAAAAATATATGGGGCAGGGGATATTGTATAGGTTACCTCAATTATAACGCCACCGGCAGTGTCTATACGTATCTACGCACATACAATCATGCGAGAACACACAGACCTGTATACATGTATACATACACACACTCACACCCACATACATATATATACACGCATACACAACCATATATATTTATAGGCATTTCTTTGCCTTGACCTTGTAATTTTCTTGCCTTGTTGGTATGTGTGTGTGTGTGTTGTAGTTTTGTGTTGTTGTTTAAGTTGTTGTTTTTTGTTGCTGTGGTTGTCGTTGTTTGTTTTTAGTGTTGTTGTTGTTTTGTGTCTGTTGATGTTTTGTATTGTTGTTTTGTTGTGTGTTGTCAGTGTTATGTGTTGTCAGTGTTATGTGTTGTTGTTTTGTGTGTGTTGTTGTTTTGTGTTGTAGTTTGTGTGTGTTGTTGTTTTGTTGTGTGTTGTCAGTGTTATGTGTTGTCAGTGTTATGTGTTGTCAGTGTTATGTGTTGTTGTTTTGTGTTGCTGTTGTTTTTTGTGTTTTTTGTTGTTTTGTGTGTGTTGTTGTTTTGTGTTGTAGTTTGTGTGTGTTGTTGTTTTGTGTGTCATGTTTTGTGTTTTTGTTGTTTTGTGTTTATTGTTGTTTTGTGTTTATTGTTGTTTTGTGTTTATTGTTGTTTTGTGTTTATTGTTGTTTTCTGTTGTTTTCTGTTGTTGTTTCATGTTGCTATGGTTGTCGTTGTTTTTGTTATTTTCTATGTTGTTTTTGTTCTGTGTATGTTGTTTTGTGTTTATGTTTCGTGCGAGCTGTTGTTTTGTGCTTTTGTTAATTTTTATGTGTTGTTGTTATATTGTGTTGTTGTTATATTGTGTTGTTATATTGTGTTGTTATATTGTGTTGTTATATTGTGTTGTTATTTTTGTATTGGTATTGCTAGTTTCCTCATGCACCACAACCTAATTTTTGTTACACAATCAGTCATGCTGATGCTGTTATTGTAAACACCGTAACGTGTAACTGATAATAATGCCTGTTACGGAAATTTACTATAACAATCCCTTAACTTTTATGGATACTTTGGAACTACATGTTTAGCGGATTCGTGCCAGTTATTGTCAATGCGGGTTACACTAAGTCTTCATTTGCAAACACAGTTACCTAGCAACGACCATCTTGAATGTAATCCTACGCCTAGGCATAAATGGTGCTTGGGGAGGTAAATATTAAAAGATAAATACAACGTATTTTGAAAGTCTAAGGTTACAAACTCTGGTATATGGTAATTCTATATGAAGATTGTGTTTTTTCAGACTTCGGAACAATTGGGGAGAAAGTGTGTTTGTTCAAATCAAGAAGGATTATATTCATACTTGTCTTTGGGGTCTACAGTGGAAAAATAGGGGTTGTGGGGTCTAAAGGACTTACAGAATCGGAGAATAAAGGCCGCTTGTAAATGAAGTCTCCATGTGGTGTTTCAGGTCTGAGTTTGTATTTCAACCCGCGAGAAAAACAAACCTTTCAACCTAATGGGATTTGAACCCGTCTTCTTCCGTCAAGAAGAAAGAAAATCTTCTTCTTTCTTCTACCTTTTTAACTCCCAGTGGAGTATAGGTCTTCAACAAACAGTTTCCAAGTCATTCTGGGCTAAGAAGAAAATGCACATGGAAAATTCACAAAATAGGAAAATTTGCACACACAAAAAATGAGTGTCAGGAGCGCAAATATATATATATATAGCGTAATATATAAGCAATCATCATTGTTTGGTCATGTTTAGTTTGAGTTAGTCGAAGGTCCCGGTGTCACTGCAAACGAATTAAATGCGTAAATGCTCAACCGCCCGTGCTAGTGGAATCATCTCAATTAAAACATCTCATCGAATTTCCCAACTAGGAAAGGCAGCTGCAGTCTCCAACATAGCAAACACAGCACGCGTCAAAAGACATAAGGCGCATTAGCACGAAAGTGAACGCAGCTGAACTGTCCTTTGTCATACGATATCATCATTCATCGCAAGCAATCTGAATATAGAACTACCATCCGGATGAAAACCACAGCTCACAGTGTGCACTGAACACAGTAGCTCCGGCACCAAGCTGGTCTTGGAATATGATGAATTACACAAGGCAACCAAGAGACCTGTTTGTTTTTGGCCATGTAATGAGAAAGAAATAGGAGGAATATATTGGGACAACTGGGAAAACTGAGGGATAAAGAGATAGAGGAAAGAAAAGAGAAAAGATACTAGACAGCGTAAGAGAATGGCTTGGCAGAAGGTCAACAACAGAAATGATAAATAATTGTTGAGTTCGAAATCGTGGAGAGACATGATCACCTACGCCAGCAGGTATGATACATGATGATATTGAACATGCGCACCAGAAGAGACATCAACGTCGATCAGGTGAGAGAAAAGAAATATAACGAAGCAAAACACACACACACACACACACACACGCACGCACGCACGCACGCACACACACACACAACGTGTGCACCAGAAGGGCTTAGAAATATGCAAGCAATCATCATCAAGTACCGTGCCTGCTGGCGTAGGTGATGATTTCTCTACACAGCTTTCGATCTCGACACTTATTTATCATTTCTGTTGTTGGCCTTCTCCCAAGCCATTCTCTTAAGCTGTCTGGTATCTTTTCTCTTTGCTTCCCTCTATTTCTTCGTCCCTGAATTGTCCCAGTTGTCACAATATATTCCAGCTTTTCACTTCTCATTCCATGGCCAAGATTGTTTCTTCCTAATATTACAAATTAGCTCTCTTTTTGCTTTGACCTCTTTCAGAACGTTTCCGTTACACTTCTTAGCTGTCTATGGTATTTTCAACATTCTTCTTTAAAACCACATTTCTACAGCCTCCAATGATTTTCTTGTCTGTCCTATTGTCCATGATTCACATCCATATGTTCAGATTGACTCTACATAACATTACGACACTTTTTTGTCTTGTTTCTATTGTCAAAAAATGGATTGTGCTGTATCTTCCTCATTTTCTTTTTTTTTTTTTTTTTTTTTTTTCTGGAAAGCTTCTTTTGCATTTAGGATTATGATTACGACTGTATATTAACTATTGTTGATGTTATCATAATTTTACAGCTATTGCTATTTGTATTAATTATTTATAATATTATTATCATTTCCAATTTATCTCCTTTTATTGATAATACTACTTCTTCATCTTCTTCTTTTCTCTTTCTCACTGATACCTGAAAGGTGTCGTGGTTTATATCATTTGTCGTTCTTGAGCTGCTCGAACTGTCTGAATTAGTGATTTTCCTTTGTTGTTACATGTCTCTGTCACTGCATCTATCCATCTTCTTCTTTTCTCTTTCTCACTGATACCTGAAAGGTGTCGTGGTTTATATCATTTATCGTTCTTGAGCTGCTCGAACTGTCTGAATTAGTGATTTTCCTTTGTTGTTACATGTCTCTGTCACTGCATCTATCCATCTTCTTCTGGGTCTTCCTCTTGGTCTTTTTCCATGCATTCTCGAGAAGAACGCCCTTGATGGTGATTGGTAAGGATTCATTCTGACCAGGTGGCCAAACCATTTAAGTTGTCGTTGTTCTATTTATTCTTGGCAGGGTTTGTTCCTACTATTTTTCTTTTCTTATGTTTTCATTTTGTATTCTATCTCTTCTTGTGTTGTTTGTTACTTTTCTCAAGCATCGCATCTCACATGTATTGATCTTTCTTAACTGTGATTTAGAGAAAGGGTCCATGTTTGACTTTCATAGCACAAAGTTGGTATGAAAATGCTATTTATCATTTGTTGCTTAGCTGGCATACACATTTTTGGATGTCTTAGCAAGGTGAAAGCTGGTATGTGACAGCATTTGCTTTTTGTATTCTCATGCCAATTTCTCTGTCTAGTTATATTTTAGATAATATACTGCTTCAACTTATTGGATTCATAGATTACGAAAAGGCATTTGATAGTTTAGACAGAAGAATGCTTTGGAAGTTGCTGAGTCATTATGGAATCCCCATAAAGTTTATTAACCTGATAAAAACAATGTATGAAGGAACAAAATGTAGTGTGGTGCATGAAGGACAGCTTACAGAAGCATTTGAAATAAGAACAGGAGTAAGGCAAGGATGCCTTCTGTCTCCATTTCTCTTTCTACTGGCCATAGATTGGATTATGAAAATAACTCAAAACAACAGAAATGGGATCCAGTGGTCACTGACCAAACAACTTGATGATTTAGACTTTGCTGATGACATAGCTCTCCTATCACACAGCCACCAACAGATGCAAGATAAAATGAGTATATTAGATGAGAGATCACAACAGCTAGGACTAAAGATTAATAGAGATAAGACCAACATTATGAGAATTAATGCAGTTGGCAATAACCAAATAAAACTAGGAGAAATACCTCTACTAGACGTACAATCTTATATATATCTGGGCAGTAATATAGATAAAGAGGGAGGAACAGAAAACGATACCAAAATAAGGATATCAAAAGCAAGAGGAGCTTTCATTGCACTGGGAAACATATGGAAATCCAAAGAAATTAGGCTAAATACAAAAATACAAATTTTCAACTCCAATGTTAAGTCGGTTCTATTATATGGCTGTGAAACATGGAGAATAACAAAATTGACAATCACGAAGGTACAGACTTTCATTAATGGATGCTTGCGCAGAATAAAGGGATGGAAATGGCAGGACAAAGTCACAAACGTGGAATTATGGAAATGTACCGGTCAAATACCAGTGGATAAAGAAATACAGCGTAGACGATGGCGATGGATAGGACACACACTACGGAAACCAACTGAGAGTATTACACAACAGGCCCTTTTTTGGAATCCCCAGGGGAAAAGACAAAGAGGAAGACCAAGGAATTCTTGGAGAAGACAGATTGAAGCAGAGATGAAGATGATGGGGAAGACATGGAATGATCTTAAAAGAATTGCAAAAAACAGAACGACTTGGAAAGTGTTTGTTGAAGACCTATGCTCCACTGGGAGCTAAAAGGTAGAAGAAGAAGAAGACTGCTTCAACTGTTTCACATTTTACTTATATTATTACTGTGCTGTATTGCTACTGTATACGCTACTACATCAAATACCTTCATCATTGCAATCAAAATAACTACAATCACTCTTCCATCTTAAAATCAAAATTGTACTCTTCCGTATCCATGGAAACCAAGTTAAGCGTTCTGTTACTGCCTTGTCAAACCAGTAAATATTCCATTGATCGCCCTGGTCAATATTTGTACTCACGTCGAATGTCGTCTTAAGTCTTAATTTACAAACTGTGTTTCTCTTTTTGTTATTTTCTGAATTTATACGTTTTTGTTCCATTTCGTATTTTCGTTTCATTCGTATTCTTGTTTCGGTCTTTTTCTCCCCATGTTACTTTACATTTATCTGTTTTATGTTGGACAACAGAAAAGGAAATCACTGGAGTCTGTAGAAATGTGGTTTTACAGAGGAATGTTGAGAATACTATGGACAGCTTAGAAGAGTAATGCAAACGAACTGAAAGAGGCCAAAGCAAAAAGAGAACTAATTTCCAATATTAGGAATAAACAATCATCATTTTTTGGCCATGTTATGAGAAGAGAACAACTGGAATATATTGTAACAACTGGGAAAATTGAGGGACGGAGAGATAGAGGAAAGCAAAGAGAAAAAATATCAGACACCTTAAGAGACTGGCTTGGCAGAAGGTCAACAACAGAAATGATAAATAACTGTCGAGATCGAAAGATGTGGAGTGACATGATCACCTACGCCAGCAGGCCCGGTACTTGATGATGGTGATTGTATAAAAAAGTAAAGTAAAGTACCCCCCGTCACGCCAAGTGGCGTATAGGGAAATATGGTGTTAGTGACCCTATATTTTACAGACCTTCAGCACATGATTTTGGGGTAATGTGGTCGGTATTACGCCCGTGCTGCTTTTACTTTCCCAGAAAAAATCCGGTACCCATTTAAGGCTGGGTGAACCCGGAGCCGTCGGTTGGGATCGAACCCTACCCCTTGTCCGTAGTAGTCCAGTTCACTAACCACTGAGCTATCGCGGCTCCTACTAATTTTTAGGGAATTAGTAAAACCCAGGTGTCCTCGCCAGGATTACGAACCCCGGCTGTTGCCGTGGTAAGCCAACCGATGGTGATTGTATGCTGCTGATTATTATTAAATTATTTTTTTAATTGAAAAGTATCACACGTCTCATAGGGCTCATAGTGCTTCTCTCCGTCCATCTCATTGGGCTCATAGTTGTTCTCTCCGTCCATCTCATTGGGCTCATAGTTGTTCTCTTCGTCCATCTCATAGGGCTCATAGTTGTTCTCTCCGTCCATCTCATAGGGCTCATAGTGGTTCCCTCCGTCCATCTCATTGGGCTCATAGTTGTTCTCTCCGTCCATCTCATTGGGCTCATAGTTGTTCTCTCCGTCCATCTCATAGGGCTCATAGTTGTTCTCTCCGTCCATCTCATAGGGCTCATAGTTATTCTCTCCGTCCATCTCATAGGGCTCATAGTTATTCTCTCCGTCCATCTCATTGGGCTCATAGTTGTTCTCTCCGTCCATTTCATCTGGCTCATAGTACTTCTCTTAGTCATCTCATAGAGCTCATGGTTGTTCTCTCCGTCCATCTCATAGGGCTCATAGTTGTTCTCTCCGTCCATCTCATTGGGCTCATAGTTGTTCTCTCCGTCCATCTCATTGGGCTCATAGTACTTCTCTTAGTCCATCTCATAGGGCTCATAGTTGTTCTCTCCGTCCATCTCATTGGGCTCATAGTTGTTCTCTCCGTCCATCTCATAGGGCTCATAGTTGTTCTCTCCGTCCATCTCATTGGGCTCATAGTGCTTCTCTCCGTCCATCTCATAGGGCTCATAGTGCTTCTCTCCGTCCATCTCATAGGGCTCATAGTACTTCTCTCCGTCCATCCCATAGGGCTCATAGTACTTCTCTCCGTCCATCTCATAGGGCTCATATTACTTCTCTCCGTCCATCCCATAGGGCTCATAGTACTTTTCTCCGTCCATTTCATAGGGCTCATAGTACTTCTCTCAGTCAATCTCATAGGGCTCATAGTACTTCTCTCAGTCCATCTCATAGGGCTCATAGTACTTCTCTCTGTCCATCTCATAGGGCTCATGGTACTTCTCTCTGTCCATCTCATAGGGCTCGTAGTACTTCTCTCAGTCCATCTCATAGGGCTCATAGTACTTCTCTCTGTCCATCTCATAGGGCTCATAGTACTTCTCTCTGTCCATCTCATAGGGCTCATAGTACTTCTCTCTGTCCATCTCATAGGGCTCATAGTACTTCTCTCCGTCCATCCCATAGGGCTCATAGTACTTTTCTCCGTCCATTTCATAGGGCTCATAGTACTTCTCTCAGTCCATCTCATAGGGCTCATAGTGCTTCTCTCCGTCCATCTCATAGGGCTCATAGTACTTCTCTCCGTCCGTCTCATAGGGCTCGTAGTATTTCTCTCCGTCCATCTCATAGGGCTCATAGTATTTCTCTCCGTCCGTCTCATAGGGCTCGTAGTATTTCTCTCCGTCCGTCTCATAGGGCTCATAGTACTTCTCTCCGTCCGTCTCATAGGGCTCGTAGTATTTCTCTCCGTCCATCTCATAGGGCTCATAGTACTTCTCTCCGTCCATCTCATTGGGCTCATAGTACTTCTCTCTGTTCATCTCATAGGGCTCATAGTACTTCTCTCCGTCCATCTCATAGGGCTCATAGTACTTCTCTCCGTCCATCTCATTGGGCTTATAGTATTTCTCTCCGTCCATCTCATAGGGCTCATAGTACTTCTCTCCGTCCATCTCATAGGGCTCATAGTACTTCTCTCCATCCATCTCATAGGGCTCATAGTACTTCTCTCCGTCCATCTCATAGGGCTCATAGTACTTCTCTCCGTCCATCTCATAGGGCTCATAGTACTTCTCTCCGTCCATCTCATAGGGCTCATATTACACTTCTCTCTGTCCATCTCATATGGCTCATAGTACTTCTCTCTGTCCATCTCATAGGGCTCATAGTACTTCTCTCTGTCCATCTCATAGGGCTCATAGTACTTCTCTCCGTCCATCTCATAGGGCTCATAGTACTTCTCTCCGTCCATCTCATAGGGTTCATAGTACTTCTCTCCGTCCATCTCATAGGGCTCATAGTACTTCTCTCCGTCCATCTCATAGGGCTCATAGTACTTCTCTCCGTCCATCTCATAGGGCTTATAGTACTTCTCTCCGTCCATCTCATAGGGTTCATCGTACTTCTCTCCGTCCATCTCATAGGGCTCATAGTACTTCTCTCCGTCCATCTCATAGGGCTTATAGTGCTTCTCTCTGTCCATCTCATAGGGCTCATAGTACTTATCTCCGTCCATCTCATAGGGCTCATAGTACTTCTCTCCGTCCATCTCATAGGGCTCATAGTACTTCTCTCCGTCCATCTCATAGGGCTTATAGTGCTTCTCTTCACCTATCTCTATCCTGGGGCGAGATGTCTCGATTTTATCAAATCAGTGTGTGCCTGCCAACTTTACATCTCATATCAGTGTTCTCTACAATCTCTTCGCGTCTTCCTCTTGTTCTGCTTCATGATTTTATCCAAGAGCCTGTTTTTAAATTATATGCGATATTTACAGAAAAATTTACATGGGATATTTACAGAATAATTTACATGGGATATTTATATAATAATTTACATTTTGTCGTTTCTTAATTCCTCAAACAGAAAGCATGCACATATCCATAAGCCGTGTAAAATGTAAAGTACGAGACTTGAATCGGAGTCTTAGCACGCGAGTTTTCACCCATATGCGCTCGGCCGCCTATCCAGAAGTGTTCGGAGACTTCTGGATAGTGTCGTTTCAAGCCTCGAAACTCACGATGCGAGGCGGCATTCCTCACCGCCCCAGAGTACTAACCTGGTACCCATTTCTTCCAGAGGCTGGGTCGACTGCGGGGTATTTTTTTTTCTTTCAACCACGGGTACAACTCACACTGTTTCCAGCGGGATTCGAACACGGGTTGTCCTAACGTCGGTAGCTCAGCCGGGTGGTTTTCCCAGCTAGGCCACCGAGGTCCCCCGTGTAATGTGTGTTTTTATTTAACCTCCCTCAAAGGTATTTGTTGTTTTTCTTTTTCTCTTATTTCTCTTTCTCACTGATACCGAAAAGGTGTCGTGGTTTATATTATTTGTCGTTCTTGAGCTGCTCGAACTGTCTGAATTAGTGATTTTCCTTTTGTTGTTACATGTAAATATAAATGTATATTCTGTTGTTTTTCAACATCCAATATTTGCGGAAAGTCTTCCTCTGTGTCCTTGCTTATCTAATCGAACATATTTTCTACACACGACACATTCTCACCAGTGTAAAGTAAGTAAAGTAAAATACCCCCGTCACGCCAAGTGACGTATAGGGAATATGGTGTTAGTGACCATAAATTTTACAGACCTTCAGCACATGATTTTTGGGGTAAAGTGGTCGGTATTACGCCCGTGCCGCTTTACTTTCCCAGAAAAAAACGAGGTACCCATTTAAGGCTGGGTGAACCTGGAAGCCGTCGGTTGGGATCGAACCCTACCCCTTGCCCTTTATAGTCCAGATCACTAACCACTGAGCTATCGCGGCTCCCTAATCACCAGTGTGGAGTTTGTATATTTACCCCCTCCCCAGATGTTGATGTTGTTAGGGTCATTATAAAAGCACACCGGAAGTGCACGAACTACGAAGCACGGCATGATCACAGACTGTACTCCGGAGTTCGTGTGGGTGCCTTATAGTTGTCCTCGGATGTTCTCCAGATGGTCGATGGGGGATATCGATGGCACCTATGGGTTCGTTAGATGTGCAGCGATGCAGATTTTAATAACAACACGATCTAGTTTGTTGTCAGAAATAACACAGCTGGTTAGCCTTTTAGGGGGGGGGAGTGGGGGGCGCCGAAGACGCATGTCACTACCAGGGCTGAAAACACCCAGCGACTTATAGCTGACTGTTTCCGCCGGTATCTGTGAACTAGAACTATCCAGATCCTACTCCATCTCTTTACGGTGCCTCTAGAAACAAACTAATCTGTATAGTCCGCTATTTTCCTGTTTTTGACAGAGGAAAGAAGAATATTAAGAGAACGAAGAAGAGGGAAGAAGAAAGAAGAGAAGGAGAAGAGACAAAAAATTATTATAGCCTTTGTTGTTTTAATTGCCTTTGAACATATCGTCCCTTGTTGCTCGTTTACATACTGTTCTCTATTGCTTGATTATTTAATGGCCTTTATTATTTGTTTAAGGGGTTTTTTTTATTGCTTGTTAACTTGTGGATTATTTGTTTAAGTATTGTATTTTATTGCTTGTTAACTTGTGGATTATTTGTTTAAGTATTTTATTTTATTGCTTGTTAACTTGTGGATTATTTGTTTAAGTATTGTATTTTATTGCTTGTTAACTTGTGGATTATTTGTTTAAATATTGTATTTTATTGCTTGTTAACTTGTAGATTATTTTTTTTAAGTATTGTACTTTTTTGCTTGTTAACTTTTCTTCTTCTACCTTTCAGCTCCCTGTGGAGCGTAGGTCTTCAACAAATACTTTCCAAGTCGTTCTGTTTCTTGCCATTCTTTTAAGATCATTCCATGTCTTCCCCATCATTTTCATCTCTGCTTCTATCTGTCTTCTCCAAGAATTTCTTTGTCTTCCTCTTTGTCTTTTCCCCTGCGGATTCCAAAAAAAGGACTGTTGTGTAATACTCTCAGTTGGCTTCCGCAGTGTGTGTCCTATCCAGCGCCATCGTCTTCGCTGTATCTCTTTATCCACTGGTGTTTGACTTGTACATTTCCATAATTCTATGTTAGTGATTTTGTCCTGCCATTTCCATCCTTTCATTCTGCGAAAGCATCCATTAATGAAAGTCTGTACCTTCATGATTGTCAATTTTATTGTTCTCCATGTTTCACATCCATATAACAGGACTGACTTAATATTGGAGTTGAAGATTTTAATTTTTGTATTTAACCTAATTTATTTGGACGTCCATATGTTTCCAAGTGTAACAAAAGCTCCTCTTGCTTTTATTTTGTGTGTGTGTTAACTTGTGGTCTCTTATTGTTTGTTTACTTATTGTCCCTTATTGTTTGTTTACTTATTGTCCCTTATTACTTGTTCACTTATTGTCCCTTATTGTTTGTTTACTTATTGTCCCTTATTGTTTGTTCACTTATTGTCCCTTATTGTTTGTTCACTTATTGTCCCTTATTGTTTGTTCACTTATTGTCCCTTATTGTTTGTTCACTTATTGTCCCTTATTGTTTGTTTACTTATTGTCCGTTATTGTTTGTTTACTTATTGTCCGTTATTGTTTGTTTACTTATTGTTCCTTATTGTTTGTTTACTTATTGTCCCTTATTGTTTGTTTACTTATTGTCCGTTATTGTTTGTTTACTTATTGTCCGTTATTGTTTGTTTACTTATTGTCCCTTATTGTTTATTTACTTATTGTCCTTATTGTTTGTTTACTTATTGTCCCTTATTGTTTGTTTACTTATTGTCCCTTATTGTTTGTTTACTTATTGTCCCTTATTGTTTGTTTACTTATTGTCCGTTATTGTTTGTTCACTTATTGTCCCTTATTATTTGTTTATCTATTGTCCCTTATTGTTTGTTTACTTATTGTCCCTTATTGTTTGTTCACTTATTGTCCCTTATTACTTGTTAACATGTGGTCCTTTATTACTTGTTAACATGTGGTCCCTTATTACTTGTTAACTTGTGGTCCCTTATTATTTGTTTACTTATTGTCCCTTGTTGCTTGTTAACGTGTGGCCCATTATTGTTTGTTTACTTCTTGTCCCTTATTGCTAGTTTACTTATAGTCCCTTATTGCTTGTTTACTTATAATCCTTTATTGCTAGTTTACTTATAATCCCTTATTGCTAGTTTTTTTATAGTCCCTTATTGCTAGTTTACTTATAATCCCATATTGCTAGTTTACTTATAATCCCTTATTGCTAGTTTATTTATAGTCCCTTATTGCTAGTTTATTTATAGTCCCTTATTGCTAGTTTACTTATAGTCCCTTATTGCTAGTTTACTTATAGTCCCTTATTGCTAGTTTACTTATAATCCCTTATTGCTAGTTTACTTATAGTCCCTTATTGCTAGTTTACTTATAGTCCCTTATTGCTAGTTTACTTATAGTCCCTTATTGCTAGTTTATTTATAGTCCCTTATTGCTAGTTTACTTATAGTCCCTTATTGCTAGTTTACTTATAATCCCTTATTGCTAGTTTATTTATAGTCCCTTATTGCTAGTTTACTTATAGTCCCTTATTGCTAGTTTACTTATAGTCCCTTATTGCTAGTTTACTTATAGTCCCTTATTGCTAGTTTATTTATAGTCCATTATTGCTAGTTTACTTATAGTCCCTTATTGCTATTTTACATATAGTCCCTTATTGCTAGTTTACTTTGAGTCCCTTATTGCTAGTTTACTTATAGTCCCTTATTGCTAGTTTACTTATAGTCCCTTATTGCTAGTTTACTTATAGTCCCTTATTGCTAGTTTACTTATAGTTCCTTATTGATAGTTTACTTATAATCCCTTATTGCTAGTTTACTTATAGTTCCTTATTGCTAGTTTACTTATAGTCCCTTATTGCTAGTTTACTATAGTTCCTTATTGCTAGTTTACTTATAGTTCCTTATTGCTAGTTTACTTATAGTCCCTTATTGCTAGTTTATTTATAGTCCCTTATTGCTAGTTTACTTATAGTTCCTTATTGCTGGTTTACTTATAGTTCCTTATTGCTAGTTTACTTATAGTCCCTTATTGCTAGTTTACTTATAGTCCCATATTGCTAGATTACTTATAGTTCCTTATTGCTTGTTTACTTATAGTCCCTTAATGCTAGTTTACTTATAGTCCTTATTGCTAGTTTACTTATAATCCCTTATTGCTAGTTTTTTTATAGTCCCTTATTGCTTGTTTACTTATAGTCCCTTATTGCTAGTTTACTTATAATCCCTTATTGCTAGTTTACTTATAGTTCCTATTGCTAGTTTACTTATAGTCCCTTATTGCTAGTTTACTTATAGTTCCTTATTGCTAGTTTACTTATAGTCCCTTATTGCTAGTTTACTTATAATCCCTTATTGCTAGTTTACTTATAATCCCTTATTGCTAGTTTATTTATAGTCCTTATTGCTAGTTTACTTATAATCCCTTATTGCTAGTTTACTTATAATCCCTTATTGCTAGTTTATTTATAATCCCTTATTGCTAGTTTATTTATAGTCCCTTATTGCTAGTTTACTTATAATCCCTTATTGCTAGTTTACTTATAGTCCCTTATTGCTAGTTTACTTATAGTCCCTTATTGCTAGTTTATTTATAGTTCCTTATTGCTAGTTTACTTATAATCCCTTATTGCTAGTTTACTTATAGTCCCTTATTGCTAGTTTACTTATAGTCCCTTATTGCTAGTTTACTTATAATCCCTTATTGCTAGTTTACATATAGTTCCTTATTGCTAGTTTACTTATAGTCCCTTATTGCTAGTTTACTTATAGTTCCTTATTGCTAGTTTACTTATAGTCCCTTATTGCTAGTTTACTTATAGTCCCTTATTGCTAGTTTATTTATAGTCCCTTATTGCTAGTTTACTTATAGTTCCTCATTTCTGGTTTACTTATAGTTCCTTATTGCTAGTTTACTTATAGTCCCTTATTGCTAGTTTACTTATAATCCCTTATTGCTAGTTTACTTATAATCCCTTATTGCTAGTTTACTTATAGTTCCTTATTGCTAGTTTACTTATAGTCCCTTATTGCTAGTTTACTTATAGTTCCTTATTGCTAGTTTACTTATAGTCCCTTATTGCTAGTTTACTTATAATCCCTTATTGCTAGTTTATTTATAATCCCTTATTGCTAGTTTATTTATAGTCCCTTATTGCTAGTTTACTTATAATCCCTTATTGCTAGTTTACTTATAGTCCCTTATTGCTAGTTTACTTATAGTCCCTTATTGCTAGTTTACTTATAGTTCCTTATTGCTAGTTTACTTATAATCCCTTATTGCTAGTTTACTTATAGTCCCTTATTGCTAGTTTACTTATAGTCCCTTATTGCTAGTTTACTTATAATCCCTTATTGCTAGTTTACTTATAGTTCCTTATTGCTAGTTTACTTATAGTCCCTTATTGCTAGTTTACTTATAGTTCCTTATTGCTAGTTTACTTATAGTCCCTTATTGCTAGTTTACTTATAGTCCCTTATTGCTAGTTTACTTATAATCCCTTATTGCTAGTTTACTTATAGTTCCTCATTTCTGGTTTACTTATAGTTCCTTATTGCTAGTTTACTTATAGTCCCTTATTGCTAGTTTACTTATAATCCCTTATTGCTAGTTTATTTATAGTTCCTTATTGCTTGTTTACTTATAGTCCCTTATTGCTAGTTTACTTATAGTCCCTTATTGCTAGTTTACTTATAGTTCCTTATTGCTTGTTTACTTATAGTCCCTTATTGCTAGTTCACTTATAATCCCTTATTGCTTGTTTTTTATAGTCCCTTATTGCTTGTTTACTTATAGTCCCTTATTGCTAGTTTACTTATAGTCCCTTATTGCTAGTTTACTTATAATCCCTTATTGCTAGTTTACTTATAGTTCCTTATTGCTAGTTTACTTATAGTCCCTTATTGCTAGTTTACTTATAGTTCCTTATTGCTAGTTTACTTATAGTCCCTTATTGCTAGTTTACTTATAATCCCTTATTGCTAGTTTACTTATAATCCCTTATTGCTAGTTTATTTATAGTCCCTTATTGCTAGTTTACTTATAATCCCTTATTGCTAGTTTACATATAATCCCTTATTGCTAGTTTATTTATAATCCCTTATTGCTAGTTTATTTATAGTCCCTTATTGCTAGTTTACTTATAATCCCTTATTGCTAGTTTACTTATAATCCCTTATTGCTAGTTTACTTATAATTCCTTATTGCTAATTTACTTATAATCCCTTATTTCTAGTTTACTTAAAATCCCTTATTGCTAGTTTACTTATAATCCCTTATTGCTAGTTTACTTATAATCCCTTATTGCTAGTTTACTTATAATCCCTTATTGCTAGTTTACTTATAATCCCTTATTGCTAGTTTACTTATAATCCCTTATTGCTAGTTTACTTATAATCCCTTATTGCTTGTTTACTTATAATCCCTTATTGCTAGTTTACTTATAGTCCCTTATTGCTAGTTTATTTACTTATTGCTAGTTACTTATAATCCCTTATTGCTAGTTTACTTATAATCCCTTATTGCTAGTTTACTTATAATCCCTTATTGCTTGTTTACTTATAATCCCTTATTGCTTGTTTACTTATAATCCCTTATTGCTAGTTTACTTATAATCCCTTATTGCTAGTTTATTTATAGTCCCTTATTGCTAGTTTACTTATAATCCCTTATTGCTAGTTTACGTATAATCCCTTATTGCTAGTTTATTTATAATCCCTTATTGCTAGTTTATTTATAGTCCCTTATTGCTAGTTTACTTATAATCCCTTATTGCTAGTTTACTTATAATCCCTTATTGCTAGTTTACTTATAATTCCTTATTGCTAATTTACTTATAATCCCTTATTGCTAGTTTACTTAAAATCCCTTATTGCTAGTTTACTTATAATCCCTTTTTGCTAGTTTACTTATAATCCCTTATTGCTAGTTTACTTATAATCCCTTATTGCTAGTTTACTTATAATCCCTTATTGCTAGTTTACTTATAATCCCTTATTGCTAGTTTACTTATAATCCCTTATTGCTTGTTTACTTATAATCCCTTATTGCTAGTTTACTTATAGTCCCTTATTGCTAGTTTATTTACTTATTGCTAGTTTACTTATAATCCCTTATTGCTAGTTTACTTATAATCCCTTATTGCTAGTTTACTTATAATCCCTTATTGCTTGTTTACTTATAATCCTTATTGCTTGTTTACTTATAATCCTTATTGCTAGTTTACTTATAGTCCCTTATTGCTAGTTTACTTACAATCCCTTATTGCTAGTTTACTTATAATCCCTTATTGCTTGTTTACTTATAATCCCTTATTTCTTGTTTAGTTCTTGTCTCTTTTTGCTTGTTTAATTATTGGCCTCTATTATTTATTTACTTATTGTCTATTACTTATTTAATTAAAGACATGATTATTTATTCATTTTTTGTCCCTAATCACTTATTTCTTGTTCCATATTACTAGTTTATTTACTGTCCATCCTTACCTGTTTTCTTATTGTCCCCTTGTGAACCTGTTTACTTGTTATCCTTGCTTCACTCCTACAAGTCAGGGTCTATTTAACTTGATGCAAGTATGTCGGAGTTAAATGCTGATAATGAGCCTCAACTCCACGCAGACTCCCAACGCTTGAAATGAATGCTGCGCTCTTTGAACTTTCCGCAACAGAAACTATTTATCTTGGAGACAAGTCGTATTGGATTAACTGATTGCCAGTTTAGACTCTCATTTTTTGCGTGAACGCAAACAGGCAATTTGATTTGATTGACAATTAACCTGTCGGTACTTTCTGGCCAGGACCTCTTAGTGTCTTCTGGCTATTTTCATTTACAGTCCGAATAATGCAGAAATCGATAAGGGCACTAATCAGTTATACCCTCTAGGTAGAAGGTTATCTGCGCTTGTTGATGTAAACGTTTGATACAATTTGTTTGTAATTTCCCCTTGTTATATTTGTTTAGCGTGATCGGGGGCCTCGTAGCCTAGTTGGGAAAACCACTCGACTGGACTACCGACGTTCGGACAACCCGTGTTCGATTCCCGCTGGAAGCAGTGTGATTTGTACTCGTGGTTGGGGAAAAAAAAAACAACCTCCGCGGTCAACACAGCCGCGGGCAGAAATGGGTACCAGGGTAGTACTCTGGGAAGGTGAGGAATGCCGCCTCGCATCGTGAGTTTCGATGCTTGAAGCGACACTTTCCAGAAGTCTCCGAACACTTCTGGCGGCCGAGCACATATGGGTGGAAACTCGCGTGCTAATGCGCCGGTTCAAGTCGCGTACTTTACCTTTATTCTATATTTGTTTAGAAAACAATTTTTAGGGCTGAAACATACAGGTGGATCACAACCAGTAATGGAAAATGTAAAACTGAAATAAACAAAAGAATTGGAATGACAATAAGAAATTTTAGTCCCATGAAATATATACTAACAAATCAAATAACAACAGGTTAAAAACTAAAAATAGCAAAATGTAATATTTTCTCAGCATTCCTATATGGTGCAGAAACATGAACAAGAAAACAGAATAGAAAATTGAAGCCTTTGAATGTGGATTTATAGAAGAATATGAAGATTTATATGGAAAGAAAGGAAAACAAATTATGAAGTCTTACAATAACTAAAAATGAAAAAAAAGAACTACTAAACACAATTGAAACAAGACAAATTAGATTTTTGGGGCATGTTAAAAGACACAGCAACCTACTAAAAATAATCTTGGAATGGAAAATAGAAGATAAAAGAGGTAGAGACAGACGAAGACTAGCATGTACGAGTAACATAAAAAGATGGACAAATCAGCCTATGACAATCTGCACTATCAAAGCAAGTGACGGAGCGCAATGGCGCTCCATGGTGGCCAACCTTCGATGCGGAGACGAAACTCAATGATGATGATGATGATGATGATGATGATGATGATGATGATGATGATGATGATGATGATGATGATGATGATGAGACAAATGTATGTAGATTCATCTTCTTTCCCCGATGAGCTACTGCTACGCATTTGGACGTTAGATGTGCTTTTGTTACGAACAAGACGGTTATATTTGAGGTCTTCACTGTTTGCTCATAATTTGCCATGCAGCGTTGATTCTGTGGGCCATATTTGTGATCGTAGGGTGTTGAGAGTGCTGTAGTCCTGTAGGATATGCCCTGGAGTTTGGATGCTCCTGTGTTGAGAGTGCTGTAGTCCTGTAGGATATGCCCTGGAGTTTGTCTGGGTGCTCCTGTGTTGAGTGCTGCTGTCCTGTAGGATATGCTCTGGAGTTGTCTGGGTGCTCCTGTGTTGAGAGTGCTGTAGTCCTGTAGGATATTGTATGAGTTTGTCTGGATGATCCTGTGTTGAGAGTGCTGTAGCCCTGTAGGATATGCCCTGGAGTTTGTCTGGGTGCTCCTGTGTTGAGAGTGCTGTAGTCCTGTAGGATATGCCCTGGAGTTTGGATGCTCCTGTGTTGAGAGTGCTGTAGTCCTGTAGGATATTGTATGGAGTTTGTCTGGATGATCCTGTGTTGAGAGTGCTGTAGCCCTGTAGGATATGCCCTGGAGTTTGTCTGGATGCTCCTGTGTTGAGAGTGCTGTAGTCCTGTAGGATATGCCCTGGAGTTTGTCTGGATGCTCCTGTGTTGAGAGTGCTGTAGCCCTGTAGGATATGGTATGGAGTTTGTCTGGATGATCCTGTGTTGAGAGTGCTGTAGCCCTGTAGGATATGCTCTGGAGTTTGTCTGGATGCTCCTGTGTTGAGAGTGCTGTAGCTCTGTAGGATATGCTCTGGAGTTTGTCTGGATGCTCCTATATTTTAGCGAGTGCTGTAGTCCTGTAGGATATGGTCTGGAGTTTGTCTGGATGCTCCTATGTTGAGAGTGATGTAGTCCTGTAGAATATGGTCTGGAGTTTGACTGGATGCTCCACAATCACACGTTGCAAAGTCGCTGAATCCTATTTTGCATAAGTATGCAATGAGGCCGGGGGCCGCGATAGCTCTGTTGTTAGTGAACTGGACTACAAACGAAAAGAAGTAGGTTTGGTCTCAACCGACGGCTTCCGGGTTCACCCAGCCTTAAATGGGTACCGGATTTTTTTTTCTCTGGGAAACTAAAGCGGCACGGGCGTAATACCGACCACATTACCCCAAAATCATGTGCTGAAGGTCTGTAAAATTTATGGTCACTAACACCATATTCCCTATACGCCACTTGGCGTGACGGGGCTCTTTACTTTTTTTGTTTTTATGCCATGAGGCCGAAGTAACCTGTTCTGAGTTTGAATATCTTGAACTGCTCAATTTTGTCTTGCCTGCTGAATTTGTTTAAGCTGTCGTGTTGTATGCTCATATTTTCTACATAACTCCCTCTATTCTGTTTTCCTAACTTGTTTTAACATTTCATTTATTTCTTTGAGGCTCTGGCGTTGGTTTAAACTGTTGAAGGCTCCCACCTGCTTTTGTGAATTCGTCTGCTTTCTCGTTTCAAGGGATGTCACAATGTTCTTGTATCCACTGTAGAACAATTTTTGTTTCCTGATAGCGAATATGCAATTTCTTTTTGTTGTTATCTTTTTTTCGTGAATCTTATACTCTCGATATTTTTTATATTCAACATTAGAACATATACTGATATGCGTATACTGACATTCTTTGTGGTAACCATCGTTTTGTTCAACATTAGAACATATACTGATATGCGTATACTGACATTCTTTGTCGTAACCATCGTTTTGTTCAACATTAGAACATATACTGATATGCGTATACTGACATTCTTTGTAGTAACCATCGTTTTGTTCAACATTAGAACATATACTGATATGCGTATACTGACATTCTTTGTGGTAAACAATTTTTTTGTTCAACATTAGAACATATACTGATATGCGTATACTGACATTCTTTGTAGTAACCATCGTTTTGTTCAACATTAGAACATATACTGATATGCGTATACTGACATTCTTTGTGGTAAACAATTTTTTGTTCAACATTAGAACATATACTGATATGCGTATACTGACATTCTTTGTAGTAACCATCGTTTTGTTCAACATTAGAACATATACTGATATGCGTATACTGACATTCTTTGTAGTAACCATCGTTTTGTTCAACATTAGAACATATACTGATATGCGTATACTGACATTCTTTGTGGTAAACAATTTTTTTTTCAACATTAGAACATATACTGATATGCGTATACTGACATTCTTTGTGGTAAACAATTTTTTGTTCAACATTAGAACATATACTGATATGCGTATACTGACATTCTTTGTGGTAACCATCGTTTTGTTCAACATTAGAACATATACTGATATGCGTATACTGACATTCTTTGTAGTAACCATCGTTTTGTTCAACATTAGAACATATACTGATATGCGTATACTGACATTCTTTGTGGTAACAATTTTTTGTTCAACATTAGAACATATACTGATATGCGTATACTGACATTCTTTGTGGTAAACAATTTTTTGTTCAACATTAGAACATATACTGATATGCGTATACTAACATTCTTTGTGGTAACCATCGTTTTGTTCAACATTAGAACATATACTGATATGCGTATACTGACATTCTTTGTAGTAACCATCGTTTTGTTCAACATTAGAACATATACTGATATGCGTATACTGACATTCTTTGTGGTAAACAATTTTTTGTTCAACATTAGAACATATACTGATATGCGTATACTGACATTCTTTGTAGTAACCATCGTTTTGTTCAACATTAGAACATATACTGATATGCGTATACTGACATTCTTTGTAGTAACCATCGTTTTGTTCAACATTAGAACATATACTGATATGCGTATACTGACATTCTTTGTGGTAAACATTTTTTTTTCAACATTAGAACATATACTGATATGCGTATACTGACATTCTTTGTGGTAAACAATTTTTGTTCAACATTAGAACATATACTGATATGCGTATACTGACATTCTTTGTGGTAACCATCGTTTTGTTCAACATTAGAACATATACTGATATGCGTATACTGACATTCTTTGTAGTAACCATCGTTTTGTTCAACATTAGAACATATACTGATATGCGTATACTGACATTCTTTGTGGTAAACAATTTTTGTTCAACATTAGAACATATACTGATATGCGTATACTGACATTCTTTGTGGTAAACAATTTTTTGTTCAACATTAGAACATATACTGATATGCGTATACTGACATTCTTTGTGGTAACCATCGTTTTGTTCCACATTAGAACATATACTGATATGCGTATACTGACATTCTTTGTGGTAAACAATTTTTTGTTCAACATTAGAACATATACTGATATGCGTATACTGACATTCTTTGTCGTAACCATCGTTTGTTCAACATTAGAACATATACTGATATGCGTATACTGACATTCTTTGTAGTAACCATCGTTTTGTTCAACATTAGAACATATACTGATATGCGTATACTGACATTCTTTGTGGTAAACAATTTTTTGTTCAACATTAGAACATATACTGATATGCGTATACTGACATTCTTTGTGGTAAACAATTTTTTGTTCAACATTAGAACATATACTGATATGCGTATACTGACATTCTTTGTGGTAAACAATTTTTTGTTCAACATTAGAACATATACTGATATGCGTATACTGACATTCTTTGTGGTAACCATCGTTTTGTTCAACATTAGAACATATACTGATATGCGTATACTGACATTCTTTGTAGTAACCATCGTTTTGTTCCACATTAGAACATATACTGATATGCGTATACTGACATTCTTTGTAGTAACCATCGTTTTGTTCAACATTAGAACATATACTGATATGCGTATACTGACATTCTTTGTGGTAACCATCGTTTTGTTCAACATTAGAACATATACTGATATGCGTATACTGACATTCTTTGCGGTAACCATCGTTTTGTTCAACATTAGAACATATACTGATATGCGTATACTGACATTCTTTGTAGTAACCATCGTTTTGTTCTACATTAGAACATATACTGATATGCGTATACTGACATTCTTTGTAGTAACCATCGTTTTGTTCAACATTAGAACATATACTGATATGAGTATACTGACATTCTTTGTGGTAACCATCGTTTTGTTCAACATTAGAACATATACTGATATGCGTATACTGACATTCTTTGTAGTAACCATCGCACCTTTATAAGCATTTCTTTGCCTTGGTCGTTTTACGCAGCTGGCTTGTTTTATTGCATCAGGTGTGAACTTTCTCTTCTTTGTTACAATTTTCGGTGAAGCTTGTTGTTACATAGTTTTAGACTTGTTTTATAATGCTTCTGTTTACCTTACCATTCTTCTCTTCTTCTTTTCTATTTTCACTGATACCTAAAAGCTGTCGTGGTTTATATCATTTGTCGTTCTTGAGCTGCTCGAACTGTCTGAATTAGTGATTTTCCTTTGTTGTTACATGTCTCTGTCACTGCATCTATCCATCTTCTTCTTTTCTCTTTTCACTGATACCTAAAGGTGTCGTGGTTTATATCATTTGTCGTTCTTGAGCTGCTCGAACTGTCTGAATTAGTGATTTTCCTTTGTTGTTACATGTCTCTGTCACTGCATCTATCCATCTTCTTCTAGTTCTTCCTCTTGGTCTTTTCCCCTGCATTCTCGAGAAGAACACCCTTGATGGTCTTCTACTTCTACCTTTTTGGCTCCCAGTGGAGCATAGGTCTTCAACAAACACTTTTAGCTCCCAGTGGAGCATAGGTCTTCAACAAACACTTTCCAAGTCGTTCTGTTTTTTTGCCATTCTTTTAAGATCATTCCATGTCTTCCCCATCATCTTCGGCTCTGCTTCTATCTGTCTTCTCCAAGAATTCCTTGGTCTTCCTCTTTGTCTTTTCTCCTGGGGATTCCAAAAAAGAGCCTGTTGTGTAATACTCTCAGTTGGCTTCCGTAGCGTGTGTCTATCCAGCGCCATCGTCTTCGCTGTATCTCTTTATCCACTGGTATTTGACTAGTACATTTCCATAATTCTATGTTAGTGATTTTGTTCTGCTATTTCCATCCTTTTATTCTGCGTAAGCATCCATTAATGAAAGTCTGTATCTTCGTGATTGTCATGTTTATTGTTCTCCATGTTTCACAGCCATATAATAGGACCGACTTAACATTTGAGTTGAAAATTTTTATTGTTGTAATTTCTTTGGATTTCCATATGTTTCCCAGTGCAATGAAAGCTTTTCTTGCTTGTGATATCCTTATTTTGGTAACATTTTCTGTTCCTCCCTCTTTATCTATATTACTGCCCAGATATATGTAAGATTGTACGTCTATTAGAGGTGTTTCTCCTAGTTTTATTTCGTTATTGCCAACTTTATTAATTCTCATAATGTTTCTGTTATCTCTATTAATCTTCAGTCCTAGCTGTTGTGATCTCTCATCAAGTATGCTCATTTTATCCTGCATCTGTTGACGGCTGTATGATAGGAGAGCTTTGTCATCAGCAAAGTCTAAATCATCAAGTTGCTTGGTCAGTGACCACTGGATTCCATTTCTGTTGTTTTCGGTTATTTTCATAATCCAATCTTACATATATCTTTATACTCCTTACTCCTTATATACTTAATCCATATATCTTATACGCCTTACTCCTGTTCTTATTTCAAATGCTTCTGTTAGCTGTCCTTTATGCACCACACTACATTTCGTTCCTTCATACATTGTTTTTATCAGGATAATAAACTGTATGGGGATTCCGTAATGACTCAGCAACTTCCAAAGCATTCTTCTGTCCAAACTATCAAATGCCTTTTCGTAATCTATGAATTCAATATAAAGTGGGGAATTTAGTTCTAAACTTTGTTCAACTATTATACGTAGAGTAGTTATTTGATCAGCACATGATCTGTTCTTCCTAAAACCTGCTTGTTCATCTCTCAAGTGTTTCTCTATAGCCTCCTTTAGTATCTCCAGAATGATTCTGCCTAATATTTTCCTGGCACTGATTTTTCATGCATAATTCCCCTATAATTTGTGCACTCCTGTAAACTTCCTTTCTTTGGTAGTTTGATCATATAACCTTCTCTCCAGTCTTTAGGTATTTCTTTCCTCTCCCAGATTTGATCTAATAGATTATGTAGCATCTTGGTAGAGGTGTTAATATCTGCTTTGATGGCTTCCGAAGGAATTTCATCTGGTCCTTTGGCTTTACCATCTTTTAATAGTTTGATGGCTTTCATTATTCTTCTTTGTTTGGTTTTCCACAGTTAACGTGTAACTCTCTTCTGCTGGTAGTATATCTGGAGGATTATTTGAACTGGGTCTATTCAAAAGTTCTTCAAAGTGCTCTTTCCATCTCTCCATTTGTTCACTTATATTACTAAGCAGATTTCCTTACTTATCTTTGATAAAGGCGTTGATCTGTTTGTATTTTCCACCTAATTTCTTTGTGCTGTTGTACAGTTCTTTCATATTCCCTTTATTTGCTGCTTCTTCTGCCTCTTTAGTTAGTTCATCTATATATTTCCTCTTATCCCTTTTAATGCATCTTCTCACTTCTTTGTTCACCTCTGTGTAAGCTTCATGTGTCTTGGCTTTATTACTTCTTGTTTTGCTTTTATTTATGTCTGCTTTCTTGTTCTTTCTTTCTTTAATTTTATCCAGGGTCTCTGCTGTCATCCATGCCTTATCCTGGCGTTCTCTTTTCCCCAGTGTTTCTTCGCATGTCTCTTTCCATATATTTTTTACCTGTTTCCAATGATCTTCTATATTTATTGTATTTTCTAGTTGTTGGAGGACTTGTTACTTGTTTGATATTGTGACTGCGAATTTATGCATTCTCGAGGAGAACGTCCTTGATGGTGTTTCATATTATTTAGTTTTGTTTAGGCCATAACTTTTTCTACTTTTGATAACTGTTGTGCTGCTTGTTGTTGCTGTTTTAGTATCGCTAAAGTCTAGAATTAGCTTTCTTGGTGCACTATTTTTTTTAAAAACATCTTTTACCCTTTTTGTTTCTTTTTTGAAGTTGATTTCTGCTATTGGAAGTCTTCCTCCCCTTTCTGGAACTGTGAAATGTAAAAACCTGCCATTCACCTACCAAGCAAAGAATTAACAAATATTATTTCAAACAAAAACACATTATAAAAGACTCAATGAACAAATGTGCTTAAAGTTTTAAAAAAGTGGAAAAACTTTCTTTTGTCCATGTGTCCCCTTTGTCTATTTTTCAGACACATCTTGGGAAGAGGAAAGTTAGAATACTTGGTTACAACTGGAAAAATACAGCAAAAGAGAGATCGTGCACAACAAAGAGAGAAGATACTTGATAGCTCGATGTCATGGCATGGAAAACAGTAAACAACAGAACTTATACGATGCACTGTAGATAGAAGATTGTGGAAGAACATTATGATCACCTACGCCAATCGGTATGGCACTTGATGATGTCCCTGTGTACAATATTCAGAAAATACAAAACATAAACGCCTAAATTATCACCTTTACAATTCGAGGGGCGAAATTCTGGCCAACACAGACTCCACAAAAAGTCAAACTCTTTGGCTCACCTAGAATCTATGGTTTATTTCATGAACGAGTTTGAAACATAGAAATCGAAGAACTATGTTTTTATAGCGTATTTAAAACATGTGCTTTTTGAGTATTGTAAGTATCATAAGTACTGTAAATACTACAAGTACTGCAAGTACTAAGAGTACTCTAAATACTACAAGTACTGTAAGTATAATAAATACTGCAAATACTCCAAGTACTACAAATACTACACGTACTGCAAATACTACAAGTACTGCAAATATTCCAAGTACTGCAAATACTATAAGTACTGCAAGTACTGCACGTACTGCAAGCACTAAAGTACTGCAAGTCCTACAAGTACTGCAGGTACTATAAATAATACAAGTAATGCAAGTACTCCAAGTACTGCAAGTACTAAAATACTGCAAGTACTGCACGAACTATAAATAATACAAGAAATGCAAATACTACAAGTACTGCAAGTACTACAGGTACTGCAAGTACTAAAGTACTGCAAACACTACAAGTACTGCACGTACTCTAAATAATACAAGTAATGCAAGTACTACAAGTATTGCAAGTACTACACGTATTGCAAGTACTACAAGTATTGCAAGTACTACACGTATTGCAAGTACTACACGTATTGCAAGTACTACAAGTAATGCAAGTACTACAAGTATTGCAAGTACTACACGTATTGCAAGTACCGCACTTACTATAAATACTAAAAGTACTACAAGTATGGCAAATATTACAAGTACTGCATGTACTAGAAGTAATGCAAATATTACAAGTACTGCATGTACTAGAAGTAATGCAAATATTACAAGTACTGCATGTACTAGAAGTTATGCAAATATTACAAGTACTGTATGTACTACAAGTAATGCAAATATTACAAGTACTGCATGTACTAGAAGTTATGGAAATATTACAAGTACTGCATGTACTAGAAGTAATGCAAATATTACAAGTACTGCATGTACTAGAAGTAATGCAAATATTACAAGTACTGCATGTACTACAAGTAATGCAAATATTACAAGTACTGATGCAAATATTACAAGTATTGCATGTACTAGAAGTAATGCAAATATTACAAGTACTGCATGTACTAGAAGTAATGAAAATATTACAAGTACTGCATGTACTAGAAGTAATGCAAATATTACAAGTACTGCATATACTTGAAGTTATGGAAATATTACAAGTACTGCATGTACTAGAAGTTATGGAAATATTACAAGTACTGCATATACTAGAAGTAATGCAAATATTACAAGTACTGCATGTACTAGAAATTATGGAAATATTACAAGTACTGCATGTACTAGAAGTTATGGAAATATTACAATTACTGCATTACTAGAAGTTATACAAATATTAGAAATAATATAAATACAGCACGTAATTTACAACATTTGTGTTTAAAAAAAAAAAAAATTACCGGATAGATACCGGAGCCTTCCATAACCAATAACCAATAACCAATTTATGTTCATGTTTGACGCTTGTAGCATAACGTTGTAAAAAGCAAAAGTAAAGTACCCCCGTCACGCCAAGTGGCGTATAGGGAAATATGGTGTTAGTGACCATAAATTTGACAGACCTTCTGCACATGATTTTTGGGATAATGTGGTCAGTATTACGCCCGTGCTGCTTTACTTTCCCAGAAAAAAATCCGGTACCCATTTAAGGCTGGGTGAACCCGGAAGCCGTCGGTTGGGATCGAACCCTACCCCTTGTCCGTGGTAGTCCAGTTCACTAACCACTGAGCTACCGCGGCTCCAACATTTGTGTTTAGTTCAGGATAAATATAGTAACCGATATCTATAAATAACCGATCTGAAAATAAAATATTAGAGAAAATGAAATAAAAAAGACAATATACTGACTACTTTGAAGCATAAGTTTTGATTGGGTGACACTTATTTGCTGTCTCCGGTATTCAGCCAATCCTGAGGCTATAATTAGCGTCAGCTAACATTCTTCCTGTCTGTATTCAATAATCGTTATTCTGAAGTCTGGTATTGCGCGCAAGAATGTCTGTAAAATAGGACGTCAAGGTCTACATATGAGAAAAAAAATTAATAAACTTAACAAAGAAACATACACACACTCTAGAAGGTTTTCTGATTATATGATGTCAATATATTTCAGTAACGAAGGGGACATAATCCTCTAGCATACTGGTTCCTAAAATAGGAGCCGCACATCCCAGGGGCGTCGCTAAATTTAGGCAAAGGCGTCGCCCCGATGATATGGTAAAGGTAAAGTAAAGTAAAGGTAAAAGTAAAGGTAAAGTAAAGTAAAGGTAAAAGTAAAGGTAAAGTAAAGTAAAGTAAAGGTAAAAGTAAAGGTAAAGTAAAGTAAAGGTAAGGTACGAGACTTGAATCGACATTTTATCACGCAAGTTTTCACCCATATTTGCTCAGTCGCCTATCCAGAAGTGTTCGGAGACTCCATCTCCCTTCTTAATCATAAACGCGGTAACTACTGTTCCATTATTCATTACCATGAATGCTGCAACTACTGATCTATTATTCATTACCATGAATGCTGTAACTACTGATCTCCCCTTCATTACTATATACGCTGTAACTACCGATCTCCCCTTCATTACCATGATATCTGTAACTAATGATTTCCCCTTCATTACCATGAAAGCTGTAACTACTGATCTCCCCATCATTACCATGAACGCTGTAACTGCTGATCTCCCCTTCATTACCATAAACGCTGTAACTACTGATCTCCCCTTCATTACCATGAAAGCTGTAGCTACTGATCTCCCCTTCATTACCATGAACGCTGTAACTACTGATCTCCCCTTCATTACCATGAACGCTGTAACTACTGATCTCCCTTTCATTACCATGAAAGCTGTAACTACTGATCTCCCCTTCATTACCATGAAAGCTGTAACTACTGATCTCCCTTTCATTACCATGAACGCTGTAACTACTGATCTCCCCTTCATTACCATGAACGCTGTAACTACTGATCTCCCTTCATTACCATGAAAGCTGTAACTACTGATCTCCCCATCATTACCATAAACGCTGTAATTGCTTACTCTAATATAAATTGCCATTTACAAATCCTGAGTGATCATCAAATATCAATAGACTAATCAGTCATCAAAATACACTGATCCATCAATCAAGCCCAAACAGAATTTACATTCTCTTCCCTTGTATAGAAAGACTGTTCCTTGATTATGTATTGATTGATTCCTTTGTTGATGCCCATTTGTCAATATTGATTAACGGGTCGCTGTTCTAAACGTCCGTCATGTAACACGTGATTTGGTTGTGATGTGACCTTTCAACTATTGTTGTCCAAACAGCTGCTTGTCAAAGATAAGGAAATCATTGTCTATTGAGCGATTGACAAGTAACAAACAGAAATGGAATATAAAGTAGTGTAAAAAAAGGGAAGGAAGGAAGGAAGGAAGGAAGGAAGGAAGGAAGGAAGGAAGGAAGGAAGGAAGGAAGGAAGGAAGGAAGGAAGGAAGGAGGGAGGGAGGGAGGGGAGGGAGGGAGGGAGGGAGGGAGGGGAGGGAGGGAGGGAGGGAGGGAGGAGGAGGGAGGGAGGGAGGGAGGGAGGGAGGGAGGGAGGGAGGGAGGGAGGGAGTGAGGGAGTGAGTGAGTGAGTGAGGAGTGAGTGAGTGAGTGAGTGAGTGAGTGAGTGAGTGTGAGTGAGTGAGTGAGTGAGTGAGTGAGTGAGTGAGTGAGTGAGTTGAGTGAGTGAGTGAGTGAGTGAGTGAGTGAGGGAGGGAGGGAGGGAGGGAGGGAGTGAGGGAGGGAGGGAGGGCGGGCGGGCAGTCAGGAAGACAGTTAGGAAAGAAAGAAGGAAGAGAGAAGGAAAGAAAGATTTGTGTGTTTGGTGTCACACATTTGAACCACTTCCATAAAGTAATAATTATAAGAATGAGAAGCATGTACTAGGCTCCAGACATCTTCATTCATTAACGGTGCAGACTTTCAAAGATTTGAACTAAAATGCCACTTTCAGATGAAGAAGAACAAATGTGACCTGTCCCCATAAGTAAACCCTGTAGCTCGGAATGCCGTCAGTGCAGTCGGGGTATTCCCATATCCACTCTCCCGCCCTTTCCAGCAACCATAGAAGTGTACTGATTATTCCTGCCCTGTATTGATTGAACGTGTTGCACTCTGTGCCAGTCAGGATGCCATTCCTGCTTTCTCCCCTCCTGGCGCTGTGTTCCAACATTCCTTTAACGTGTAGGTTAACCGCAACTTCCTTGTCGCCATCCCAGGACATGTGTTCTTTTAAAGCCCTGGCACTGTCAAACCGTTAAGTAAGACACACATGATTCAAAAGGTTTGTAGAAGTAAATATACTTAGAGCTATAACTCATCATTATCAAGTGCCATGCCTGCTGGCATAGGTGGTCTTGTCTCTCCACAACTTTCGATCTCGACAGTTATTTATTATTTCTGTTGTTGACCTTCTGCCAAGCCATTCTCTTAAGCTGTCTGATATCTTTTCTCTTTGCTTCATTCTATCTCTTCGTCCCTCAATTTTCCCAGTTGTTACAATATATTTCAGTTGCTCCTTTATCATTACATGGGGCAATAATAATGATTGTTTCTTTTCTAAAACCGTAAAGTATCTCTCTCTTTGCTTTGGCCCCTGAGAACGTTTTAGTTACCCTTCTTAGCTGTCCATGGTATTCTAAAGATTCTTCTGTAAAATCACATTTTTACAGGCTCCTGTAATTTTCTTGCATGGTGTCCTATTGTCCATGATTCACATCCATACGTTAAGACTGGCTCTACATAACATTTAAGAACTGTTTTTCTTGTTTCTGTTGCCAAAAATTCATTTCACAGTATCCTCCTTTTTTGTGGAAAGCTGCTTTTGCCTGAGCCATTCTGCATCTCACCTCTGTTGTACATCTACCATCTGAGGGTAACAATGTTCCCAGATATTTAAATGCATTTACCTGTTTTAATATTGTTCCACTTGTCTTTATTGTGCATTGCTGTAATGTCTTATTCTGAACTATAATTACGAATAGTAAAATATTATATCTACTCCATACATTCATGAATGGTGCAGAACAAACAAACATGGGCATTAATTTAAATAAGAAAACAAGAGTATAAATTGGTGTCTTTGAAATGTGGGGTGGAGAAATGGGTGGAGGAAAAAGAAAACAAACAAGGAAGTTCTATCTATCTATCTTTCGTTCGCCTGAAGTATTGTCTGTAACTGCAATGTCGTTTCCTGTATAAATTTTACTGTCTTTCGTAATTCTTGCAGTGGCCCATCAAGGCCAGTACCTTGTCGTGGAGATGGGGCTTAACAGTCACCAGGTACTGAAAACCAAGACTGGCCAGGCCTTCCTACACCCGAGCAAGACCACAGTCTACTCTAGCAAGTTGCTGAAGTCGGAATCAACCAGCCAAAAGGTGCACTACAACAATCAGGATGCCACGCACTCACGCCAATGGGAAGGAATTCTGAATCAGATGAAACTGAAAAAATGAATTACTTAACAAAATTCTAAAAAAAAAAAAAAAAATAACTCACATTTCTTGGACATGTGAAGAGACATAATACAGCCATTCTCCATCTCCCTCTTCCCCTCTTTGCATAGTTCACTATAGAATGCCTTTGCCAGGCCAGAGGATCACGATACGTATTCAATCAATGTGATGTATGTATGTTTCTCCACATAACAGTCACAAGATCTGCATGTGCTCCGATTGTTTGTTGTTTCCTACTGCTAAATTGTTTCCATTTTCGATACAATAAAAGTAAAGTAAACAAAAAAGTAAAAGTAAAGTACCCCCGTCACGCCAAGTGACGTATAGGGAATATGATGTCAGTGACCATCAATTTTACAGACCTTCAACACATGATTTTTTTGGGGTAATGTGGTCGGTATTACACCCGTGCCGCTTTACTTTCCCCCCCAAAAATCCGGTACCCATTTCAGGCTGGGTGAACCCGGAAGCCGTCGGTTTGGATCAAACCCTACCTCTTGTCTTTTGTAGTCCAGTTCACTAACCACTGAGCTATCGCGGCTCCTGATACAATAAAAGACGCCCCAAAATCCTACTGTATCATTACACACAAAAATCTCTCCATATCTTGTTGTATTTTCGTCTTTAACAGCCAATTTGTTTGTAACTCTTTCAGTACGGAACGTTGCTATAGATACAACGGAAGCGATTTCAGCGACACCATTTCTCATCGTTTTAAATATTGATGTTCATGTTTTAATCTATCTAATACATAACTTATTTTATATGAATTTTTAGATAATTGAACAACTAATTATATTTCACCAATACCCAGGTGACAAACATGTAAAAGGAATATGGTTTGATAATGGTTGGGAAGTGAGAGGGACGAACTGTGCGGCCAAACGTACGGAAGGAGTTACACATTTTAAGTCGTTGAAAAATAGGAGAATTGGAAAAAAATATATAAAAAATGGTATGGTAAAAGCATTACGTGATTAGCAGACGAGATAGATTTAAACGACGTTTCGGCTCAATAGGCCTTCAGCAGGAACAAACAAACAACACACACACACAGATATGTAAGTAAATAAAACTAATCCTACATAGCTAACTAGTAACGGAACATCCAAAACAAAATAATCGAATACCATACCATTTTTTCTAATTTTTTTCAATTCACCTCCATATTTAGCTTTACTGCAGCTTCGCATTTGTATGCATTCATTTGTATTTCTTTGCCTCAACCCATTGCAAAATAGACATGTTTGCTCTTTCCACAGTATATGGTATTTTGAGCGCTCTTCTGTAGCAACTGCAAAGACATATAAGGATCTTTCATCTTTTTAAAAACAAATTAATTTCGTCTGCGGTGGATTCATCTTCTGATGATTTAATTTCTAATTGTGTCTCTTCACCACCACCACCACGACAGTCACCCGGGCTGTTAACGCTTAAACTGGCGTCCTCTATTGACTCTCTTAAGTGAATGAGTACCGGGTTCATTAACCTGCGCGAGAATGGAAGCAGATATTAATGTGGCAGTGCATGCATAACAAACATTGGATACAGTTAGTGTGAAAGACGCTTATTCAAGCCACGTGTTTGAGTCAACACGGCTCTATTTGCGAGTACCTCTCCTGTCACGTGTTGATCTAGACTGTATAAATCACGAGCACATGAGCGAGGGCTCAGTGATATTCTGTGTTGATATTTAGCCAAATTAGCATTGAGCAAATAAAACAAGAAAGGACACTAAAAATTATGATTAATATCAACATGATATCATGCACATTGAGTCAACAATATAAATTTGATGAATTTCGGGTATGCAGCTCTGTAGACTACGATATTGTTATGTCATGTCCAACGTGCTTTGGTCAAAAGAGAAAACTTTTAAGAAAAACAATCTTCTTTCATTACAAACTGTTTGGTAGAGCAGTGAGCATTTATGTCGACGGCCGCCGTTATTAATATATTTGTTTTGGACATTAGAGAGCAAACGAGGTAAATAGAGATAGCAAATAAATAAATAGTAGTTGTATTGGTAGTAGCAGTAGTGGCAATATTAGTATTATTATTAGTAGTAGTGGTGATATTAGTAGTAGTGGTAATATTATTAGAAGTGGTAATATTAGTAGTAGTGGTAATATTAGTAGTAGTGGTGGTAGTAGTGGTAGTGGTATAAGTGGTAGTATATAGCAGTGGTTGTAGTAGCAGCAGTAGTCGTGACAATATTAGTATTAATAGTAGTAGTAGTGGTGGTAGTGGTAGTAGTGGTAGTAGTAGTGGTAGTAGTAGTAGTGGTGGTAGTCGTAGTAGTAGCGGTGGTTGTAGTAGCAGTAGTAGTAGTGACAATGTTAGTATTAATAGTAGTAGTAGTGGTGGTAGTAGTAGTAGCTGTGGTATTAGTAGCAGTGGCAGTAGTAGCAGTATTAGTAATAGTGGTGGTGGTGGTAGTAGTAGTATTAGTAGTAGTAGTCGTTGTAGTAGTAGTATCAGGAATGTTAATTGCAGTAGCAGTAATAGTAGTAGTATCAGCAATATTAGTAACAGTTGCAGTAGTAGTATCAGCAATATCATCAGCAATGTTAATAGCAGTTGCAGTAATAGTAGTAGTAGTGAAGGTAGTTAAAGTAGGTATTTTTGGCGCTACCTTTCATCCTTTGTGCACTTCCTTGAGACGGCAGCCTCACTGAGGCTAAGTTCGCCTACTTCAAGGCAAACTCCTACAACGATCTTTTTCCATCTGCATCTAACTTTAGCAGTTTCTTCCCTGTTAGTTATATTCGTATAATGAGTCCTCATCTCATGTTTACAGATGTCTTTGTAACATAGAAGGTGATTTTTGTCTATGTCTTCATTCTTATATCGCACATTACTTAACATTACAACTACAACTATTTCTCAACTTCCTATCTTAACATGGCGGAATAGAGTCTGTATCCTATCGACCACTGCAAGGTTTGCGTTTGGGGACTGATCAATTTCAGCTCGCTAAACTGTAGATCGCCGCGTTAAAGTCAACCTGATGTTCCACATAACGGATTAGCCCCGGTGCTACGGAGTCAGTGCGCATGGCAGCGGGTCTTTTTTTGACAAATCAAGTGATGTGAATGCATCCTTACTGCGTCGTGAATTCTATACGCGTTTTACGTGATGACACTGAGAACTGTTCAATAACCGTCTTTGGATTCGTTCGGCGCCATTTACTTTCAGCTCTTTATGGATTGGTGTTCCAAGTCAACCGAAGATTCTACTTTAAGGATTCTACCCCGTTGCTGCGGTGTTCGTGTGACCTGCCTGGGGTCTCTAGATGGAATCAAGCGTTATGGGTGCATCTATTTTTGACAATTTTGTGTTCGCTACGTCATCGTCATGGACGATCGTAAATCTCAAACCGTACACTCGAAATGAAGAGCGACATGATAAAGATGTCGATGATGTTCGTGAATCTACAGCCCTGGTGCGACTCCCGGATCTTCTGGTTAATCAAAATGGATGTTGTCTAAATCGAGGAGAGCTACGAGGACATCGAAGGAGGACTTGACAACCGGTTTATCGGTTCAGGCCTCTCTATTTACTGGAAGAGGGGGTAGGGGGGAAGGATCTGATTATTTACGGTCTGTTGTTCGATGTGCGGTATGATAATCTTACGACAAACACTATTTCCCACCTTTCATTATCTTTCATTGACGCACCGTTTTATTTCCCACCTTTCAGTATCTTTCATTGACGCACCGTTTTTTTTCCCACCTTTCAATATCTTTTATTGACGCACCGTTTTATTTCCCACCTTTCAATATCTTTTATTGGCGCACCGTTTTATTTCCCACCTTTCAGTATCTTTTATTGACGCACCGTTTTATTTCCCACCTTTCAGTATTTTTATTGACGCACCGTTTTATTTCCCACCTTTCAGTATCTTTCATTGACGCACCGTTTTATTTCCCACCTTTCAGTATCTTTTATTGACGCACCGTTTTATTTCCCACCTTTCATATCTTTCATTGACGCACCGTTTATTTCCCACCTTTCAATATCTTTTATTGACGCACCGTTTATTTCCCACCTTTCAATATCTTTTATTGACGCTACCATTTTATTTCCCACCTTTCAATATCTTTATTGACGCACCATTATTTCCCAACTTTCAGTATCTTTTATTGACCACCGTTTATTTCCCACCTTTCAGTATCTTTTATTGACGCACCGTTTTTTTCCCACCTTTCAATATAAGTTATTGACCTACCATTATTTCCCACCTTTCTATATCTTTTATTGACCTACCATTGTTTCCAACTTTCTATTTTTTTTATTGACCTACCATTGTTTCCCACCTTTCTATATCTTTTATTGGCCTACCATTATTCCCACCTTTCAATATCAGTTATTGACCTACCATTATTTCCCACTTTCTATATCTTTTATTGACCTACCATTGTTTCCCACCTTTCTATATCTTTTATTGACCTACCATTGTTTCCACCTTTCTATATCTTTTATTGACCTACCATTGTTTCCCATCTTTCTATATCTTTTATTGACCTACCATTGTTTCCCATCTTTCTATATCTTTTATTGACCTACCATTGTTTCCCACCTTTCTATATCTTTTATTGCCTACCATTGTTTCCCACCTTTCTATATCTTTTATTGACCTACCATTGTTTCCCATCTTTCCATATCTTTTATTGGCCTACCATTGTTTCCAACCTTTCTATATCTTTTATTGACCTACCATTGTTTCCCATCTTTCTATATCTTTTATTGGCCTACCATTGTTTCCCACCGTTCTATATCTTTTATTGACCTACCATTGTTTCAGACTTTTCTATATCTTTTATTGCCTACCATTGTTTCCCATCTTCTATATCTTTTATTGACCTACCATTGTTTCAGACCTTTCTATATCTTTTATTGACCTACCATTGTTTCCCATCTTTCTATATCTTTTATTGACCTACCATTGTTTCCCACCTTTCTGTATCTTTTATTGCCTACAATTGTTTCCCACCTTTGTATATCTTTTATTGACCTACAATTGTTTCCCACCTTTGTATATCTTTTATTGACCTACAATTGTTTCCCACCTTTGTAATTCTTTTATTGAACTACAATTGTTTCCACTTTCTATATCTTTTATTGACCTACAATTGTTTCCCACCTTTGTATATCTTTATTGACCTACAATTGTTTCCCACCTTTGTATATCTTTTTTGACCTACAATTGTTTCCCACCTTTCTATATCTTTTATTGACCTACAATTGTTTCCCACCTTTCTGTATCTTTTATTGACCTACCATTGTTTCCCACCCATCTATATCTTTTATTGACTAACATTGTTTCCCACATTTCTATGTCTTTTATTGACCTACCATTGCTTCACATATTTCTATATTTGTATTGGCCTACCATTGTTTCCCACCTTTGTATATCTTTTATTGACCTACATTGTTTCCCACCTTTCTATATATTTTATTGACCTACCATTGTTTCCCACCTTTCTATATCTTTTATTGACCTACCATTGTTTCCCACCTTTCTATATCTTTTATTGACCTACAATTGTTTCCCACCATCTATATCTTTTATTGACCTAAATTGTTCCCACCGTTCTATGTCTTTTATTGACCTACCATTGTTTCACACCTTTCTATATTTTGTATTAGCCTACCATTGTTTCCCACCTTTCTATATCTTTTATTGACCTAACATGTTTCCCACCTTTCTATATATTTTATTGACCTAACAACATTGTTTCCCACCTTTCTATATCTTATTGACCTACCATTGTTTCCCACCTTTCTATATCTTTTATTGACCTACCACTGTTTCACACGCATCTATATCTTTTATTGACCTACCATTGTTTCCCACCTTTCTATATCTTTTATTGACCTAACAACATTGTTTCCCATATTTCTATATTTTGTATTGGCCTACCATTGTTTCCCACCTTTCTATGTCTTTTATTGGCCTACCATTGTTTCACCTTTGTATATCTTTTATTGACCTACCATTGTTTCACACCCATCTATATCTTTTATTGACCTAACATTGTTTCCCACCTTTCTATGTCTTTTATTGACCTAACATTGTTTCCCATATTTCTATATATTTTGTATTTGCCTACATTGTTTCCCACCTTTCTATATCTTTTATTGACCTACCATTGTTTCCCATATCCCAGGCAGTGCAGGATTCATTAGCCCAAGCCTTGTTCATGCACATCGACGACTCGTCTGTGGTTCTACCCAACCAACTTCTCGAGGGAGGTGCAAGAGCGGGCAAAGAGAGACTACAATTATGACTTTGGGTCTGTTCCGGTGAGTGGTTGGTGTTTGTTCGTTTATTTGTTTGTTCTGTGTGTCTCGCATTGGTCAATCTCTCTGTTCTGATTGGTTGGTCAGTCTCTCCGTTCTGATTGGTGGCTAGCCTCTCCGTTCTGATTGGTTGACTAGTCTCTCCGTTCTGATTGGTTGAATAGTCTCTCCGTTCTGATTGGTTGGCCAGTCTCCCCATTCTGATTGGTTGACTAGTCTCTCCGTTCTGATTGATTGACCAGTCTCTCCGTTCTGATTGGTTGGCTAGCCTCTCCATTCTGATTGGTTGGCCAGTCTCCCCGTTCTGATTGGTTGGCCAGTCTCTCCGTTCTGATTGGTTGGCCAGTCTCTCCGTTCTGATTGGTTGGCCAGTCCCTCCGTCTGATTGATTGACCAGTCTCCGTTCTGATTGGTTGGCTAGCCTCTCCGTTCTGATTGGTTGGCCAGTCTCTCCGTTCTGATTGGTTGGCCAGTCTCTCCGTTCTGATTGGTTGGCCAGTCTCTCCGTTCTGATTGGTTGGCCAGTCTCTCCGTTCTGATTGGTTGGCCAGTCTCTCCGTTCTGATTGCACAGTCTCTCCATTTTGATTAGTCAGGTTCTTCGTTCAGATTGATCAGTCCCTTCTGAAAGAGAGCGGGAGGGAGGGGGGAGGGGGATGGAGAGGGGAAGGAGGGAGGGAGGTAGGTAGTAGTGAGGGAGGGAGGGAGAAAGGAGATGTGGAAGGAGGTATAGAGGGAGGAAGGAAAGAAGGAAGGATGTATACAGGGAGGGAGGGGTAAGGAAGGAAGGAAAGAAAGAAGGAAGGAAGTGGTGTATGGAGGGAGGTATAGAGAGAGGGAGATAGGGAGGAAGGAAGGTGGAGAAAGGAAGGGAGGTATAGAGGGAGGGAGGAAGGAAGGTGGAGAAAGGATGGGAGGTATAGAGGGAGGGAGATAGGCAGGAAGGAAGGAATGAATGAAGTGAAAGAGTGAGCGGGGGAAGGGAGGAAGACAGTTCAAATATAACTGATAAACAGATGTGAACCATCTTCATGTTTGGGAAGTCGTGACAGGTCCATTAGTTGACGTCACTCCGACTCTAAAAAGAGAATCAGAAGTGATTCTAAATAGGGCCGCGCGGACGAGACATTTCTGGTGTTTATCTTGACATTAATATCACAAACCGTGTGCATCTACATGCGCTCACCTCTCGTGATTTGTGTTTAGTATGTTGAGATGAGGGTTGGGGGAGGAGGGAAAGAGGAGAGAAGAAGAGAGAGAAAAAGAAAGAGAAGGAGAGGAAAAAGAGAGAAAAAAGAGAAGAGAAGGAAAGGGAGAAATAGAGAATGGTAGAAAGAGATAAAGAGAAGGAGAAATAAAGAGAAGGAGAAAGAAAGAGAAGGACAAAGAGAAAGAGAATGAGAGGGGGAAAAGAGAGAAAGAAAGAGAAGGAGAGGGAAAAAGAGAGAGAAGAGAAAAGAGAGAGAGAGAATGATAGAAAGAGATAAAGAGAAGGAGAAATAAAGAGAAGGAGAAAGAAAGAGAAGGACAGAGAGAAAGAGAATGAGAGGGGGAAAAGAGAGAAAGAAAGAGGAGAGGGGAAAAGAGAGAGAAAGTCGAGAGGCAGAAAGAGAGAGAGAATGATAGAGAATTATAGAGAGAGTGAGAAAGAGAAGAAGGAGATAGAGAAAGTGAGAGAAAGAGAACGAGAGGAAGAATTAGAGAGAAAGAAAGGGAGTTGGGGAGCGAATGAAAAGATCGACTATAAAAGACGGGAATGTGAATATAAAGAGAATGGGGATAGGAAGGTTGGAATGTTGGAAAGAATTATGGTCACTAACACAATATTCCCAGACGGCACGGACGTTGTACCGACCACATTACCCCAAAAATCATGTGCTGAAGGTCTGTAAAAATTATGGTCACTAACACCATATTCCCTAGACGGCACGGGCGTAATACCGACCACATTACCCCAAAAATCATGTGCTGAAGGTCTGTAAAAATTATGGTCACTAACACCATATTCCCTAGACGGCACGGGCGTAATACCGACCACATTACCCCAAAAATCATGTGCTGAAGGTCTGTAAAAATTATGGTCACTAACACCATATTCCCTAGACGGCACGTGGCGTCGTGACGGGGGCTCTTTACTAACTTTTGACACAAAGAATAACATGAGTTGATAGAAACGTCAACAAATGGACTGGAGAACTTAAAGCTTGGACCATCAGAGCTTGAGGTTGTTGTAGAGTTCTTGTTGTTGATGAGTGTCTTATTATTATTTAATTATATTGTTGATTATCTGATATTTGTTTATCTATCTTGTTACTCTGTACTTTCGTTTCATCTATAGAGACACATATAACTCATCATCATAGTTTTGAACAAACATAACACAGTCTTTATTATTTACATCCACACATGATTTGACACCATGTCTCTGGTACAATCAACAAGTTGTATTAACAATCTTACTTTGCGTTACTTTATAGAGCATATCGGCGGTGTTTATCATAAGTAACTTCCTTGATAGTAATAATGTTTTTTGTCAATATATATATATATAAATAAAGGACTCAGCCTTAATAGCAAAAAGACAGATGTAATGGTAACAACAAAGAAAAAGACATCACCTCAGTGCAAAATAAAGACAAGTGGAACAATATTAAAACAGGTAAATGAATTTAAATATTTGGGAACTTTGTTAACCTCAGACGGAAGATATAAAAGAGGTGAGATGCAGAATGGCTCAGGCAAAAGAAGCTTTCCAAAAAATGAGGAAGATACTATGCAATCTATTTTTGACAATAGAAACAAGAAAAAAGAGTTCTTAAATGTTACGTAGAGCCAGTCTTAACATATGGATGCGAATCATGGACAATAGGACAACAGACAAGAAAATCACTGGAGTCTGTAGAAATGTGGTTTTACAGAAGAATGTTGTGAGTACCATGGACAGCTAAGAAGAGTAATGAAGATGTTATGAGAGAGGTCAAAGCAAAAAGAGAGTTAATTTACAATATTAGGAAGAAACAATCATAACTTGTTGGCCATGTAATGAGAAGAGAACAACTGGAATATATTGTAACAACTGGGAAAATTGAGGGACAAAGAGATATATGGAAGCAAAGAGAAAAAATAACAGACAGCTTAAGAGAATGGCTTGGCAGAAGGTCAACAACAGAAATGATGAATAGCTGCCGAGATCGAAATGTGGGAGAGACATGATCACGTACGCTACAGGCCCGATACTTGATGATGATGATATATATATATTGTTGCTTGTATATAAATATATATATTTATATATATAATGCTAATTTGAGATCCTATTGTTCAGAATCCAAAATGTATATCACCAAATCTCTAAACGAACTATTTTAATTTAACTACCTCACTCCTAACTTACTGCTTGAAGCAGTTTCTTAAATTAGTCTGACTTTTCATTCTTTCTGTTGCTTCTCAAATCTTCGAGGGAACTCTTTATCTAACTAACTCCTAATTCTATCTTTCTGCTTTGAGGCTGTTATCTAGTCTCTTCTTTTTGTGGTTGTGAACAAATATAACACAGTCTTTACTATTGACGTCCACACATGGTTTGACAGCATGTCTCTGGTACAATCAACAAGTTCTGAAGTTCTATTATCAATCTTGATGTTACTTTAGTGTTACTTTGCAGAGCCTTTTGTCGGTGTTTATAACAAGCAACTTCCGTGATCGTAATAATGTTCTTTGTCAATATATATCTGTTTTAATCTAACTACTTCACTCCTAACTTACAGCTTGAAGAAATTACTAAAATTAGTCAGACTTTCATTCTTGCTGTTGCTTCTCAAATCTTCGAGGGAACTCCTTATGTAACTCATAATCCTATCTTCTGCATCTTCTACTCATCATCTAATCTCTTCTACTACATCCTCTCTGATGTGTCCCCTCCGCATCGTGGGTGCAAAGTTCTCCAACATCTGTCTCTTTGGTCTTTTTGTTTCCCTGTAAGGCAACGCCTATTCTTGAATACAGGCGTGGTCTATCTTTGGATCTTGCTAAGACTACCAATCTATTGGTTGCTTGTTTGACCACAGCCTGTCGATTACCGTGAAGTCTCGACAACATCTGCCAATCACTCCAATTAGCTACAAGTATACAACTGTCTTTGGCCTCTTAGACCAACCTAAGTTTTCCTCTGAATTTACTTTGATCTCCAAGTCAGAGAGAACTCAGAGTGTTATCCATCGCTGAATATCACAAGATGCGGACGTGACAGCGATATCATGTCAACAGGTGTTCCGACAGGAGTTCCCTACTTACGAACACCTGCTTGTACGGAGTCCAAAGCTGTTATCCGTTGCGTTACGTATCTTCACCTGGACAGTGGAGAAATCTGTCTGTGCTTCCATATTCAGATTGAACACCTGTTCGTACCTTCTGCTCAATTTGATATATATTTGTACGCCTCGGCGTCTGAGTTCGGTGGACTAACTTACAATTGCTAATTCTGAAGTTTCCTATGTAATCCTCGGCGTCTGAGTTCGGTGGACTAACTTACATTTGCTAATTCTGAAGTTTCCTATGTCATCCTCGGCGTCTGAGTTCGGTGGACTAACTTACAATTGCTAATTCTGAAGTTTCCTATGTAATCCTCGGCGTCTGAGTTCGGTGGACTAACTTACATTTGCTAATTCTGAAGTTTCCTATGTAATCCTCGGCGTCTGAGTTCGGTGGACTAACTTACATTGCTAATTCTGAAGTTTCCTATGTCATCCTCGGCGTCTGAGTTCGGTGGACTAACTTACATTTGCTAATTCTGAAGTTTCCTATGTCATCCTCGGCGTCTGAGTTCGGTGGACTAACTTACATTTGCTAATTCTGAAGTTTCCTATGTCATCCTCGGCGTCTGAGTTCGGTGGACTAACTTACATTTGCTAATTCTGAAGTTTCCTATGTCATCCTCGGCGTCTGAGTTCGGTGGACTAACTTACATTTGCTAATTCTGAAGTTTCCTATGTAATCCTCGGCGTCTGAGTTCGGTGGACTAACTTACATTTGCTAATTCTGAAGTTTCCTATGTAATCCTCGGCGTCTGAGTTCGGTGGACTAACTTACATTTGCTAATTCTGAAGTTTCCTATGTAATCCTCGGCGTCTGAGTTCGGTGGACTAACTTACATTTGCTAATTCTGAAGTTTCCTATGTCCTCGGCGTCTGAGTTCGGTGGACTAACTTACATTTGCTAATTCTGAAGTTTCCTATGTCATCCTCGGCGTCTGAGTTCGGTGGACTAACTTACATTTGCTAATTCTGAAGTTTCCTATGTCATCCTCGGCGTCTGAGTTCGGTGGACTAACTTACATTTGCTAATTCTGAAGTTTCCTATGTCATCCTCGGCGTCTGAGTTCGGTGGACTAACTTACATTTGCTAATTCTGAAGTTTCCTATGTAATCCTCGGCGTCTGAGTTCGGTGGACTAACTTACATTTGCTAATTCTGAAGTTTCCTATGTAATCCTCGGCGTCTGAGTTCGGTGGACTAACTTACATTTTCTAATTCTGAAGTTTCCTATGTAATCCTCGGCGTCTGAGTTCGGTGGACTAACTTACATTTGCTAATTCTGAAGTTTCCTATGTCATCCTCGGCGTCTGAGTTCGGTGGACTAACTTACATTTGCTAATTCTGAAGTTTCCTATGTAATCCTCGGCGTCTGAGTTCGGTGGACTAACTTACATTTGCTAATTCTGAAGTTTCCTATGTAATTCTCGGCGTCTGAGTTCGGTGGACTAACTTACATTTGCTAATTCTGAAGTTTCCTATGTCATCCTCGGCGTCTGAGTTCGGTGGACTAACTTACATTTGCTAATTCTGAAGTTTCCTATGTCATCCTCGGCGTCTGAGTTCGGTGGACTAACTTACATTTGCTAATTCTGAAGTTTCCTATGTCATCCTCGGCGTCTGAGTTCGGTGGACTAACTTACATTTGCTAATTCTGAAGTTTCCTATGTCATCCTCGGCGTCTGAGTTCGGTGGACTAACTTACATTTGCTAATTCTGAAGTTTCCTATGTAATCCTCGGCGTCTGAGTTCGGTGGACTAACTTACATTTGCTAATTCTGAAGTTTCCTATGTCATCCTCGGCGTCTGAGTTCGGTGGACTAACTTACATTTGCTAATTCTGAAGTTTCCTATGTAATCCTCGGCGTCTGTGTTCGGTGGACTAACTTACACTTGCTAATTCTGAAGTTTCCTATGTAATCCTCGGCGTCTGAGTTCGGTGGACTAACTTACACTTGCTAATTCTGAAGTTTCCTATGTAATCCTCGGCGTCTGAGTTCGGTGGACTAACTTACATTTGCTAATTCTGAAGTTTCCTATGTAATCCTCGGCGTCTGAGTTCGGTGGACTAACTTACATTTGCTAATTCTGAAGTTTCCTATGTAATCCTCGGCGTCTGAGTTCGGTGGACTAACTTACATTTGCTAATTCTGAAGTTTCCTATGTCATCCTCGGCGTCTGAGTTCGGTGGACTAACTTACATTTGCTAATTCTGAAGTTTCCTATGTAATCCTCGGCGTCTGAGTTCGGTGGACTAACTTACATTTGCTAATTCTGAAGTTTCCTATGTAATCCTCGACGTCTGAGTTCGGTGGACTAACTTACATTTGCTAATTCTGAAGTTTCCTATGTCATCCTCGGCGTCTGAGTTCGGTGGACTAACTTACATTTGCTAATTCTGAAGTTTCCTATGTCATCCTCGGCGTCTGAGTTCGGTGGACTAACTTACATTTGCTAATTCTGAAGTTTCCTATGTCATCCTCGGCGTCTGAGTTCGGTGGACTAACTTACATTTGCTAATTCTGAAGTTTCCTATGTCATCCTCGGCGTCTGAGTTCGGTGGACTAACTTACATTTGCTAATTCTGAAGTTTCCTATGTCATCCTCGGCGTCTGAGTTCGGTGGACTAACTTACATTTGCTAATTCTGAAGTTTCCTATGTCATCCTCGGCGTCTGAGTTCGGTGGACTAACTTACATTTGCTAATTCTGAAGTTTCCTATGTCATCCTCGGGTCTGAGTTCGGTGGACTAACTTACATTTGCTAATTCTGAAGTTTCCTATGTAATCCTCGGCGTCTGAGTTCGGTGGACTAACTTACACTTGCTAATTCTGAAGTTTCCTATGTAATCCTCGGCGTCTGAGTTCGGTGGACTAACTTACTACTAATTCTGAAGTTTCCTATGTCATCCTCGGCGTCTGAGTTCGGTGGACTAACTTACATTTGCTAATTCTGAAGTTTCCTATGTCATCCTCGGCGTCTGAGTTCGGTGGACTAACTTACATTTGCTAATTCTGAAGTTTCCTATGTAATCCTCGGCGTCTGAGTTCGGTGGACTAACTTACACTTGCTAATTCTGAAGTTTCCTATGTAATCCTCGGCGTCTGAGTTCGGTGGACTAACTTACACTTGCTAATTCTGAAGTTTCCTATGTAATCCTCGGCGTCTGAGTTCGGTGGACTAACTTACATTTGCTAATTCTGAAGTTTCCTATGTAATCCTCGGCGTCTGAGTTCGGTGGACTAACTTACATTTGCTAATTCTGAAGTTTCCTATGTCATCCTACGCCGACCTCGACTTATTCTTCCTCTCACGTTCGTCATATTCTTCTTCTATTCGTCCTCTTCATCATTCCTGGATCAGTCCCACTGTCACAGAGGTAAAGTGAAACGGCGCTCCATGGTAGCCAACCTTGGATGTGGAAACTATACAAGATGGTGATAAACAGTGAAAATAATTGAACGTCGAAAATAAGCGGAGAGAGGAAGGGAGAAAAGAAACAGATTGATCAACTTAAACAGAAAGCCCACTTTGGTAAACAATAGTCTTACGACAACGGGATGTAAGTGAAATAAGGTCAACAGCTTCTAAATGGACGCTCTTAATCATGCAGTTCCCAATTTGAACGCGTCCAGTTCATTAACCCTTTGTTCCGGTGTCTGTATCCACTATGCCTCATTACCAGGCATCATTGACGGTTCTTATTCACACTTTTATCTACATTCTACTCAACTGAAATTCGTTTGATTGTCTCACTGCCGCTCTAATTGTCTGCCCTATCTATTCACGTCATTGATCGTCTTATTGTTATGTTGCGTAACTTGTTAGTTCGTAGTAACCGTTTTATAGGTTCAAATATTTATTCTAGTAATGTAAACACACCAACTCCCTTTAAAGGACGTTTCATCCTACGTCGTTGAGTTACAATGTCGTTTTGTTACAACTAAGTATTTTTACAACGTCATTTTGTTACAACTTCGTTTTGTAAAAACCTTGTTTAGTTATAATGTCGTTATTACAACGTCATTTTGTTACAACTTCGTTTTGTTAAAACCTTGTTTAGTTATAATGTCGTTATGTTACAACGTCATTTTGTTACAACTTCGTTTGTTAAAACCTTTTTTAGTTATAATGTCGTTATGTTACAACGTCATTTTGTTACAACTTCGTTTTGTTAAAACCTTGTTTAGTTATAATGTCGTTATGTTACAACGTCATTTTGTTACAACTTCGTTTTGTTAAAAACCTTGTTTAGTTATAATGTCGTTATGTTACCGTCATTTGTTACAACTTCGTTTGTTAAAACCTTGTTTAGTTATAATGTCGTTATGTTACAACGTCATTTTGTTACAACTTCGTTTGTTAGAACCTTGTTTTGTTATAATGTCGTTATGTTACAACGTCATTTTGTTACAACTTCGTTTTTTAGAACCTCGTTTTGTTATAATGTCGTTATGTTTACAACGTCATTTTGTTACAACTTCGTTTTGTTAGAACTTCGTTTTGTTATAACGTCGTTCTGTTATAACGTCATTTTGTTACAACTTCGTTTTTTAGAACCTCGTTTTGTTACAATGTCGTTATGTTATAACGTCATTTTGTTACAATTTCGTTTTGTTTAGAACTTCGTTTTGTATAACGTCGTTCTGTTACAAGGTCATCTTGTTACAACATCGTATGTTACAATTTGTTTAGTTATAAAGTCGTTTCGTTACAAAGTTGTTCTGTTGTAACGTCATTATGTTACAACTTAGTTTTATTATAACGTCGTTTTGTTGCAAAGTCGTTTTGTTACAACATCGTTCTGTTACAACTTCATTTTGCTACGTCATTTTGTTACAACGTCATTTTGTTTTGTTACAACATCGTTCTGTTACAACGTCATTTTGTTACAACCTCGTTTTGTTATAACAGTAATGTAACTATAAAGTAATAAGAAATGTTACATATTAAGCACCACCTAAGACGTCAAACACGCGGATCGTTTTGTTAGCACTTCCCGAGTTTGGTCGCTAAAGAACTCCAGTGCCTGTAAATCTACTCGTATTTTAACTCTCTTCATAATCATACCTTCATTGAACTCTATTTAGATGAGGCCAGTCGTTAAACTAACGCCTTCAAACCATAGCTGGTAGTAAATGACGAAATAAATTTACAAAAATAAATAAATAAACCACGAAGGTAATCGAGAATATCTTGTATATCTGATTTAACTCCCCTGTTGCTACAACAAAGCTTCTAGTTACGTGTAAACGCTCGTTTCGTCAGCTTTGACCTCTGACGAGGTCCCACCCACTCAATTTTGTGGGACTGAATTTTGCGTGTCTGTTTTATCCCACAACAGGATGCCCCTCGCCATGCAGGCAGATTTACTCCGACTTCAGAGGTACTAATTTTTAGGGAATTAGTAAAACCCAGGTGTCCTCGCCAGGGTACGAACCCCGGCTGTTGCCGTGGTAAGCCAACCGCCTATCGATTGCGCTAAACGGACACCCGTTACGTGTAAACAAGTTTTGATATATTCTAAGCTTATGGTTAAGTGATTTAGAACATCATTGCCCAACAGCCACCCACGAGTACCAAGGCGCTATCGACGTACTTTACAGGCCAGCGCCACATACATTCCTGTCGCTAAATCCAACCTTTACGTTGATTAGATTGTCAACATTTAGTAGTGAAAGATACTACTTTAACGGGGTTTAGTTGTCATCTCTTCATTTTAATTACATGAATATTACTACAGAAAATGGAGATACATAAACAAAACAGCAGCCGGCTACACGGACCACTTCAAAGTTAGATCAGGTGTAAGACAGGAAGCGTACTATCCCCCCTACTATTTATTACATACATGGACTATATATGCAAGCTAGCCAACCCATCAGAGACAGGGGAGCGTATCCCCCCCCCCAACTGTTTATTACATACATGGATTATATAAACAAGTTAGCCAACCCATCATAGACAGGGGAGATTAACGAGCTTTTATTTGCAGACGATCAGGCACTAATACATGAAACAATAGAAGACCTACAAAAACATTTACATAAACTCAATAGAACAAGCACAAAACATAACATTAAAATGAACATCAACAAAACAGAAGTCATGAATATCGCCAAAGAGAAACAAAACATTAACATAACTATAGAAGGCAGGCAACTAAAACAAGTAGAGGAATTCAATTACTTCCGAAGTCGGAGTTATCTGCCTGTATCGGCGAGGGACCCAGTGCACACGGCTGTCAGGGAAAAATGGATTAACACGCAACATTTAGTTCCCAGTCTCTAGACTATAGGGACTTCGTCAGAACTAAAAACTGGCAAAAAAAAAAAAAATACCTAGGAAGTTTAGTGACAAACGACAATTCTCAAACAGCAGAGATGCATCTCAAGATGCAACAAAGCTTGTCAAATCATTGGACGGCTATCACCACTATTGTCCAACAAGGAAATAACTCTAGAGGCAAAACGAGCACTATAAAATACAATCTTCATCCCAACGTTGTGCTACCAATGCCAGACCTTTACACTAGATGCAAGAACAATAAGAAAAATAACCCTTACTGAGATGAATTGTGTTAGACGAATGACAGGAAACAGTCTGTGAGACAAGATCACAAATGAAGAACTGAGAAAAAAGCTAGGAATAGACTCCCTATAGAATATCACTCTCGAGTACTTTTTCTTTCTCATATGTTCTAACGGTGTTCTACAATCTTACACAGCGTCAAGAACAACATTTAGAATGTTCTTGAGAGAATCCACCTTTGTTCTGTTCAAAGTTTAGCTTTGAAAATTTGCTAATCTCTCTTTTCAGTGCTAGCGCACTTGCCTGCTGACATGAAGGCTAGGAGTTCAAATGAGAATGAAGGCATTCTTTTTTTAGAACTTAAAAGGTTCAGGGTCCACCAGCTTCCTTAAATGGGTCACAGAGACAGCCGATCCACCCTATGACGGTGAGGCTGTGTATATTAAAACCATTATGACGTCATTACTTAACGGCAGCTGCTATAAGGCTGCTTTCGCCTCTATCATTTAAGTTTCCACTTTTTTATAATCCGTCTCCGATTGAGCTAGGCACACGATCTCAAGCTGAGTGGCAGTGTTCCCTAGCGTTTGGCTTTTCGTGGCAAGGCGCTGTGCCACTGAGTACCGGTTCGATCCTGCCTTGGTCCATATTTTTTTCTGTTGTTGATTATTTGTCAATTTTTCCGAGTGCTGCAAACATACCTCTTCCTCTGAATTGATTCACGATCTCAACTACCCAGGAGTGTGGAGTGAATGGCTCCGGGGAAAAAGAAAATCACAACCGCCACTGCTCGCAAAGCTAAAAACGTCACCCTAGTTGGGGTTCTCCGGGTTTTCCCTTCCAGCCTTCAGGCTTACGTTTGTAAATGGTGTTGGGGAGACTTGTTGGTCTCGAGGCAAGACGCCGTCCCTGAGGCAGAGATGTTGTGGGTTCAAATCCTGGCTTTACCACCAGTTGGTTTTTTATTTATAATTTATCTCTACGGTATCCACCCCTGGTCTCAGCAGCGAGGCCCGGCCGTAAAACGTCAATTACTCATGGACGTAAAACATATGAGTACCTCCGCAGACGGAGTTATCTTCCTGTGCGGCGAGGGACCCCTGTGCACACGGCTGCCATGGGAAAAAATGGATTAACACGCAGAATTCACTTCTTAGTCTCTAGGGACTTCGTCAGAGGTAAAAGCCGGCGAACGAAAAAAAAACGGCGTTGACTTCTGACCTGCTCGTGGTTATAATTTGCTGTCCTTGAACGTGTAATACCTACCGGCTTGTCTGGTCATAGGTAAAATAATTCTTGCCACAGGTGACCTACTTTCAATTTCCCGTCTACGTAATTTTCGTCTACGTCACTTTTTTGTCGTCCGTTTATCTGCTGAACTACAGCCAACTAAAGATTTACTAAGGCATGCAGTCAGAAAATAAAACCGGAAGAACCCACCAGCTAGCGTGGCATCTTCAAATATAGCAGATATAAACGGCTAACTTCAATCTACGCCCAACCCACCATGCTCGCAAAGCAGAAAACGTCACGTTAGTTGGTTGTTTTCCAGGAAATCCCTTTCATCCCGCAGGCCTAAGTACATTGGCTTTGGATGAACTGCCCGAGCCGAATATATGTTATCCAAAGACTCGATTTAGTACTACACAACATGCCCTTTTTTTTGGAATCCCCAGGGGAAAAGACAAAGAGGAAGACCAAGAAATTCTTAGAGAAGACAGACAGAAGCAGAGAAGAAGATAATGGGGAAGACATGGAACTATCTTAAAAGAATGGCAAGAAACAGAACGAGAAGTGTTTGTTGAAGACCTATGCTCCACAGGGAGCTGAAAGTGTTTGTTGAAGACCTATGCTTCACAGGGAGCTGAAAGTTTTTGTTAAAGATCTATGCTCCACAGGGAGCTGAAAGTGTTTGTTGAAGATCTATGCTCCAGAGTGAGCTGAAAGTGTTTGTTGAAGACCTATGCTCCACAGGGAGCTGAAAGTGTTTGTTGAAGACCTATGCTCCATAGTGAGCTGAAAGTGTTTGTTGAAGACGTATGCTCCACAGGGAGCTGAAAGTGTTTGTTGAAGACCTATGCTCCATAGTGAGCTGAAAGTGTTTGTTGAAGACGTATGCTCCATAGTGAGCTGAAAGTGTTTGTTGAAGACTTATGCTCCACAGGGAGCTGAAAGTGGAATTAGTTGGATTAGTGAAGGAAGTGGAATTAGTTGGATTAGTGAAGAAAGTGGAATTTAGTGGATTAGTGAAGGAAGTTGGTTAGTTGGATTAGTGAAGAGAGTGGGATTAGTGATGAAATTTGGATAGTTGGATTAGTGAAGAGAGTGGATTAGTGATGAAATTTGGATAGTTGGATTAGTGAAGAGCTTGGGATTAGTGAACAAAGTTGGATAGTTGGATTAGTGAAAAAATTTGGATTAGTAAAGAAAGTTAGTTAGTTGGATTAGTGAAGAAAGTGGAATTAAATTGATTACTTGGATTAGTGAAAGAGAGTGGGATTAATGGGATTAGAGAAATAAAGTGGGATTAGTGGTATTAGTGAAAGAAGATGGAATTAGTCGGATTAGTGAATGAGTGTAATATTAATGGTACTAGTGAAAAAAAATGGAGTTGTTTGGATTATTGGAAAAGTGTGGAATTAATGGGATTAGAAAAATAAAGTGGGATTAGTTGGATTAGTGAAAGAAAGTGGGGTTATGTGGATTAGTGAATGAAAGTGTCGTTCATGGGAGTAGTGAAAAAGTGGAATTAGTTGGGATTAATGAGATTATTGAAGGAAAGTGTTATTTAGTTGGATTAGTGAAAAGGAGTTGGATTAATGTGGTTATATAAATAATTTATGATTAATTAGAGTAGTGAAAGAAAGTCCAAGTAATGGTGTTAATGAAAGATAGTAGGATTAAAGGGATAGTGAAAGTTAAAGTGGGAGAAGTTGGTTTAATGAAAGACAGTCGGATTAGTTGCATTAGTGAAAGAAAATGGGGTTAATTGTTTTGTGAAAGAAGTGGGGTTAATGAAATTAGTGAAATAAAGTAGAATTAGCTGGATTGGAAAAAAGAAAGTGGGAATAGTTGGATTAATGAAAGAGAGTGGGATTAGTTTAATTAGTGAAAGAAAGTAGGATTAATGGCATTTTTTAAAGCAAATGGGATAAAATGGATTATTGAAGAAAAGTGGGTTTTATGGGATTAGTGAAGAAAGTGATTATTGGTCGTTTTCAAATCTAAATGTTCACGATTAACATGAAATATCTCCTCTTTCCCTGCACTTACAAACTTGATTTTTTGCATCTGGCCTTGTTTTTCCAAGGTCCCACCGATTTCACAAAATTTAATGATGTAGGAAGTATGCTTCATCATGAAGCAGCACTTTCCTTTGATCTCAGTGAATTTACGGATCTTTTTGCTCCTGGAGAAAATAATTTACCGTACATTAATGGAAATCAGCTTCTCGACATAGGCGTCTCTACACAACTTGAAAGTTGGAGGCGTTTATCAACTGTTTACTTTCTATTGTTTACTTTCTTTAAAATACTATGAGAATGTCAATGTTATAGCCTTTACAGACGGTCTAAACAAATCAGCGTATAAACAGTTCCATTAATGAAAACTATTTAAACAATATACAACAAAGAATACATTTAAAAAAATTAATTATCCGTTGCGAGCGATAACGAGCATGACATATCAAGCAAAGTTATTGTTTATGGGTACGCATGTGACTAAAGAGTCCGATGTAAGCACGGGATCCTCTTCACTGTAAAGAGCTACATTGTTCGTTTTATGTCTTTCCATGTGACTTTCATTATTTTACGTAAACAAGACACATGAAAGTGATTTAGTTTCTTTGCATGCCTGCAGTACACATATCAAGAATCTTTACATTTTCAAAACGTTATCAACTTTAGCTAAAGATTGATCATGCGGACATATAAAAACGTCCATTATTATTTCATTTATTCTGAATCAGAGGAGTCTAACATATTGATTACTAATCTGGGCTGAACGAACGATAGTCCATCTTTTTTCCAATAGTCATTTTCTTCTTTTAAGACATGATCTTCACATTTGCACCAAAAATCTTTGTCAATCTGTGATAGAGCAGCATATGTCAGTCCTTTTATATCGCATAGTTAAAACTTGTATTCTCAGCTGCCACCTGCCCTTTAATTTTTGCCCCAACGAGTTCAATGGGGTTTAATTGTGGATGATAAGGGGGCAGTCTCAAGCACGTATGACCATGCTGTTGAATGATTTTGTCTATTGGAATACTTGGTCTTTTGCGATTTCTTAACAAGTGACAGTAATTCAGGTTTCAAAAATCCCTCGTTAAATGGAATTCCTTCCTTTCTTAGCCAAATCTTTATAACATCTTTTGTACTGGTAGATGTAGGAATTTTGTCTTCTTCTGCCACAGCGTTGTGGTACGACGCGTTGTCCATTACCAGACAGGATGGTCTATCTAGAATTGGAAGAAGAGTATTTTCAATCCACTCTCTAAATATATGGCCATTCATCTCGGTGTGATAGTCCCTGTTGTCAGTATAATTAGAGGTGAATATAAGTTCTGCATTTTTCACCAACCCTTCTTTTCGGCTGCCTGCATGTGCCATTATTAATACGCTGTCCTTTTCCAGTGGGTACACATCTTTTAATACTTCCATCTGATAACTGCCATTCCTTGGCACTTGTGTGGTGAGAATTTATCCAAGATTCATCTAGAAATACAATATCATAACCTTGGTTACGCATTTCCCGTACTTCACGTAAATATTACTCCTCATAGAAACTAAGTGCGGCTTCTCGCAGATGACATTTCTACCACTATCGTACTTTCTAAACGTAAAACCGATGCTTCTAACAGTTCTCCATAATGTTGTTTTCGACACAACAATGTCATTTTCTGCTTTCATTCGAATTTTCAGTTTTCTTAAAGTCACAGTTTCTTTGGAATCGACATTTTACAAATTGCTCTTCTAATCACTTCCTTGTCAAAACTATCTACTACTTTCTTTTTCCTAGCGTCCTAGTCTTGATTGAACTGGGCACTCCGTTAGCTTTAAGCATTTGTTTGAAAAAGCGTTTTGCTTATACCCAATGCGTGAATAGTTCTCTTTTCTGGCTTTGAGATGCTTCGATACAGTTTTCACGCTTAGCTTCTATGCAAAAATATTTATACACCTTTATTGCCACTGATTGCAATGTAAGGAACTTTACTTTTATACCCATTGACTAACAGATCACAAATTTAACGAAATTACCCAATAATTAGGATACGCCGTTGCACATAAATCACAACAAAACGACAGGAAATGGATGCACCGGATATAAAATTATAACTATGACGCGTTTTATGTGTTTTTTTAGTGCTTAAAACAGGGAAATTGGCGCGCATTACGTTCAAGATGACAAGTCCGTGGGTGCTCACTCATATGAAGCGGTAATTCCTCCAAATATATGGTTTGACCAAAATGCCTTAAATTTGTATACTTCAAATAAAGAATATTTAAAACTATACGTTTGTTGGTGAGGAAATGAATGTACTTCTTGGGACCAAAAAATCACAAGACCATATGCAAAATTTCAGCATTATCAATCAATTGGTTGCAGAGATATGGAATTTTAAACACCTTCAAAATATTTTGAAACGACCAATAATTGATTATAGTACAGTAAAGTGGGATAATAATGGTTTAGTGAAAGGAGTGGCATTATTTGGACTATTGAAAGTGAGTGTGATTATTTGGATTTATGAAAGAAAGTGGGATTCGTGGAATTAGTGTAACAAAATGGGATTAGTTTAATTAGTGAAAGATAATGGGATTAATGGGATAGTGAAAGAAAGTGGGATTAATGGGATAGTGAAAGAGAATGGGATTAATAGCATAGTGAAAGAGAATGTGATTAATGGGATAGTAAAAGAGAATGGGATAGTGAAAGAGAGTGGGATTTATGGGATTAGTGAAAGAGAGTGGGATTACGTGGATTAATCAATTAAAAAGTGGTTATAGTTGCCTGAAAGAAAAATAGGCGACCATGTCACCTACGCATATATTCATGAACCATATAATTCTATGGGAGCCGCGATAGCTCAGGGGTTAGTGAACTGGACTACAAAGGACACGGGGTAGGGTTCGATCCCAACCGACGGCTTCCGGGTTCACCCAGCCTTAAATGGGTACCGGATTTTTTTTTCTGGGAAAGTAAGCAGCATGGGCGTAATACCGACCACATTACCCAAAAATAATGTGCTGAAGGTCTGTAAAATATAGGGTCACTAACACCATATTTCCTTATACGCCACTTGGCGTGACGGTGGTACTTTACTTTTTATATAATTCTATAATTTCTTGTGTCGATCTCTCACTGTGCCAGCCTGTTAAAATATTTAGTGCCTTGTCTACATTGAAATCATGGCTTCCATTTTGCTCTATTGTTACCTGTGACAGTATATTCTAGTTTTTCTAACTTCGCGATATGATCAAAGAGTTTATTTGTTTATAATTAAATTGTAAATTGTTTATTTTATTTTATTGATTTGTTTTTTTTTTTTGCGTTCCTAACTCGTTTTACAGCCCCGAGCTTCGTCAACTGATGTTTCCTGACTCCTGAATTGTCTAAGCCAACGGTTTTCAACCTTTTCTTTCACGCGGTCCCCCATTAGATACGTTTGGTAGTCGTGGACCCCCATACTCTCACTCATTCACTCATCCTCTCTTTCCATTTAGTCACAAAATATCATACTATTCTTCAGTCTATTCCAGTTTAAGTCCAGTCGGTGTTTGACCAAGCTCCCGACCATGGGAAATGACTCATTTTCCTTTCTTCAGTCTAGTATATTATCGTCATGTAGTCAGATTTTATTTGTATATGCTTATATTTTTGTGTTTTTGGTTATTGTTCCAGCTGACGGCCTACTGGGGGCGAAACGTCGTTCGACTTTTGTTTTGACTCTCACCTACTTAAAGCTGCTACCATACCACGTTTTCATTTTTAAATATCTTATTCATCATCATCATCATCATGTGCCATACCGGTTGGCGTAGGCGATCATGTCCTTCCACAATCTTCTATCCACACTGCATCGTATCAGTTCTGTTGTTGACTATTTTCCATGCCATGACACCAAGCTATCCAGTATTTTCTGTCTTTGTCGTCCGCGATCTCTCCTTCCTTTTATTTTGCCAGTTGTAACCAAGTATTCCAACCAAGAACACACAGAGAGACAGAGAGAGAGAGAGATAAGAGAGACTGAGGAAGACAGTGAGAGAGTCAGAGATATATAAAGAGAGACACAGGGAGAGAGAGAAACACAGAGACCGAGAGAAACAGAATGACAGGGAGACACAGAGGATGACATGGAGAGCCACACGCAGACAGACAGAGAGACACACAAGATGCCAGAGAGAGAGAGAGATAGAGAGACACACACAGATTAAATCTAATTTGTTAATCTCTGATCTAAATGTAGAAACAGAACCAAACAAAAACAAATGAACATAAATAGCTGAAAACTTATAGTTGGGATGAGCATGAAGCATTGCACTTAGCATTTATTCACGACAACGTGAATCTGTTCATTAAGCACTTGTTTCACCGTTCATTAAGCTCTTGTTTCACCGTCCATTAATATCGTGTTTCACCGTTCATTAAGCTCTTGTCTCACCGTTCATTAAGCTCTTGTTTCACCGTCCATTAATATCATGTTTCACCGTTTATTAAGCTCTTGTTTCACCGTCCATTAATATCTTGTTTCACCATCCATTAATATCATGTTTCACCGTTCATTAAGCTCTTGTTTCACCGTCCATTAATATCTTGTTTCACCGTTCATTAAGCTCTTGTTTCACCGTCCATTATATCTAGTTTCACCATCCATTAATATCATGTTTCACCGTTCATTAAGCTCTTGTTTCACCGTCCATTAATATCTTGTTTCACCGTCCATTAATATCTTGTTTCACCGTCCATTAATATCATGTTTCACCGTTCATTAAGCTCTTGTTTCACCGTCCAATAAGCTCTTGTTTCACCGTCCATTAAGCTCTTGTTTCACCGTCCAATAAGTTCTTGTTCACCGTCCAATAAGCTCTTGTTTCACCATCCATTAAGCTCTTGTTTCACCGTTCATTAAGCTCTTGTTACACCGCTCATTAAGCTCTTGTTTACCGTCCATTAATCTCTTGTTTCACCATCCATTAAGCTCTTATTTCACCGTCCATTAATCTCTTGTTTCACCATCCATTAAGCTCTTGTTTCACCGTCCATTAATCTCTTGTTTCACCATCCATTAAGCTCTTGTTTTCACCGTTCATTGGCGTAAACTGTGGCCCCGACTGAGGCCTCTTCGTTAAGCTTTTCCCATCTCTCTTACTATTCCTACTCTTTCTATTTTCACAATTAGGAGAGCTCCCAAGTCTTGGCTTTTCCAAATATCTTCCCCACAGAAGTTTAACAACATCACCTACTAAAACACTACCTACATTAAGTTCAAGCAATCTTAAAATAAACACACCATCCCTTTTCAAGTATTCCTCAACGAAACACCTTTTCATCTCTCCCGGTACACTAGAAGCTGTAGGTATGATATCAACATACGTAGATATAAAGAAAGACGTCGCAAAAATTCTAAGCACCCACGACACGAAATTGAAAATAGTCACAGCGAGAAGAAATATTAACCAAAACCACTCTAAAACAAATAGTTTCTCTAAAAGTAAATTGATATTCATTGTACACTGGAACTGAATTTTTTGAGGCAAAGTCGAGCCTGTGGTATTTTCGTTGTTGCCTTTAAAGACAAAATCACAAATTAACAAACGAGGAAAATTGTAAGGGTCTTGCCAGTCTCCATAATAAAAGACACTGTCGAGAACAACAATTCCGTATTTCCAGAAGAAACTGATATCCAGGAACGCGGTAATGAGGAAGAAATTTCCAATTATGTTCAAACAATTACACAATTTGATCACTAAGTAGAGATGAGGTTTGGGGATGCAGGAACGTCTTCCAAGAGAGAAGAGGAAGGAGAGAACTTTCCAGCATTTGTTGTATGATTCGCCACAACCCATGATCCAGGTTTCCAGGAAATCTGCCGCAATGTCCAGTTTTTCGTGACTTTCTGCGTCTGTAGTTCTCACGACCAGCTCGCGCAACCGCTCCAGGTTTTGTCCTGATGAAGAGCTCATTTGCTGCCATAGATGGTTTGGGATCTTGAATAAACAAGCCTGTATAAAAGATGACAAGAAAAGACGATGGTCATACGTTGGACATGTGATGAGAAGAGATAATAACCGAATAACAAAGCTAGCCCTCATGTGGGAAACAACAGGTAAGAGGAAAAGAGGAAGACCCAGAGAGACACTGAGAAGAACATTGATGAGAGAGGCAAGAGCAGCAGGAATCGGCTCCCTCAATGAGATAAAGTTGCTTGCACAGAACCGAGACAAATGGCGAGATGTGATAAAATATATTGTTTTTAAAAATGTAAAACTTCTTCTTCTTCTACTTTCCTTCCTCATCTGCCTTTCAGCGTCGAGGGGAGATATAATTTGCGGTCTTTTGCTCTTCTGTTCGCCTCTGCTGCTGTTATGTTTCCTAGTGCTTCTAATGTTCCATCGACCCATCTTTTTCGTGGTCGACCATTGGGTCTGGTGTTCTCACAACGTTTGTTGAAGGCTCGTTGTGTTGTGTTTTGTTCTTTCTGCCTTGTCACGAGGCCAATCCATTTTATCTGTTGTTTCCTTATAAATTCTATGGCGGGGGCTATTCTTAGCTTAAAATTGAAAACTGCTAGAATAAAAATTTAGATAAGAGAAGGAGTATCTTGGTCTACGCCCTATGGGCCGGTTACGGCTCGAAAGGTCAATAGATAGATAGATGGACAGATGGGTAGATAGGTAGATAGGCAGGCAGGCAGATTGGATGGATGGATGGATGGATGGATGGATGAATGGGTGGGTGGGTAGGTGGGTGGGTGGGTAAGTGGGTGGGTGGATGAATGGATGGATGGATGAACAAAAAAATGGTAAATATAATTACACAATTATATAAAATGTGCCCTTGTATATGGCTCATAGACTTCCATAGTGTATGTGATACATGTAAGCAAAAATGTATGTGATACATGTAAGCAAAAATGTATGTGATACATGTAAGCAAAAATGTATGTGATACATGTAAGCAAAAATGTATGTGATACATGTAAGCAAAAATGTATGTGATACATGTAAGCAATAATGTATGTGATACATGTAAGCAATAATGTATGTGATACATGTAAGCAATAATGTATGTGATACATGTAAGCAATAATGTATGTGATACATGTAAGCAAAAATGTATGTGATACATGTAAGCAAAAATGTATGTGATACATGTAAGCAAAAATGTATGTGATACATGTAAGCAAAAATGTATGTGATACATGTAAGCAAAAATGTATGTGATACATGTAAGCAAAAATGTATGTGATACATGTAAGCAAAAATGTATGTGATACATGTAAGCAATAATGTATGTGATACATGTAAGCAAAAATGTATGTGATACATGTAAGCAAAAATGTATGTGATACATGTAAGCAAAAATGTATGTGATACATGTAAGCAAAAATGTATGTGATACATGTAAGCAAAAATGTATGTGATACATGTAAGCAATAATGTATGTGATACATGTAAGCAATAATGTATGTGATACATGTAAGCAATAATGTATGTGATACATGTAAGCAATAATGTATGTGATACATGTAAGCAATAATGTATGTGATACATGTAAGCAATAATGTATGTGATACATGTAAGCAAAAATTACAAATATTATTTTAGTACGTCACCTTTCACCTCTGTCGAAGTCCTTAGAGACTAGGAATTAAATTTGGCGCGTTAATCTGTTTTCCCTGGCAGCCGTGTGCACATGTGTCCATCACCGCACAGGCAGATAACTCCGTCTTCGGGGGTACTTATATTTTTTTTCCGTCGATGAGTAATTGACGTTTCAAGCTGGGCCTCGCTGCTGAGACCAGGGGCGGTTGCCACTGAGAGAAATCACAAATAAATTTCCCAACTGGTGCAACCCGGATTTGAACTCTCACCCTCTCTGTCTCGAGGCCTGTGTCTTGGCTCGAGACCAGCCAGTCCCGCGTTACAAACATTTATAACATACCTACCACATTACCCCAAACAATCATGTGCTGAAGGCATATAAAAATTATATGTCTTCTATATGTTCTTCTCCTCTAGTCCCTTATGAGACACTTCGGTGTACTCCTCTATAATTTTTTTTCTGTGCTCCTTACCCCTCATTTATTTTTATTGTACCCCACTCTCAAACATCTCACTCTTAGAGTCTTTTTACACCTGTCAGACTACTATTCGATTCTTTCTCCTTTGTGTTTGCACACTGACCCCTGTGTTAACTCATCTGGTTCTGTTTACATTAACGCACTTTTTTTGCACGATTTTCGTCGTTCAGGACAGCCGCACTTGGTTGCGATTTCATTTTGGATATGGTAGGATAGTTATATATAAATAAAAATAAATGTCTAAGGAAAATACTTGGTATAGAATGGAACGAATTCAAAACAAACGAGGAAATTAGAGAAATCGCCAATCAACCACTAATATCTTCAGTAATAAAGAAAGACGATGGTCATACGTTGGACATGTGATGAGAAGAGATAATAATCGAATAGCAAAGCAAGCCCTCATATGGGAAACAACAGGTAAAAGAAAAAGAGGAAGACCCAGGGAGACACTGAGAAGAACATTGATGAGAGAGGCAAGAGCAGCAGGAATCGGCTCCCTCAATGAGATAGAACTGCTTGCACAGAACAGAGACAGATGGCGAGATTTGATAAAATATCTTTAAAAGAAAACTGCTAGAACAAAAATTCATATAGGAGAAGGTGTATCTTGGTCTACGCCCTATGGGCCGGTTACGGCTCGAAAGGTCAATAGATAGATAGATAGATAGGATAGTTTTATTTATTTTTTGTCGTTTTCTTTAACACATTTCGATTGTTTTTATTTTGGCTGTTTCGTTATCAGTTTTGTGTGTATGTGTTTTTTTTTTAATTGTTCCTGATGAAGGCCTATTGAGCCGAAACGTTGTTTAGTCTGTGTCGTCCACTTGTCACGTAAAGCTTCTTACATACCATTTTTTAATTTTTTTATTTTTCCATATAAAAATTATGGTCACTAACACTATTATTCCCTATACGCCACTTGGCGTGACTGGGCTCTTTACGTTTTTGTTTTTGTTTCACTTTTTATGTGGGTGCATGCGTGTGTGTGTGGTTGTGTGTGTGCGGTTGTGTGTGTATATATATATATATTTTTTTTTTTTTTAAAATACTATTTTAGCTTATTCCTTTTCTAGTGTCTGTAGGGATTTCTATGTGTGATTGTTGTTAACCGAGTTAGTGCCCTTTCCTCGGCGAGGCACAACATTTCATCTTCAAAATTATGTTTATTTAAACCACAAATATTATTTTAACATTTGAATCAAAAGAAATCCGACATTTGTATAAAGCCACGTGTGTGGAAACCATGGAGTTGCGATTGGCGCTGAGAGGGTGGCGCTGAGAGGGTGGCGCTGAGAGGGTGGCGCTGAGAGATTGGCGCTGAGAGATTGGCGCTGAGAGACTGACGCTGAGAGACTGGCGCTGAGAGGGTGGCGCTGAGAGATTGGCGCAGGAAGGGTGGCGCTGAGAGATTGGCGCTGAGAGATTGGCGCTGAGAGGGTGGCGCTGAGAGATTGGCGCTGAGAGACTGGCGCTGAGAGATTGGCGCTGAGAAGTACCTCGTCTTGATGAGGATTGTACAGAGAGCTAAGACGGTAGGGAAAAGGGGCAACTTTGCCAGTGCAGTCGTCATATAATGCTGACGTCAAATTTCTTATTTCACATCAGTGTAGGACTGATTGACCAATCGTTGATCGAACTCACGCTCTCATTATTTGAAAAACTGGCAGGGTTTTGTTCACTTGCCCCACTCACCAGTTATATTATTGTACTGATCTACTCACCTGCAGTATCAGTATCATTGTCACCCATCTGAAAAAGGCGGTACGAACATTTGTCATCGGTTTTGGTTGGCTGAGCTCATATGCTGGGACAGCTGTAGACAACCAATTAGAAATAGGATAACAGTACGTATATGTCTATTTTGTTGTAGATACAAAAGTAGTAGGAAAGTGAGAGAGTAAGTGTTCTGGTCTATTTTTTCTCTTGTACCTTCTAACGTCGAGGAAAGTTCATGCAGTGTTTTAACGGCGTGTGGCCGTTTTCGTCTTGTCAGACGGTCTAGTGGAGGCTGTTGTGTATTTTTTTTTAGGTTTTGTTTTTGTCGAGCAGCTTCTCTCGTGGCTAACTCTACCAATGTTTGACAGACACACGCGGACACAGAATGAACAAGTCAGGCCAACTGGTCCACAGGGTTTTCCATCCTTTTTCATGAGTCTTTTCTCTTCTAAGTTTTGCCTTAGCACAGTCTCAAAATATGTTATACCGTTCCTTATACATGCTCTCCATGATGTGCGATCACTTGCCAGATGTTCCCAGTCATATTCACAGATGGAGAAGTCATTCAGAGATGATTTACAGATAAATATATAACAGTATAGACAAATGAAAAAAGAATATAAAGACAAAAGAAAAAGGAAAAAAAAAAGTACATGGGTAAAGCTTTACATCATAAGTTGACGACACAAATTAGAACAACGTTCCGGCTCAATAGTCTTTCATACAGGAATAAACATACAACATACACATAGATATGTATTTCAAACAAAAAATAAATAAATAATTTAAAAAAATATATATTATCATAAGTTAGAACAAAAAAAGGAGAAATAAAAATAAGAATAAAAATATCTTCCCTGCAAACTGTGCTGTGGTCAAATAAAAAATGAACTCCAATGTACACGCACGGGTACTTGTGCGCGCACCAAAGTAAAAATGTGCGCACACAACACGAATAACCAGTAGTTACCACACACTGGTCCGTGTTGGTACACGAAGCACAAAGAAGAGATCAGTAGAATACTAGGTACAACGGTTTGTTTCATTAAACGTTAGCAAATATGATGGCTCATTTACCACTTGCGGAGATTACAGCAAATCATCATCTTTCGTTAAAGAACCGGTCATTGTAGACTCGTAAATCACCTCCACCATCTCAAGGTGTCCAAATAAAACGAATGCCCACGTGGGACTGGCATCATGGAATCATAGCATATGTGTTCAACACAAAAGGGACTACGGTGCAAATCTGGCTAGAGGGTGATGAACTAAGGCAGAAACTATGGGGGCAGCCATCACGACTTGGAGGGGGCTGAACTAAGGCAGGAAATATGGGGCAGCTGTCACGACTTGGAGGGTGCTGAACTAAGGCAGAAACTATGGGGGCAGCCATCACGACTTGGAGGGGGCTGAACTAAGGCAGGAACTATGGGGCAGCCATCACGACTTGGAGGGTGCTGAACTAAGGCAGGAACTATGGGGCAGCTGTCACGACCTGGAGGGTGCTGAACTAAGGCAGGAACTATAGGGCAGCTGTCACGACCTGGAGGGTGCTGAACTAAGGCAGGAACTATGGGGCAGCTGTCACGACCTGGAGGGTGCTGAACTAAGGCAGGAACTATAGGGCAGCCGTCACGACCTGGAGGGTGCTGAACTAAGGCAGGAACTATGGGGCAGCTGTCACGACCTGGAGGGTGCTGAACTAAGGCAGGAACTATGGGGCAGCTGTCACGACCTGGAGGGTGCTGAACTAAGGCAGGAACTATAGGGCAGCCGTCACCATTTGGAGGGTACTAACAAGAGATCCCCATACAATCCTGACTGGAGCAAGCATGGACAACTCTAGCCAGGACCTGTCAGCCTCTTCCGTTTCATCATGTAGGGTTCGTCGCCATGTCCCCAGTGGTCTGTCTCTTCTTCATTTGCCAGACGGTGTCCATGTTAATCCTTGGTACGGAAGCCTGGATCATTCTTCCGTATGGTTATACTTATCATCATCATCATCATGTACCGGGCCTGCTGGCGTAGGTGATCATGTCTCTCCACAACTTTCGATCTCGACAGTTATTTATCATTTCTGTTGTTGACCTTCTGCCAAGCCATTCTCTTAAGCTGTCTGTTATTTTTTCTCTTTGCTTCCCTCTATCTCTTCGTCCCTCAATTTTCCTAGTTGTTACAATATATTCCAGCTGTTCTCTTCTCATTACATGACCAAAAAATGATGATTGTTTCTTCCTAATATTGGAAATTAGCTCTCTTTTTGCTTTGGCCTCTTTCAGAACGTTTTCATTACTCTTCTTTGCTGTCCATGGTATTCTCAACATTCTTCTGTAAAACCACATTTCTACAGACTCCAGGATTATGCTTATAATTAATCTTATTCACATATGCCGTGGCGTGTCGTGGGATGCTGCAATTTCTTTTTCTAATACATAGACACGGGTGTGTTAGTCACATTGTCAGTTATTAACTCGCATTGAAACGTGATAAGAAAGATCTGACATTTCAAGTCTAGAATTTCTGTCCTATGTTTCGTCTTCTGCTACAAAGGACAGACAGACAGACCGACCGATCACACAGACAGACCGACCGACCAGACAGACCGACCTACCGACCAGACAGACCGACCGACCGACCGACCAGACAGACATACCAGACAGACCGACCAGACAGACAGACCAGGCAGACAGAACAGACAGACAGACCAGACAGACAGGCCAGACCAGACAGACCAGACCAGATAGACAGACCAGACCAGATAGACAGACGACACAGACATACCAGACAGACAGACCAGACCAGATCGACAGTACAGGACAGACATATAAATAGAATAAATTTATCTTATATGCGGAGCCAGTAGTGTGGTATAACATACACTCATACAAAGTATGGTGACAGCTTCATAAAAAATGAACACAACAAAATACCAACGTTTCGGTCTACATGCAGACTTCTACGGGGAACTAGGACAACGATAACAAACGATGAGGCACAGATAAATGCTGCTACATCTAGGATGATAGGGACTGGTAAGTGAAGGAGAAGTGGACCGGACCTGTATTGACCGCACATCAACACTGGAAGTCCATTTCGCTTCTCTTTCACTTACCGGTCCTTATCATCCTAGATGTAGTTGTTTTTATCTGTGCCTCATCGTTTGTTATCATTGTCCTCGTTCCCTGAAGAAGGCCGCACGTGGGCCGAAACGTCAGTATTTTGTTGTGTTCCTTTTTTGTAAAGCTGTCACCATACCTTTTAGGAGTGTACGTTACACCCGGCTACTGGCTCTTTGCTACCAGTTTTACCGCAGCATTGCATTTATTTGCCAGTTCTCTTATCTTTTGTACATTGAATTTGCTCACTGATATGAATGAACAGTAAGCTCAGTACAACATTTATTTACTTTTGTTGTCCAGCAAAACATCTGTCGGATACTCCGGGAAGCGTAGCTGTTGTGTCCAGCAATAGCTGTTGATGTGCGGTCGGTAAAGGTCGGGTCCACTTGCAAAACTGACCGGAGCCCAACACTCGATCGGTGTCCCTACAAACTCCTGAAATGAAAATTAACGCAAAAAAAAACCGTTAAAATTTAACGTACTTCAAAAGTGTGAAAAAAAACGTGGAAGTCAAGTCGTGGCCATTGCAAAGCTGGAGATGATACAATCAAATAAAGAATTAATAGGATGCTTCAGCTTTGTAGGTAGGACTAAAGTAAAGACACCAACGTTTCGATTATGAGAGGTCTTCATCAGGAACACAGAAAAAAAAAAACAATAAAAAATCTAAAAACATTTTGTTACATCCGATTATATATCCCGGTTCTATTTCATCATCAGCATCAAGTGCCGTCTCCGCAACGAAGGTTGGCTACCATGGAGCACCATTCTGCTCTGCCTCTTGCTTTGATGGTGCAGGTTGTCATAGACTAACTTGTCCATCTTTTGATGTTACTCGTCCATGTTAGTCTTGGTCTGCCTCTGCCTCTTTTAAATTGTATTTTCCCCTCCAATATTACTTTTAGTAAACTGTTGTGTCTTTTAAGAAGCCCCAAAAATCGCATTTGTCTTGTTTGAATTGTATTTAGTAGTTCTCTTTACAGTTTTAGTTGTTTTAAGCCTTCATCGTTTGTTATCTTTTCCTTCCATTCAATTCTACCTATTCTTCTATAAATCCACATTTCAAAAGCTTCAATTCTCAGTTCTGTTTTCTGGTCTAATGTCAATGTTTCTCCACCATACAGGAATATTGAGAAGATGTAACATTTTGCTTTTCTTAGTTTTAGCCCTGGTGTTATTTGTTTTGATGTTAGTATGTTCTTTATGACATTAAAATTACTTTTTGTCATTCCTATTCTTTTGTTTATTTCAGTTGTACATTTTCCATCACTGGTTATAATATATCCAAGGTAGTTGTAGTTCTGAACTGTCTCCAGGTCTATTCCATCAATTTTGATATCCACTTGTTGATTTTGAGTATTTTCTTTGTTTATGATCATAGGTTCTATATACTCCCATCGACAATGCTGTAAAGATACTCTAAGATAGCTCATTGACTTAAAAAATGCGACTATGAGTTTAAAAAGTAAACAAGGCTTTATTTTCTCCACGACTTATCAAAGATCCCATAGACATGGTGATTTGTGATTTCTACATGCATAATGTGAAAGTGTGCCTCATATACATACACATATAAGAAGAAGAAATAAAGTTTTCAAGACATCAAAGAGACCTTGAACGTAGTAACAAAAGAAGTGGGGTACCTGGCTAGCAACATATATTCTTTCAGGCGGGCTATTTTGAATGCATGCAACGTTTTGCAAAGGACATGCGAAAGTAGTATACAATGTCAATTAGGGACCCCAAAAGTGCGTTCAAACGCGCATAAATCCTTATATAAATACTCTACACGCACATCAACGCACATTTTTTGGTGCGGTTTTTCCTTATATGAGAGTCTTCATTTTTTCTTATATGAGAGTCTACCCGCCCCTTTTTGTTCCGGTGACCTCTCGTTGACCTCTCGGTTGACCTCTCGGTGTGAAGGCGTCGAAACGCACATAAATCCTTATATAAATAGTCTACACGCAGATCAACGCACATTTTTTGGTGCGGTTTTTCCTTATATGAGAGTCTACCGTTTTTTCCTTATATGAGAGTCTACCCGCCCCTTTTTGTTCCGGTCGTGGTGGTGGTGGTGGTGGTGACCTCCCGGTGACCTCCCGGTGACCTCCCGGATCGGCGTCGGGTGACCTCCCGCTGCGGTGGTGTTGTGAAGGGGTGGTGAAGGGGTGGTGAAGGGGTGGTATCATAAATCTATTATATTCTTTGTACTTTCAATGGTTCCGTAACTTTCATAAATCTATTCTTTCTTTATACTCTCATTCAATAAAAACAGTGACAAGTTTATTTATTGTTTTTAAAAACTTCCTTTAGAATTAAAGGTAACAACTTAGACCGTTACACACACTACACGCCAAACACTGTGTTTAACGTTAAGCGAGAGATCAAAGAGCTCGGTAGACGCCCCGCGAAGACGCGCAATCCGCCTCTCGTATGAACATCAAAGGATTACCCTTGAGCACACTAATAAATTTATCGCCGTAGCAGGTAAGTGTTCATCAGGAGAGTCATTTAACAGGGGAATTTTACGATACCGATGTTTTAATGTGAGACGCTTGGGGGAAATTAACAGTGACAAGTTTATTTATTGTTTTATTCTGAAGATTGTATTGTATAGTGCTCGTTTTGCCTCCAGAGTTATTTCCTTGTTGGACAATAGTGGTGATAACTGTCCGATGATTTGACAAGCTTTGTTGCATCTTGATTCTATCTCGGTTGTTTGGGAATTTTCGTTTGTTATTAGACTTCCTAGATATTTGAATTCCTCTACTTGTTTTAGTTGTCTGCCTTCTATAGTTATGTTGATGTTCTGTTTATTTTTGGCGACATTCATGACTTCTGTTTTGTTGATGTTGATTTTCATGTTGTATTTTGTTCCTAAGATGTTGAGTTTATTTACAAGTGTTATACATGATAGTGTTAAATGGATAAATATCGACGGTGCCACGATGGATGAATGTAAGTTGGCGACTGTGTCGGGATGGCTGTTTGTATGTTGGCCAGTGTGCCACGAGGGATCATGTAGGTTGTCTAGTTGGCCATGATGGATCATGTAGGTTGTCTAGTTGGCCATGATGGATCATGTAGGTTGTCTAGTTGGCCATGATGGATCATATAGGTTGTCTAGTTGGCCATGATGGATCATGTAGGTTGTTTAGTTGGCCATGATGGATCATGTAGGTTGTCTAGTTGGCCATGATGGATCATGTAGGTTGTTTAGTTGGCCATGATGGATCATGTAGGTTGTCTAGTTGGCCATGATGGATCATGTAGATTGTCGACTGTTCCATGATGGCTGTTTGTATGTTTCGACTGTGTCGAGATGGATGAATGTATGTTGTCTAGTGTGCCATGATGGTTGTATGTAATTGTCGAGTATGCTCCAACAAATCACCGCGCCATTTAAACTTCTTTGAACATAATGGACACAGATGTTCACCAGAAGAAACCTCATTATGAGAAACCATCTGGAGAAAATCCAATAACCCTTTCGTCAACCATATTTAACATACCTAGTTAAACTTCATCAAACATCAAGCTCAACAATACTTAGCATACCTACTTTAAACACCTCGATAAAATTGAATAACCTTTTATCGATAAGCCTTAACGTACTTTAAGAGAAAATATTCCAACTTACAGTGTAAAATAGAATCTCAATCCGTTAGAATGAATAGTAACTTTCCTTGAAGCAACCAAACTTATAACACGAAAGCCCTGTGGCTGTTTGTAGGTTGTCGACTGTGTCGCGATGGATGAATGTAAGTTGGCGACTGTGTCGGGATGGATGAATGTAAGTTGTCGACTGTGTCGGGATGGATGAATGTAAGTTGTCGACTGTTCCATGATGGATCATGTAGTTTGTCGACTGTGTCGGGATGGCTGTATGTAGGTTGTCGACTGTTCCATGACGGATCATGTAGGTTGTCGACTGTTCCATGACGGATCATGTAGGTTGTCGACTGTTCCATGATGGATCATGTAGGTTGTCGACTGTTCCATGATGGCTGTTTGTATGTTGTCGACTGTGTCGAGATGGATGAATGTAGGTTGTCGACTGTGTCGGGATGGCTGTTTGTAGGTTGTCGACTGTGTCGGGATGGATGAATGTAAGTTGTCGACTGTTCCACAGTCATGTCGATGTAGTAGACACGTATGTCATGTCAATGTAACAGTCATGTCAATGTAACAGTCATGTCAATGTAACAGTCATGTCAATGTAACAGTCACGTATGTCATGTCGTTTTAGCAGAGACGTATGGTATGTCGGGATGGATGAATGTAGGTTTTCTAGTGTCGCATGATGGATGCATGTAATTGTCGAGTATGCTCCAACAAACCGCCGTGTCATTTAAACTTCTTTGAACACAATGGACACGGATGTTCACCAGAAGAAACCTCATTATGAGAAACCGTCTGGAGAAAATCCAATAAACCTTTCGTCAACCATACTTAACATACCTAGTTTAACTTCATCAAACATCATTCTCAACAATACTTAGCATTCTTACTTTAAACACAAACAAGGTTTAAACAATGAAAATCATAAACTAGCCAAATTGTTTTAAATAAAATATTTTATTAAAATAAAATGAAATTATTCGATGATTATGATGTATTCGTCCTCCTCCACCTCGTTTTGAGGCGAAGGTGGTGGTGATGCATACCCTGCATCGACTTCACCAGCTGGTTGAGGTATATTAGCTACTAGTTGGAGTCTGAGTATTTGAAATATATGATTAAATATTAAGTTTGTTAATTCGGCATGTGATATATCAAAGTATAACACACTGAATAATTGGTGTTGCAGTCGGGTGCCGATATCTAAATGGCAGGTGTGATTGACCATGTTTGGTGATAAAGCCTGACAACCAGCACAGTGACGATGCGGGTTGTCCTGGAGTAGACCTGAGATTTTGTTAATCAATGCATGTTCCATCTTTGAAATCTGAAATTTTCACAAAAAAGAGATGGTGTTACTCAGTGCCTCTATTAATGGGGATGTTGAGTTACTAAGAATAAATAGATTTTGACCTATGATGCATTAACAGAATACTCATTGACACTCTATGTACTCTCACATCAACAAAGTTATGACTGACATCTGTATTATAACCATTCAGAGAAGAGCATTAGCATGGGAGGCGGAGCAAAGAAATGACTGACATCTGTATTATAACCATTCAGAGAAGAGCATTAGCATGGGAGGCGGAGCAAAGAAATGACTGACATCTGTATTATAACCATTCAGAAAAGAGCATTACTATGAACGGCAGAGTGATTAACCAATTATAGAAGAGCGTAACTTTGAAAGCGGTTCCAGTTCCATCTTAAGGTAAATGATTTGGTCGGGTTCTCATCGAGAATTGTGGGCGTTTCTGGTCCATAGAATGTGTTTGGATAAACTTATGTAGGAGTTTATGTTCCTGGGGATTGATATTATTCACACATATGATAAGGTGTATAAGAAACATTCAAAGTTTTATAACGCGATGGCTAACCTAGTATACACATGATCGGAGAGAAATGAGCTGATATTTACTGGAATAATTCAGAGAGTCGGTGGTCGTGATATCTACGCCACGTTTGTAACCATCGTTATCGAAATACTTTCAGATCGAATTCGCAATTTCGGTCGTCTTGTTGTTCTATATACCCTCGCCTATCGATTAGTGATTGTAATAAGAATGGTTTGCTCCAGCTTTGAAATCTGAAATTTTCACAAAAAGAGATGGTGTTACTCAGTTCCCCTATAATGGGGATGTTGAGTTACTAAAAATAGATTTTGATCTCTGATGCAATACCTGATTAGTTACTAAAAATAGAATGTGACCTATGATCCAATAACAGAATACTCATTCACCCAATACTCTCACATCAACATGGAAAAGTGAATTTCTCAGTCATAGAAAAGTATGTTGTCACGATAGGTGTGTCAATATCAAGGAACAAAAATCATTAAAGAGATCATAATTAAGTTGTGAAAGTTTGGTGGTTGAGAGATAAATCTGAAGATAAGCACATCAAACTATAAGAACAAGGAAACAATCGTATATTACACAATCTTAGAGCCAGTTGTTATGTTAACACGTATTTAGTTAAAATAGAAGGTTATAAATTGAGTAGAGGTAAACTTATACCTTATGGCTCATCTACTTTTTCGAATAAACTCAAGTTCAGAAGACAGTGATGACGATATTGATTTGTCAATTGGCACGCAAACCACGATAATATGGCCTAGTGGTAATTTTAATAATGGTTTAACTTTAGACTCAATTTTCAAAAAGACAAATATACGTGAAAGGATTTTAAACTCTAGTGAAACCTCTGACACCTACATCACCGGCTCTCAAAATCAGGGAGCTGGAAGACTGGAGATTCCAACTGAAATAATTAACAACCACTCCTCGACTGATAATAGAGATATACAAATCTTTGAACATGATATTTATTTTGAACAAATTAACGCAACGTGGAATGAACAATACGCTTGCAGCCAGCAAGGTGATACACTAAACGATAGAGCTACCAAGGTAAGTAATTGCTTTGGAGTCGAGTTTTGATTTGATATTCTCTGTTTCTCCTTCGTTATCTTTATCACTGGGTTATTATTCAGCTTGTAGCTGTATTCTATTATTGCCACGCTATTAATTCTAATGTTTCCAACATTATCTTTGTTGATGATGATAAATAGTAAATTTCCACATGTAATGACAATTTTGAAACTAGTTGCTAATAATGATAGACGTTATAGTAAAGGAAACCGAAAACATAAAGGACTCATCCTTAATACCATAAAGAAGTAACTGTAACATCAAAGAAAAAAGACAAGTAGAATAATATTTAAAATGGTAGTCTCTCTCTCTCTCTCTCTCTCTCTCTCTCTCTCTCTCTCTCTCTCTCTCTCTCTCTGGGGAGTATATGGAATATTAGCCGCTGTCTTAAGAGTACTCGAGATACTTTTATAGTAGACTTTTCAAACATAGGCAGTGAGGGGTGAAAAGACAGAGGGAAACAAAGAGAAATGACATCAGCTACAGAGTTGTGCAGAGATATTTTATTATAAAGTGTTTTTCATTTAGAAGTTTTTGCTGGCTTTTAAACCTAAATTGTCTCGTTTCTTCTAGGTTCATTTTGTGAAGAAACGATTGTTTTAACAATCCACGATGATGAAAATGACGAACCCAATTATTCTTGGCAGCAGTTTTCTATAGACAAGGAGCGCTTCATAAACCGTATACAAGAATGTGGCAAAATTATTTCCCCCATCCTAGCTATTGATCACAGAGCCAAGATTCTAAAAAGTATTTCAGAAGTAATAGAAACTAAAGTTTAGTTGATATTTTACTTGTCAAGCCCAATCCTGTGTTCACAAGAACACTTCCTCTAATGAACATAACATGCTATACTCGAGTTTGTCTCCACTTGTCAGTGTAGGCCCCGCCCTCTGGATCATCATTTGTTTTGATGACTCCATGGATACATCGGCCTCGTGGGACAAACTTCCCATGATTCAGCAAAGATGGCCGCTCTCTGAACATGTCTCATCACGTCCAATGACGTATTGCATCAGTTACTATAAATAGAACGTATTCCATTGGTTACTATAAATAGACTGGCCACGCCCCCCTTGTTACAGGGTATAAAGGGCAGCCGTTCTCAGTGCTGCTACATACAGAAAGTCAGAGCCCTGCTACCAAGTCGTGTGCTTTTTAGAATGGAGTCCGTTAGAATGGATATATGTGATTCCGCTGTTAATGTTGACTGTGATGGTGCTTTTTTCTATGCCGCTCGTAATGGCGAGTATGTAAAACCTCTACAGAAGAATGGTTTGAAGGCTGTCTCAGTTTCGAGATATCGAGCAAAGACTTTAATTCATCTTAGAAAATACGATGGTAAAACGGGGTTGAAATTCCCAACACGTTACGGTATAACACTAACACAGCCTGAATTTGAGACTTTAGTGGATCTGAAGTCTACGATTCTCTCAGAGTGTGACAGACTACAAGTAGCCACAGGTGATGCGTCTACGATTCTCTCATCTGAGTGTGACAGTATACAAGCATCCACTGATGGAGCTTCTACATTTCGCTCAGACTATGACAGAGAACAAACAGCCAATGAGTGTGACAGTATACAAGCAACCACTGATGGAGCTTCTACATTTCGCTCAGACTATGACAGAGAACAAACAGCCAATGAGGGTGAGTGGTCGATCGCTGCTCCTTCCTTTTATGACGACTTCCAGTATCAACAGAGTGATCTTTCGACTGTTCTCACAGACACAGCTCACAAACGAATTGACCCCCGTTCGATCACTAATATAACTGATGGATCTTATGTTATTAAGGACAATAAACAAAATTGTGTTAAATTTTGCGATCCTTGTGTATTTAAAAAACCACGTGGTAGACCACGTAAACTTGTAATTTAAGTACTATACACATATGTTGTTATATGTGTACTTTTTTAGATGAATTGAATTCATATTTGTACTATTGAAATCATTATTGTTCAATTATAAACATTTGAATGTGTAACATGTGTTGTCCACGTTGATGTATTGAAATAAATTTATGTTTCATTGTGAAAATAAACATTATAAAAAGAGCATATTTGTTTGTTTTTATTTGAGTTGTTTTAATTTATTTAATTTTAAATTATTTTGTTAAATTAAAATAAATGACAGTATAGAATCTATGAAATAAGGTTCTACTTACGATTTGTAAAGTAAATTTACTTGCACAGCCAAGCACACTCTTGCTTGAGTTACAGCCAAGACACTCGTTGAAACTGCTTCAGAGAGTGAGAATAAAAGCCTGGCTGCTTGAATCTACTTATATACAGTTCTAAACTCTTTGTTCAATCAAGAACTCTCTAGTTCAAACATATTAATTTCCCCCAAACATCTCACATTAAAACAACCACCAAGTAAAATTCCCCTGATAAGTGGTATTCTAATCTTCAGATGATAAAAAGTCATGATGACCCGGGAGGTCAGTCTGGCGGTCAAGTGGTCATCCGTGGTATTTGAAATATCTTCACAACCTTCCCGTTGGTCATATCTTCTCTTTGATATCTTTAGATCAAAGCCATATCTTGCCTATGTTTGAAAAGTCTACTATAAAAGTATCTCGAGTACTCTTAAGACAGCGGCTAATATTCCATATACTCCCCAGAGAGAGAGAGAGAGAGAGAGAGAGAGAGAGAGAGAGAGAGAGAGACTACCATTTTAAATATTATTCTACTTGTCTTTTTTCTTTGATGTTACAGTTACTTCTTTATGGTATTAAGGATGAGTCCTTTATGTTTTCGGTTTCCTTTACTATAACGTCTATCATTATTAGCAACTAGTTTCAAAATTGTCATTACATGTGGAAATTTACTATTTATCATCATCAACAAAGATAATGTTGGAAACATTAGAATTAATAGCGTTGGCAATAATAGAATACAGCTACAAGCTGAATAATAACCCAGTGATAAAGATAACGAAGGAGAAACAGAGAATATCAAAATCAAAACTCGACTCCAAAGCAATTACTTACCTTGGTAGCTCTATCGTTTAGTGTATCACCTTGCTGGCTGCAAGCGTATTGTTCATTCCACGTTGCGTTAATTTGTTCAAAATAAATATCATGTTCAAAGATTTGTATATCTCTATTATCAGTCGAGGAGTGGTTGTTAATTATTTCAGTTGGAATCTCCAGTCTTCCAGCTCCCTGATTTTGAGAGCCGGTGATGTAGGTGTCAGAGGTTTCACTAGAGTTTAAAATCCTTTCACGTATATTTGTCTTTTTGAAAATTGAGTCTAAAGTTAAACCATTATTAAAATTACCACTAGGCCATATTATCGTGGTTTGCGTGCCAATTGACAAATCAATATCGTCATCACTGTCTTCTGAACTTGAGTTTATTCGAAAAAGTAGATGAGCCATAAGGTATAAGTTTACCTCTACTCAATTTATAACCTTCTATTTTAACTAAATACGTGTTAACATAACACTGGCTCTAAGATTGTGTAATATACGATTGTTTCCTTGTTCTTATAGTTTGATGTGCTTATCTTCAGATTTATCTCTCAACCACCAAACTTTCACAACTTAATTATGATCTCTTTAATGATTTTTGTTCCTTGATATTGACACACCTATCGTGACAACATACTTTTCTATGACTGAGAAATTCACTTTTCCATGTTGATGTGAGAGTATTGGGTGAATGAGTATTCTGTTATTGGATCATAGGTCACATTCTATTTTTAGTAACTAATCAGGTATTGCATCAGAGATCAAAATCTATTTTTAGTAACTCAACATCCCCATTATAGGGGAACTGAGTAACACCATCTCTTTTTGTGAAAATTTCAGATTTCAAAGCTGGAGCAAACCATTCTTATTACAATCACTAATCGATAGGCGAGGGTATATAGAACAACAAGACGACCGAAATTGCGAATTCGATCTGAAAGTATTTCGATAACGATGGTTACAAACGTGGCGTAGATATCACGACCACCGACTCTCTGAATTATTCCAGTAAATATCAGCTCATTTCTCTCCGATCATGTGTATACTAGGTTAGCCATCGCGTTATAAAACTTTGAATGTTTCTTATACACCTTATCATATGTGTGAATAATATCAATCCCCAGGAACATAAACTCCTACATAAGTTTATCCAAACACATTCTATGGACCAGAAACGCCCACAATTCTCGATGAGAACCCGACCAAATCATTTACCTTAAGATGGAACTGGAACCGCTTTCAAAGTTACGCTCTTCTATAATTGGTTAATCACTCTGCCGTTCATAGTAATGCTCTTTTCTGAATGGTTATAATACAGATGTCAGTCATTTCTTTGCTCCGCCTCCCATGCTAATGCTCTTCTCTGAATGGTTATAATACAGATGTCAGTCATTTCTTTGCTCCGCCTCCCATGCTAATGCTCTTCTCTGAATGGTTATAATACAGATGTCAGTCATAACTTTGTTGATGTGAGAGTACATAGAGTGTCAATGAGTATTCTGTTAATGCATCATAGGTCAAAATCTATTTATTCTTAGTAACTCAACATCCCCATTAATAGAGGCACTGAGTAACACCATCTCTTTTTGTGAAAATTTCAGATTTCAAAGATGGAACATGCATTGATTAACAAAATCTCAGGTCTACTCCAGGACAACCCGCATCGTCACTGTGCTGGTTGTCAGGCTTTATCACCAAACATGGTCAATCACACCTGCCATTTAGATATCGGCACCCGACTGCAACACCAATTATTCAGTGTGTTATACTTTGATATATCACATGCCGAATTAACAAACTTAATATTTAATCATATATTTCAAATACTCAGACTCCAACTAGTAGCTAATATACCTCAACCAGCTGGTGAAGTCGATGCAGGGTATGCATCACCACCACCTTCGCCTCAAAACGAGGTGGAGGAGGACGAATACATCATAATCATCGAATAATTTCATTTTATTTTAATAAAATATTTTATTTAAAACAATTTTGGCTAGTTTATGATTTTCATTGTTTAAACCTTGTTTGTGTTTAAAGTAAGAATGCTAAGTATTGTTGAGAATGATGTTTGATGAAGTTAAACTAGGTATGTTAAGTATGGTTGACGAAAGGTTTTATTGGATTTTCTCCAGACGGTTTCTCATAATGAGGTTTCTTCTGGTGAACATCCGTGTCCATTGTGTTCAAAGAAGTTTAAATGACACGGCGGTTTGTTGGAGCACACTCGACAATTACATGCATCCATCATGCGACACTAGAAACCTACATTCATCCATCCCGACATACCATACGTCTCTGCTAAAACGACATGACATACGTGACTGTTACATTGACATGACTGTTACATTGACATGACTGTTACATTGACATGACTGTTACATTGACATGACATACGTGTCTACTACATCGACATGACTGTGGAACAGTCGACAACTTACATTCATCCATCCCGACACAGTCGACAACCTACAAACAGCCATCCCGACACAGTCGACAACCTACATTCATCCATCTCGACACAGTCGACAACATACAAACAGCCATCATGGAACAGTCGACAACCTACATGATCCATCATGGAACAGTCGACAACCTACATGATCCGTCATGGAACAGTCGACAACCTACATACAGCCATCCCGACACAGTCGACAAACTACATGATCCATCATGGAACAGTCGACAACTTACATTCATCCATCCCGACACAGTCGACAACTTACATTCATCCATCGCGACACAGTCGACAACCTACAAACAGCCACAGGGCTTTCGTGTTATAAGTTTGGTTGCTTCAAGGAAAGTTACTATTCATTCTAACGGATTGAGATTCTATTTTACACTGTAAGTTGGAATATTTTCTCTTAAAGTACGTTAAGGCTTATCGATAAAAGGTTATTCAATTTTATCGAGGTGTTTAAAGTAGGTATGCTAAGTATTGTTGAGCTTGATGTTTGATGAAGTTTAACTAGGTATGTTAAATATGGTTGACGAAAGGGTTATTGGATTTTCTCCAGATGGTTTCTCATAATGAGGTTTCTTCTGGTGAACATCTGTGTCCATTATGTTCAAAGAAGTTTAAATGGCGCGGTGATTTGTTGGAGCATACTCGACAATTACATACAACCATCATGGCACACTAGACAACATACATTCATCCATCTCGACACAGTCGACAACATACAAACAGCCATCATGGAACAGTCGACAACCTACATGATCCATCATGGCCAACTAGACAACCTACATGATCCATCATGGCCAACTAGACAACCTACATGATCCATCATGGCCAACTAAACAACCTACATGATCCATCATGGCCAACTAAACAACCTACATGATCCATCATGGCCAACTAGACAACCTACATGATCCATCATGGCCAACTAAACAACCTACATGATCCATCATGGCCAACTAGACAACCTATATGATCCATCATGGCCAACTAGACAACCTACATGATCCATCATGGCCAACTAGACAACCTACATGATCCATCATGGCCAACTAGACAACCTACATGATCCCTCGTGGCACACTGGCCAACATACAAACAGCCATCCCGACACAGTCGCCAACTTACATTCATCCATCGTGGCACCGTCGATATTTATCCATTTAACACTATCATGTATAACACTTGTAAATAAACTCAACATCTTAGGAACAAAATACAACATGAAAATCAACATCAACAAAACAGAAGTCATGAATGTCGCCAAAAATAAACAGAACATCAACATAACTATAGAAGGCAGACAACTAAAACAAGTAGAGGAATTCAAATATCTAGGAAGTCTAATAACAAACGAAAATTCCCAAACAACCGAGATAGAATCAAGATGCAACAAAGCTTGTCAAATCATCGGACAGTTATCACCACTATTGTCCAACAAGGAAATAACTCTGGAGGCAAAACGAGCACTATACAATACATCACCACTATTGTCCAACAAGGAAATAACTCTGGAGGCAAAACGAGCACTATACAATACAATCTTCAGAATAAAACAATAAATAAACTTGTCACTGTTAATTTCCCCCAAGCGTCTCACATTAAAACATCGGTATCGTAAAATTCCCCTGTTAAATGACTCTCCTGATGAACACTTACCTGCTACGGCGATAAATTTATTAGTGTGCTCAAGGGTAATCCTTTGATGTTCATACGGGAGGCGGATTGCGCGTCTTCGCGGGGCGTCTACCGAGCTCTTTGATCTCTCGCTTAACGTTAAACACAGTGTTTGGCGTGTAGCGTGTGTAACGGTCTAAGTTGTTACCTTTAATTCTAAAGGAAGTTTTTAAAAACAATAAATAAACTTGTCACTGTTTTTATTGAATGAGAGTATAAAGAAAGAATAGATTTATGAAAGTTACGGAACCATTGAAAGTACAAAGAATATAATAGATTTATGATACCACCACCACCCCTTCACCACCCCTTCACCACCCCTTCACAACACCACCGCAGCGGGAGGTCACCCGACGCCGATCCGGGAGGTCACCGGGAGGTCACCGGGAGGTCACCACCACCACCACCACCACGACCGGAACAAAAAGGGGCGGGTAGACTCTCATACAAGGAAAAAACGGTAGACTCTCATATAAGGAAAAACCGCACCAAAAAATGTGCGTTGATGTGCGTGTAGAGTATTTATATAAGGATTTATGCGCGTTTGAACGCACTTTTGGGTCCCTAACTGACATTGTATACTACTTGCGAACTGATGAAATTAAACTTAACATACGAGCTATTAAAGTTTATAAAATAGCTGATAAAATATTAATAAAATGTATATTATATATCGTAGTCATATTTTATATGTTGGGATAACTGAGAACATAAAATTATTTAAAATGTTTCGCAAGGGTAAACAAACATATTGAAGATCGCTGTTCAAATATTTTAATGGAATGTCATTTATTCATTAGAGATGATCCCATCCAGGCAAGTTTGGTAGGCTCTCTAGCTTGTCTACAGTCTTCATAACATGTTTGTTTCGGGAGGTAGGGGTGGTCTTCTATCTATCTATTTATCCATCTATCTATCTATCTATCTATCTATCTATCTATCTATCTATCTATCTATCTATCTATCTATCTATCTATCTATCTATCTATCTATCTATCTATCTATCTATCTATCTATCTATCTATCTATCTATCTATCTATCTATCTATCTATCTATCTATCTATCTATCTATCTATCTATCTATCTATCTATCTATCTATCTATCTATCTATCTATCTATCTATCTATCTATCTATCTATCTATCTATCTATCTATCTATCTATCTATCTATCTATCTATCTATCTATCTATCTATCTATCTATCTATCTATCTATCTATCTATCTATCTATCTATCTATCTATCTATCTATCTATCTATCTATCTATCTATCTATCTATCTATCTATCTATCTATCTATCTATCTATCTATCTATCTATCTATCTATCTATCTATCTATCTATCTATCTATCTATCTATTTTTCTGTCTGTCTGTCTGTCTATCTATCTATCTATCTATCTTTCTATTTATCTGTCTATATGTCTGTCTGACTGTCTGTCTATCTATATAATCTGCATATCTATCTATCTATATGTCTGTCTGTCTGTCTGTTTGTCTGCCTGCCTGCCTGCCTGTCTGTCTGCCTGCCTTTTGTTTCTCGTGTACATTTACTACTCCTCTAGGACGATGGCTCTTTAAAAAGACGTTAAATCAACATAGATGCAGAATGTCATAGTTAAAGTAACCTGTAATATCCATTCCTTTCGACCCAACACATCCGACTCTATTACTGAATTTCTAAATATCGATTTTCCTTCCTTTTTCAATTACTATTGGATTGGCTAAAACGAAGAGTCTGTATTTAGCTTCCCTAATGGTGAGGTGGTGTGTGATCTTGGTTAGTTATGGATCACTGACTATGACTCAAACAATCAGCAATGAATCGCTGACTGCAGTTAGGAGGATCTCTGGCCATTACAAATAAATAATTTGTTTTCACATTTCATAGGAAAACAAACTATAGCAATAGCTACTCCGTCTTCAGCATAGGACGATCTTCAATTTTATAATTTTCCCCAATAAATATCAGCCACTTCTGGTCTACTTGGGAGCCACGATAGCTCAGTGGTTAGTGAACTGGACTAAAAAGGATAAGGGTTAGGGTTCGATCCCAACCGACGGCTTCCGGGTTCACCCAGCCTTAAATGGGTACCGGATTTTTTTTCTGGGAAAGTAAAGCGGCACGGGCGTAATACCGAACACATTACCCCAAAAATCATGTGCTGAAGGTCTGTAAAATGTATGGTCACTAACACCATATTCCCTATACGCCACTTAGCGTGACGGGGGCTCTTTACTTACTTTTGTTAAATAGCAAAACAAAAATTAAATGTCATGAAGAACATGTGGAACAATACAAACCAGGCAGTGAAAATAAAACTATTTAGTGCATTTATCTTCCTAATAGTAAAATATGGTTGTAAATTATGGACAATCTTTCAAACAACAATGAAGAGAATTGGTTCATTTGAATCAAAATTCTACAGAAAAATACTCAGGATACCGTCGTTAAACGAAAAAAACAAAACAAAGAAAAATGTCAACATTAAAATAATGAAACATTAAACAGAACTGGACTATAAACAGCTTACAGGGGAAGTTAAAATAATATGAGCACAATGAAAGACACATCGGGTTGGATAGGACAGTAATGGGAGGCATGGATTCAGGAAGACGAGATTAGGTCAAATCATGAAGAAGGTAGTTTCAAGACATGATGATGATGATGCGGTCGCCCGATGATTTGAGGTATTCTAGCGGATACGAACCGTAGACTTCCTCCTCGTCATCCGCCCTTAAAAGGACGTTAAGTGGACGTAGTTACGTTGTGTTGAAGTTTGCAGTGTAACACTGTGATATCTGCGCCTTTCGGCCCAACACATCCGACTTCAGCCGACATTTTTGAGTACCGGGTTTGTCTTCCCTCTTCGATCCCTGCTCGCTTGGCCAGACTAGACAGGTTAGTCTGTTTCTGGAGGCACCGCGGAGAGGTGTAGCAGGGTCTGGATGGTTCTGGTTCACCGATCCTGGCGCAAGCCATCAGTTATGAGTCACTGACGACTTCCAGCTCTGGTTTCAAGACATCAAGGAGACCTTGAACATGACAAGAGAAGAAGTGGGAGAGCTGGCTAGAGACAGAGATTCTTTCAGACGGGATGTGATGAATACAAGGTTATGTGGGAGATCTGCCTAGATACATTCTTTCAGACAAGCTGTGGTGAATGCAACATTCTGTGAGAGATATGGCTAGAGACAGCGATTCTTTCAGACGGGCTATGGTGAATGCAACGTTCTGTGGAAGATCTGGCTTGAAACAGATTCTTTGGTAACGTTCTGTGGGAGATCTGGCTTGAAACAGATTCTTTGGTAACGTTCTGTGGGAGATCTGGCTTGAAACAGTTTATTTGGTAACGTTCTGTGGGAGATCTGGCTTGAAACAGATTCTTTGGTAACGTTCTGTGGGAGATCTGGCTTGAAACAGATTCTTTGGTAACGTTCTGTGGGAGATCTGGCTTGAGACAGATTCTTTGGTAACGTTCTGTGGGAGATCTGGCTTGAGACAGATTCTTTGGTAACGTTCTGTGGGAGATCTGGCTTGAGACAGATTCTTTGGTAACGTTCTGTGGGAGATCTGGCTTGAGACAGATTCTTTGGTAACGTTCTGTGGGAGATCTGGCTTGAGACAGATTCTTTCAGACGGGCTGTAGTGAACGCAACGTTCTCCGAAGGACATTTTTTTGTTTTCGCACGCCAGCTTTTACCTCTTTCGAAGTCCCTAGAGACTAGGAACTGAATTTTGCGTGTTAATCCATTTTCCCCTGGCAGCCGTGTGCACAGGGGTACCTCGCCACACGGGCAGGTAAGTCCGTCTTCGGAGGTACTCATAATTTTTCCGTCGATGAGTAATTGACGTTTCAAGCCGGGCCTCGCTGCTGAGACCAGGGGTGGTTGCCGCAGAGAGAAATCATAAATAAAAATCCCAACTGTCCAACGGACATGAGACCTGATGATGATGATGATGGTAGTGGTATAGAGAGATTGAACACTGACCTGTAGACCGACTGTGAACGCGAAGACAAACAAAACAGTGACAGTGACGAAGTAGAGGAGCCTGTCTACAAGGTCGTCTCCCCCGTACGGCTGCTCAAGAATAACGCCAATTACATCTGTAATCAGAGTTTCCATTCTGGCAAGAAAATAAAATATGGATTACCTGTTATGTTGAGACTTTTTAGGTTGAGAAGTTAGTTACAGTTGTTTGTGCACTTATCATCATCAAGTACCATGCTTATTGGCGTAGATAATCATGTTTCTCCACAACTTTCGATCTCGACAGTTATTATCATTTTTGTTGTTGACCTTCTGCCAAACATTTATCTTAAGCTGTCTGGTATCTTGTCTCTTTGCCTCCATCTACCTCTTCGTCCCTCAGTTTTACCAGTTGTTGCAATATATACCACCTGTTTCCTTCTCAGTACATGCAAAAAAATGATTATTGTTTCTTCCTAATATTGGAAATTAGCTCTCTTTTTGATTTGGATTCTTTCAGAACGTTTTCATTACTCATTTTACCTGTCCATGGTTTTGTCAACATTCTTCTGTAAAACCACTTTTCTACGACTCCAGTGATTTTCTTGTCTGTTGCCCTGTTGTGCACTGATACTTTCGTTGATTTGCTTTTCCATGCCATGACACCAAGCTATCCAGTATTTTCTCTCTTTGTCGTCCGCGATCTCTCTTTCCTTTTATTTTGCCAGTTGTAACCAAGCATACCAACTTTCCTCTTCTCATGATGTGCTCAAAAATGTTGATTGCTTCTTTCTGATATTTTTTAAGAGCTCCCTTCTTGTGTTTGCCTCTTTGAGAACTTCCTCATTGGTCTTTTTAGCTGTCCAGGGAACTTTCAACATTCTTCTGAGAAATCCCATCTCTGTCGCCTCTAATCGTCTTTTCATTTGTTTGTCTACTGTCCATGATTCGCTTCCATAGCTCAGAATTGGTTCTATATAGCATCGATGAACTCTCTTTCTCATTTCTATTGACATAGATTTGTTGCATTATATATTGTTCAATATTTATATAAAGTGTGAATATATTAGTAGAAATATGTAATGTAACTCACCACGAGATTATTGTATGGGGAATATGGCGTTATTCACGAATTGTTTCGCTCAACACATGTAAAGGTCGTGTGGCCAGCACAATGCAAGTTCGCCTTACTTTCTCAGAAGAAAGTATGTAGTGGTGGTTATAGTTTTTTGGTTGAGGGACAAAGCTGTACCTAGCCGACACTAGTGCATTGACCACTTCGCTACTGTGGTTCTGGTCTATGTGTTTTATGTTCGTTCTGTAATTGTTTTCAATGAATGACCCCATAGCTGGACTATTATTATTATTAAATAATATCATATTTTATTTTATATTTTTATACAAAAATAGTATATATATATAAAGCAATTTTCATCATCAGCATTGTGTGCCGTCTCCACATCGAAGGTTGGCTACCCTGGAGCGCCATTTTACTCTGTCTCTTTCCTTGATATTGCTCGTTCTCGATAGATTTACCTGCTCATCTTCTGATTTTATCAATCCAATTTAGTCCTGGTCTGCCTCTGTTTCGTCTATTGTGTACCTTCCCCTCCAAGATGACTGATTAGGACATTGTATTTCTTCACATGCCCCCAAAAATTTCAGTTTTTTTTTTAATTATGTTAAGCATTTCTTTATAATTTTTACCTCGTTCGGAAATTCACAATTTGTCTTCTTCTCCTTTCAAGCATTTCTCCCAATTATTCTACAAATCCACAATCCAATGGCTTCGATTTTTTTGCTCTCTTTTCTTATTAAACATCCATGGTTGTGCACCATACAAGTCTGTTGAGTAGATATCACATTTGACAATTCGTTGTTTTAGTTGTGCTGTTATTTGCTTTGATGTGAGATTAAGTCATATTATATTTTAAAAAGAAGTAGAGCCCCCGTCACGCCAAGTGGTGTATAGGGAATATGGTGTTAGTGACCATAAATTATCTGACCTTCAGCACACTTGATTTTTGGGGTAATGTGGTCGGTATTACACCCATGCCGCTTTACTTTACAAGAAAAAAATCCGGTACCCATTTAAGGATGGAATGTTATATAAACATAACATATATCTTAATAAATAAAAGAGCACACATGCATATCATTAGTGATACTTACCTTTCAACAAGGTACTTGAGCTGCTTTCGTCAGCTGGAAGTGTGCCTAACATGGTCCATATGTAAGGATAAATGAAATACTCTGGGACAGTGGTCGTCAGACTGTGCTCCGCGGAGCCCATGTGTTCCGCAAACGCGTACTAGGGGCTCCGCGAACATCATAATCATCATAAAGTGCCATGCCGGACGTAGGTGATGTTTCTCCACAAACCTCTACCCACAGTGCAACTCACCAACCTCACCACTGTTGTACAGCAATGTTAAGCTGTCAAATGTTATTTCTCTATGTCGCCCAAGATCTCTCTTTCCCTCTTTACATTCTTCTTCTTCTTCTATCCTTCCTCCATTGCCGTAGGCGTTGAGGGGAGGTACAATCTGCGATTCTTTGCTCTTCTGTTGGTTGGCCTCTTCTGGTGTTATCCCTCCTAGTGACTCTAGTATTCCCTTTATCCATCTCTTTCTCGGTCTTCCTCTTAATCTGGCGTTTTCGTAGCGTTTATTTAAGGCTCTTTGAGTCATTGTTAGTTCTTTTTTGTCTTTTTATGTGACCGAACCAATTTATCTGTTGTTTCTTTATGTATTCGATGGCTGGTTCTATTTCGAGTTTCTTCCTCAGGTCAGTGTTTCTTACTCTGTCCCTTAAGCTGTTTCCTGTCATTCTTCTGACACATTTCATTTCGATGGGCGTTATTTTTCTTATTGTTCTCTTTTCATTGGAGCTTTGTAAAACAAGAATACCCAGAGGTAGACTAGAAGGCCCTACGCGATTTAATTGCTTTAGCGACTACCTACTTATGTGAGACCGGGTTGTCAGCATTGGTAGCTATTAAAACCAAATACAGATCACATGGTTATGGTTATGGAAGGCACTGGTATCATCGCAAACGAATTAAAATCCATAATTGCTCAACCGCCCGTGCCAGTGGAATCATCCGAATTAATATCTCATCTCACAAACAAAGAAAGGTAGCTGCAGTCCCCATCATAGCAGTCTCAGCACACGCCAAAAGACATTAGGCGAAACCGCACACAAAGTGAACACAGCCATCTGTTCCCCGTCATACAATATCATCACTCATCGTAAGCAATCGGAATGTCGAAACACGATCAAGACGGATGAAACGCACAGCTCACGGTGTGCACAGCTCACGGTGTGCACAGCTCACGGTGTGCACAGCTCACGATGTGCTCAGAGCACTGGACGCAGAGAAAGAGATTAGAATTTGCAAACTTGTGCCCAGATTTGAAGACCTAGTGAGGTTGAAACTCATTCTTCTCATCAACTTTATTACAGGATACAAAACAGTGGTTAGTGAACTGGACTACAAAGGACAAGAGGTAGGGTTCGATCCCAACCGACGGCTTCCGGGTTCATCCAGCCTTAAATGGGTACCTGATTTTTTTTTCCGGGAAAATAAAGCGGAACGGGCGTAATACCGACCACATTACCCCAAAAATCATGTGCCGAATGTCTGTAAAATATATGGTCACTAACACCATATTCCCTATACGACACTTGGCGTGACGGGGGTACTTTACTTTTATTTTACTTTTAAGTTGATTCAGTTACTTATTTTTTCTTTCGATTACAAAATTGACATAGAACTATTTAATTTGTAGCAATAACGTTACTTTATTGACATCAGCAATCAACATAACATGTTAAATATGCCGTTAATATGATATTTAAAAATATGTTTGGGTTTTTTTCTTTTACAATGTTGATATATGCAAGGGTTAGCGGGTTAGAGTGATCCCCCTACCAAAGGAGGAGTAAGGCGTCTCCTTTCCTTCGTTAGATTTCTGGACACCCTTGTGCAAGATGGATTACCCGTTTAGCCCCCCCCCCCCCCACTCCCCAAATCAGGGCTACGTGAAGCCATTGGGAGCAAGAGGTGGATGGTGTTGTGGAAGCATCCGACAAGTAGTGCCGGTTATGGTCTCCACTCCGTGATGGCTGGCAAATGATCTCATGTATAGAGAGAATGACTGCGAACTACGAATAGCACAGTCACTGCCAATAAGAAAAAGGAATGATAAACTACCTTCTTATATTGCCTAGTAATATAATGTAAACGGCAAAATGACAATTAAAACAAAAGCCGCAGTCTACAATGCCTGCATAATTAGTATCCTCTTGTATGGCAGCGAATCTTGGACAACCTATGTAAAGCAGAAGAGAAGGCTAAATGCATTCCATATGCGATGTCTACGCCGTATTCTTGGTATCACCTGAAAGGATAAAGTGACAAACATGGAGGTCATGACTTGCACAGACCTCCAGAAACACGCTGCTCAAACAACCGTAGGTTACGCTGGCTTGGTCACATACACCGTATGAAAGATGGCCGCATACCGAAAGATATACTATACGGACAACTGGCAGATGGTAAAAGAACTAGGAGGGACCCAAAACATTGCTTTGTAGATGTGTGTAAACGCGACGTGAAGACTCTGAACATAAACCCTGCAGCATGGGAAGACATAGCCGCAGACCGCAATCTCTGGGAAACACACTCTAAAGGTTCACCTCAAAGAAGAAGCAGACAGATTCATAGAGAAAGAGAATACACGACGAAAGAAAAGGAAAAAAAATAACATTTCTAAGGGCGCTGAAAAATCCAGTCAACTATGACTGACGGAGGGTACTATAGTCAACTATGACTGACGGAGGGTACTACTAATATTATCTTAAAATACACAAAGAGAGAAGACACTTTAATTATAGATAGCTTGGTGTCATGCCATGATAAACAACCCAAAACAAGAAATGATACGATGCACTGTGGATGGAAAATTGTGGAAGGACATTATCGCCTACGCCTGCCGGTATGGCACATGATGATGATATATGGTAGTACCGGGGTTATTTGTGGTTAAGAGTTAGGACTCCTTTGACTCCAACAGTTTGACGACCGCTGCTCTAGTGACTAGCTCGCTCTTCATGTCGTTCTGCACCACCGGCCAACTATTACGGTCTTATACCGCTGAACTTCAATCAATGTTTTGACTTGCATTCACATTTGTAAGCATTTGTAAATGTAATGTAAATTTGATTTGCCTCTTCCATATGCTATTTACGTTCAAGGTGTTTGACATGCTTTACATAGTTCACAAAGTAGACATTAATTAAAACATCTTTTCTTCTTAGCATCCACCCGTCAAATAGGTGTAAATGCGCCGTGTCGCTACTTTGCCGTAACGTTGCGATATTTTCGCATTTAGTCCCGACACATCCATCTTCCGCCTAGGTATATAATATTTTGCTTAACAACTTTACCCAAACATCATCATTATGTGGCATGCCTGTTAGAGTAGGTGATCATGTCTCTCCACAACTTTTAATCTCGACAATTACTTATCATTTCTGTTGTTGACCTTCTGCCAAGCCATTCTCTTAAGCTGTCTGGTATCTTATGCTTACCTCTGTTTCTTCGTCCCTTAATTTTCTCAGTTGTCACAATATATTCCATCTGTTCCCTTCTCATTAAATGGCCAAAAAACGAAGATTGTTTCTTCCTAATATTAGAAAATAGCTCTCTTTTTGCTTTGGCCTCTTTCAGAACGTTTTCGTTACTTGTCTTAGCTGTCCATTGTATTCTTAACATTCTTCTTCTCGACATGTTTCTTTAACCAAACAGCGACAGTATTGGCCCATTACTTTTGACATGTACTTACGAACGATTCTTTAACGTGCGCGAGTGCACACGGGACATATCGTTTTTAGCTGTTATTGGAGACTGCTAGAGGTTCGATCTCACTACCAGGAGACAAGAGAGGCGTAAAGACACGAGGACAACACGAATTTAAAATGACAAAAGTTCAGTGTCTGTGCCGGGATTCGGAATAGTGGATGGACATTTCTTCTCGAGCGCTCGGAGGTTCACTTATAGACAACCGTAGTTCTCCATTTTAAATCATTAATTATTGTAATCTAGACAACCGTAGTTCTCCACTTTATACCAATATTTATTGTAATCTAGACAACCGTAGTTCTCCAATTTAAATCAACAATTATTGTAATCTAGACAACCGTAGTTCTCCAATTTAAATCAACAATTATTGTAATCTAGACAACCGTAGTTCTCCAATTTAAATCAACAATTATTGTAATCTAGACAACCGTAGTTCTCCAATTAAATCAACAATTATTGTAATCTAGACAACCGTAGTTCTCCAATTTAAATCAACAATTATTGTGATGTAGACAACCGTAGTTCTCCATTTTAAATCATCAATTATTGTAATCTAGACAACCGTAGTTCTCCAATTTAAATCAACAATTATTGTAATCTAGACAACCGTAGTTCTCCAATTTAAATCAACAATTATTGTAATCTAGACAACCGTAGTTCTCCAATTTAAATCAACAATTATTGTAATCTAGACAACCGTAGTTCTCCAATTTAAATCAACAATTATTGTAATCTAGACAACCGTAGTTCTCCAATTTAAATCAACAATTATTGTGATGTAGACAACCGTAGTTCTCCATTTTAAATCATCAATTATTGTAATCTAGACAACCGTAGTTCTCCATTTTAAATCAATATTTATTGTAATGTAGACAACCGTAGTTCTCCATTTTAAATCATCAATTATTGTAATCTAGACAACCGTAGTTCTCCACTTTATATCAATATTTATTGTAATGTAGACAACCGTAGTTCACTTTAAATCATCAATTATTGTAATCTAGACAACCGTAGTTCACCAATTTAAATCAACAATTATTGTAATCTAGACAACCGTAGTTCTCCAATTTAAATCAACAATTATTATAATCTAGACAACCGTAGTTCTCCAATTTAAATCAACAATTATTGTAATCTAGACAACCGTAGTTCTCCATTTTAAATCATCAATTATTGTAATCTAGACAACCGTAGTTCTCCACTTTATATCAATATTTATTGTAATGTAGACAACCGTAGTTCTCCATTTTAAATCAATATTTATTGTAATGTAGACAACCTTAGTTCTCCTTTCACAATTGTGGGTGGGTGGGCGGGCGGGCGGTCGGACGGATGGTTGGATAGGCAGGCAGGCGGACGGACGGACGGATGGTTGGATAGGTAGGCAGACGGACGGATGGTTGGATAGGCAGGCAGACGGACGGACGGACGGATGGTTGGAATGGCAGTCAGACGGACGGTCGGACGGACGGATGGTTGGATAGGTAGGCAGACGGACGGACGGACGGATGGTTGGATAGGCAGGCAGACGGACGGACGGACGGATGGTTGGATAGGCAGGCAGACGGACGGACGGACGGATGGTTGGATAGGTAGGCAGACGGACGGATGGTTGGATAGGCAGGCAGACGGACGGACGGACGGATGGTTGGATAGGCAGGCAGACGGACGGACGGACGGATGGTTGGAATGGCAGTCAGACGGACGGTCGGACGGACGGATGGTTGGATAGGCAGGCAGACGGACGGACGGACGGATGGTTGGATAGGCAGGCAGACGGACGGACGGACGGATGGTTGGATAGGCAGGCAGACGGACGGGCGGACGGATGGTTGGATAGGCAGGCAGACGGACGGACGGACGGACGGATGGTTGGATAGGCAGACAGACGGGCGGATGAACGGATGGATGGATGGATGGATGGATTGATTGACCGATTAACCGATTGACCGATTGACGGATGGACGGATGGACGGATGGATGGATGGACCTGCAGGCAGGCAGGCTGATAGATTCCACTAAAAATAGGTAGGTATGTAGGTAAATAGGTGGGTGGGTGGGTGGGTGGACGGGTGGGTGGGCGGGCGGGCGGGCGGACGGACGGCTGGATAGGCAAGCAGACGGACGGACGGACGGACGGTTGGATAGGCAAGCAGACGGACGGACGGACGGACGGTTGGATAGGCAGGCAGACGGATGGATGGATGGATTAACCGATTGACCGATTGACGGATGGATGGATGGATGGATGGATGGATGGATGGATGGATGGATGGATGGATGAATCTGCAGGCAGGCTGATAGATTCCACTAACAGGGGCGGTTGAGCGATTATAGATTTTATTTCCTTTGCAGTGATAACGGAGCCTTCCAATAACCAATAGCATATCTACCCAATAAATTAATAACGTTCTATACTATAAGATCATAAGTGAAGCCTTTATTTGGATATTTTGGCAAAACAGTAATAGAATTTAACCTTTAAATTAAGAGCTGAAAAAAATTAACTTTTGTTACATTTTGAATTTACTACATTCGCTAGTATAGAAGGGACGTCCAAGAAAAAGATGGATTGACGGAATATTAGAAACACTAGGAAACATAACAGCGGCTGATGCAAACATGAGAGCAAAAGATGGATTGACGGAATATTAGAAACACTAGGAAACAACACCGGCTGATGCAAACATGATAGCAAAATATGGATTGACGGAATATTAGAAACACTAGGAAACATAACAGGTGCAGAGGTTAACAGAAGAGCAAAAGGCCGCAAATTATATCTCCCCCTCGACATTGAAAGACAAATGAGGAAAGAAAGAAGAAGAAGATAAGTATATGTTATTATTTATATTATTTATGAGATATCTTTCTATCAGTTGTCATTCCCAAGCTTAAGACTGCACATAATGCAGCAATGCTAGGTGTCTCATGCTCGTTCACGTGTCAAAGTTTGTACGGGACGAGAATTGACTATCGGCGTAGGTCCCTGTTCTAGGCGAGCAGCTCAATCTCTACGAGGAAGCTACTGCCTGCTGTTGTTGCCTTTCGGCTCAGTGTTCTTTCTAGTATTTCTCTACGTTGGTCTCTTTTTATTTTACATTCTGGTTCCCATTGACGACTTACTTTGAGATTTTCTTGTTGTCTCTTCTCATTACATGGACAACATATGACGACCTTCTCTTGTTGTCTCTTCTCATTACATGGACAACATATGACCACCTTCTTCTCTTGCTGTCACTTCTCATCACATGACCAACATATGACGACCTTCTCTTGTTGTCTCTTCTCATCACATGACCAACATATGACCACCATCTTCTCTTGCTGTCAGTTTTCATCACATGACCAACATAGACGACCTTCTCTTCTGGTCTCTTCTCATCACATGGCTAACATATAACCACTTTCTTCTCTTGTTGTCTCTTCTCATCACATGGCTAACATATAACCACTTTCTTCTCTTGTTGTCTCTTCTCATCACATGGCTAACATATAACCACTTTCTTCTCTTGTTGTCTCTTCTCATCACATGGCCAACATATAACCACTTTCTTTTCTTGTTGTCTCTTCTCATCACATGGCCAACATATAACCTTCTCTTGCTGTCTCTTCTCATTACATGACCGACATATGACGACCTTTTCTTGCTGTCTCTTCTCATCACATGGCCAACATATAACCTTCTCTTGCAGTCTCTTCTCATTTTATGACCGATATATGACGTCCTTCTCTTGTTGTCTCTTCTCATCACATGACCAACATAGACGACCTTCTCTTCTGGTCTCTTCTCATCACATGGCCAACATATAACCACTTTCTTCTCTTGTTGTCTCTTCTCATCACATGGCCAACATATAACCTTCTCTTGCAGTCTCTTCTCATTACATGACCGACATATGACAACCTTTTCTTGCTGTCTCTTCTCATCACATGGCTAACATATAACTACTTTCTTCTTTTTTTTGCCTCTTCTCATCACATGGCCACCATGTGACCACCTTCTCATGCTGTCTCTTCTCATCACATGACCGACATATGATGACCTTCTCTTGCTGTCTCTTCTCATTACATGGCCAACACATGACCCATTTCTTCTTTTGTTATCTCTTCTCGTCACATGGCCAACATATGACCACCTTCTTTTCTTGTCTCTTCTCATCTCATGGTCAACATATGACCACCTTCTTCTCTTGCTGTCACTTCTCATCACATGACCAACATAGACGACCTTCTCTTGTTGTCTCTTCTCATCACATGGCCAACATATAACCACTTTCTTCTCTTGTTGTCTCTTCTCATCACATGGCCAACATATAAGCACTTTCTTCTCTTGTTGTCTCTTATCATCACATGGCCAACATATAAGCACTTTCTTCTCTTGTTGTCTCTTATCATCACATGGTCAAAAAACGACAACTTTCTTCTCTTGTTGTCTCTTCTCATCACATGGCCAACATATTACCAACTTCCTCTCTTGCTGTCTCTTCTCATTTCATGACCGACATATGACGACCTTTTCTTGCTGTCTCTTCTCATCACACGGCTAACATATGACTACTTTCTTCTTTTTTGTCTCTTCTCATCTCATGGGAAACACATGACCACCTTCTTCTTTTGTTATCTCTTCTCATCACATAGCCAACACATGACCACCTTCTTCTTTTGTTATCTCTTCTCATCACATAGCCAACACATGACCACCTTCTTCTTTTGTTATCTCTTCTCATCTCTTCTCATCACATGGCCAACATATGACCCATTCCTTCTTTTCTTGTCTCTTCTCATCACATGGCCAACACATGGCCCATTCCTTCTTTTGTTATCTCTTCTCATCACATAACCAACATATGACCACCTTCTTTTGTTATCTCTTCTCAACTCATGGCCAACATATGACCACCTTCTTTTCTTGTCTCTTCTCATCACATAGCCAACGCATGACCACCTTCTTCTTTTATTATTTCTTCTCATCTCTTCTCATCTCAGGGCCAACACATGACCACCTTCTTCTTTTGTTATCTCTTCTCATCTCATGGCTAACACATGACCACCTTCTTCTTTTGTTATCTCTTCTCATCTCAGGGCTAACACATGACCACCTTCTTCTTTTGTTATCTCTTCTCATCTAGTCTTTAATTCATTTGCATGGTGTACGAAGCATTTTCCACACACATTTGTTTTCAAACGCTTCTTATTTATTCTCTTTTTCTTCATTTCTTTTCCAGCTCTCGCATGCATCAGTAAGGGTGGATGATCAATTTGATTTACAAATCCTGAACATTGTTTTTGTGCTTAATAATTTTGATGTCCATATATTATGAAACAATCATCACCATCATGCAGGATAAAAAAATAGGAACAAATCTGAAACAAGTGCAACGCGTCAAATACTTGGGCACAATAATATCAGATGGAAGATGCACCACAGAAATACAAAGCAGAAAAGCTCAGGCCAAAAAAGCATTTCAGAAAATGAAAAATATCTTATGCGACAAATCTATGTCAATAGAAGTGAAAAGAGAGCTCATCGGTACTATATAGAACCAATTCTGATCTATGGAAGCGAATCATGGACAGTGTACAAACATATGAACAGACGATTGGAGGCCACAGAGATGGAATTTCTCAGAAGAATGTTGAAAGTTCCCTGGACAGATAAAAAGACCAATGAGAAAGATCTCAAAGAGGCCAACACAAAAAGGGAGCTCCTATAAAACCTCAGAAAGAAACAATCAACACTTTTCGAGCACATCATGAGATGAGGAAAGTTGGAATACTTGGTTACAACTGGCAAAATAAAAGGAAAGAGAGATCGCGGGCGACAAAGAGAGAAAATACTGGAAAGGTGGTGTCATGGCATGGAAAACAGTCAACAACAGAACTGATACGAAGCACTGTTGATAGAAAATTGTGGAAGGACATGATCGCCTACGCCAACCGGTATGGCACATGATCATGATGATGATGATATATTATCAAAGTTTATGAACATCTTTGCTGCCTTCGCTATGTTTATTTTAATTTCTTTATTTATGTCTCCTTGATCTATGCAACTTCCCAGATATACAAAGTAATCTACTTCTTCCACTGCCTTTCCGTTCGTGATATCGTTACTATAATTTCACTTCCCCAACAACTGCTTGTGTTTCTGTCTCCTTTTTCTCCTCATCGCCATCTATCATGACGCTGCTACTTTCGTTGCTGGCTCTGTCTTCTACAACTTCCAGCGAAGCCTTGCACCTCTCTGTTGCCTGGTATCTCCCCCACAGGTGGTTTACAACATCACATACTAAAGCCTTATCTGCATTAAGTTCCAGCATCCTTAAGACAAACACTCCATCAGTTTTCAAGTAATTTTGAATAAAGTCTCTTTGACATTGTATTAATAAATTAGGATCTATTGATACCTTATCATTTGTAGGTAAATCTTTACCTTCTGATGCCGGAGACCCTAGTTTATTTATATAAGATTTCATGAAAAGAATAGTTGAAGCTGGTGGTTTAATTTGAATTCCACAGGCCACAAGATTAAAAAGAGTCAGAAAGGAAAGAAATATAAACCAAAACCACTCCAGGATAAATAATTTTTCTAGAAGGATATTTACAGTCATTGTACATTGGATTTGAAATTGTTGAGGTACAGCCGAACTGGTCTGGTCTCCGCGTTGTCCTTCCAGGATAAAATCACAAATCAGCAACCGAGGAAAGTTGTATGGGTCATGCCATTCTCCGTAATTAAAGACGCTGTTGAGAGCCACCAGTCCGTATTTCCAGAAATGCGCATCCAGAAAGGTCGTCAAAAGCAACAAATTTGTCATCACGTTTACAAAGTTTAAAACCTTCATTGATAAGTAGAGATGACAGGAAGTTGCCAGATTTTTTTTCAATGCAGAACAAAAATGACAAAACTTTGGCCGAGTGTTTCCCAGCAAATTGTGGCCGGTATAATCTGTAAACGGAGATCCATTTCTCGAAAAAGGCCACAACTTCGTCAAACTTCAGCCTCTTTGTCTCCTCGTTGACTGCACTTTGGGCTTGTTGGCCCAGTTCACGGATCTTCTCCAGGTCTGCTCCAGACGAGGTACACATTTGCTGCCACATGAAGTTAGGGATTTCAAAGAGACACGCCTGGGGAAAGAAATGGATAAATACACACATATATAAACACACTCACATACACATACATACACACTCATATAAACATTTAAAGCCCCACCCAGTTTCATGACAACCAAGACCAGAGACACTTTTTTACATAATAATAAAGTAATGTTACCCTTTTTATAATAATCAATTAATGTTTCCGCTTTTATAATAATCAATTGCTATTGCCCTTCTAAAATAATCCATTAATGTTACCCTTTTTATAATAATCCATTAATGTTACCCTTTCTGCAATAATCAATTAATGTTACCCTTTCTGCAATAATGAATTAATGTTACCCTTTTTATAATAATCAATTAATATAAACTTTTCCATTATAATCAAGTAATGTTACCCTTTCTATAACAATCAAGTAATGTTACATTTCTATAATAATTAAATAATGTTATCCTTTCTATAACAATCAATTAATGTTACATTTCTATAATAATCAAATAATGGTATCCTTTCTATAATAGTCATGTTACATTTTTAGCTCAGCTATTCTGCTTTTTATTTCTGTGGTACATTTTCCATCTGATGTTATTATTGTGCCCAAGTATTTGACGCGTTGCACTTGTTTCAGATTTGTCCTATTTATTTTTATGCTGCATGAACGTGATGATTGTTTCTTTGATATGACCGTTACTTCTATGTACCTAATATTCAGATTGAGACCTTTCATGTTGTTTTCTTTTCCTTTTATCTCTATCATTTTTTTTTACTCTTTCTATTAAAATAAAGTGAAGTTATTCTTTGTCAATATAAAAATCAAGTAATCTTGCCATTTTTGTTTAACTTGATGATAACATATTCGCGAGATTTACTAAATTACTTTCTAGGAACATCACCAACATCATCATCATCATTGAGTGCCGTCTCCGCATCGAAGGTTGGCTACCATGGAGCGCCATTCCACTCTCTCTTGCTTTGATGGTGCAGGTTGTCAAAGGCTGGCATTTCCATTTTGTGATGCGACTCGTCCATGTTAGTCTTGGTCTGCCTCTGCCTCTTTTACCTTGTATTTTCCCTTCCAATATTACTTTTAAAAGGCTGTTGTATCATTCAACATGCCCCAAAAATTGTATTTGTCTTGTTATAATTATGTTTAGTAGTTCACTTTTCATTTTTAGTTGTTTTAAGACTTCATCGTTTGTTTTCTTTTCTTTCCATCCAATTCTACCTATTCTTCTATATATCCACATTTCAAAGGCTTCAATGTTATGTTCTGTTTTCTTGTCTAATGTCCATGTTTCTGCACCATACAGGAATATTGGGAAGATGTAACATTTTTCTATTCTTAGTTTCAGCCCTGGTGTTATTTGTTTTGATGTTAGTATGTTCTTCATGACATTAAAATGATTTTTTTGCCATTCCTACTCTTTTGTTTATTTCTGTTGTACATTTTCCATCACTGGTTATAGTATGTCCCAGGTAGTTGTAGCTCTGAACTGTCTCCAGGTCTATTCCTTCCACTTTGATATTTATTTGTAGGTCTTGAGATTTTCTTTCCATATGATCATAGTTTTAGTCTTGTTTGATTTTCCTATCTAATCCATACTTTTTGCTTGTCATGTTTATTTCATTAAGTGATTTGCTGTAGATCTTTAGGACTTTCTGCTAGTAATACATTATCATCAACATATATTAGGTTATTGATTGATTATCTAGGAACAACTGACCTGAATTATAAATATCACAGTGACCCATCTGAAGAAGGCGGTGCCAACGTTTACCAGTGGTTTTGATTGGCCCATGTCTAAAACGCCATTTGCTGTAGACAGCCAATTAGAAGCATGGTATAATTAATAATACACAAGATACGTTCCACATACACAGTGACATCAAGTAATAATGTTTGTATTCTCTTCTTTTTAGAATTTCCCATGTTGTGTATCTTACAGCGTCGAGGAAATTTGGAGTATTGTTAAAAGAATATTTTGAAACCATTTGTCGTCTATAGAAGTAAGTCTGACTGCTGAAAAGGAAACCCAGGAACACCCTCACTGACGACGTCTAGGTGACAGATGTTGTCATCATCTTGTTGATGTTGAGCAGAAGACTGGCAGTCCGGTGTCGTCCCATTTCAGTTCCCCATGCCATGTTTCCCAGTTTTTTTCCAGTTCTTTATTTCTGATCATATCTCACAGTCTATTTCCTGTCATGTGTCTAAACCCATATCATTTCGGTATGTGTTATTTTTCTTGTGCATGCAAGTATACCTTTGACCTAAGGTATCTGATGAAATGAAGTCAACGGTCACAACAATAGAATAGTTAACATAAGATATACTGATGAATTGTAGTCAACGGTCACAACAATAGAATAGTTAACATAAGATATACTGATGAATTGTAGTCAACGGTCACAACAATAGAATAGTTAACATAAGATATACTGATGAATTGTAGTCAACGGTCACAACAATAGAATAGTTAACATAAGATATACTGATGAATTGTAGTCAACGGTCACAACAATAGAATAGTTAACATAATATATACTGATGAATTGTAGTCAACGGTCACAACAATAGAATAGTTAACATAATATATACTGATGAATTGTAGTCAACGGTCACAACAATAGAATAGTTAACATAAGATATACTGATTAATTGTAGTCAACGGTCACAACAATAGAATAGTTAACATAAGATATACTGATGAATTGTAGTCAACGGTCACAACAATAGAATAGTTAACATAAGATATACTGATGAATTGTAGTCAACGGTCACAACATAAATAATGTGCGATGACGCAGTCTTAATAGCAGAGACAGAGAATGAACTACAAGAAATGATAGACATAACAGTAAAAGAAAGCAACAAGAAAGGTCTCAGTCTGAATAGTAAGAAAACAGAAGTAATGGTTATAGCAATGAAGAACCATCAAGCAGCATAAAAAAAACAGGACAAATCTGAAACAAGTGGAGAGCGTCAAATACTTGGGCATAACAATAACATCAGATGGAAGATGCACCACAGAAATAGCAAATTGGATAGCTGAGGCCAAAATAGCATTTCAGAAAATGAAGAATATCTTATACAACAAATCTATGTCAATAGAAGTGAGAGAGTTCATGGGTGCTATGTAGAACCAATTCTTACCTATGGAAACGAATCATGGACAGTAGACAAACAAATGAAAAGACGATTAGAGGCCACAGGGATGGGATTTCTCAGAAGAATGTTGAAAGTTCCCTGGACAGCTAAAAAAGGCCAATGAGGAAATTGCTAAAGAGGCCAACACAAAAAGGGAACTCCGAAAAAATGTCCGAAAGAAACAATCAACATTTATCGGGCTCAACATAAGAAGAAGAAAGTTGGAATACTTGGTTACAACTGGCAAAATAAAAAAGATAGAGAGATCGCGGACGACAACGAGAGAAAATACTAGATAGCTTGGTGTCATGGGATGGAAAACAGTCAACAACAGAACTGATTCGATGCACTGTAGATAGAAGATTGTGGAAGGACATTATCACCTGCGTCAACCGGAATGGCACATGATGATGATGATACTGCTAAGAGTGAAAATAAGTTACAAGAAATGTTAGACATTGTAATAAAGGAAAGCGAAAATAAAGGACTCAGTCTCAATAGCACAAAGACAGAAGTAATGGTAACAACAAAGAAAAAGACTTTACCGCAATGCACAATAAAGACAACTGGAATAATATTAATACAGGTAAATGAATTTAAATATATGGGAACATTGTTAACCTCAGATTGTAGATGTAAAACAGAGGTGAGATGCAGAATGGCTCTGGCAAAAGCAGCTTTAAAAAAATGATGAAGATGCTGCGCAATCTATTTTTGACAATAGAAAGAAGGAAAAAAGTTCTTAAATGTTATGTAGAGCCAGCCTAAACACGTGGATGTGAATTATGGACAATATGAAAATAGACGTAAAAATCACTGGAGGCTGTAGAAATGTGGTTTTACAGAAGAATGTTGAGAATACCTTGAACAGCTAAGAAGAGATCTGAAAGAGCCAAAGCCAAAAGAAATCTAATTTCCAATATTAGGATCGAAATATAATTATTATATTTATATATATATAATAATAATATATATATTATAATTATTATATTTATTATATATTCGTCATATTTTGGGCATGAAATGAGAAGGTAACAACTGGAACAATTAAAGTACAAGGAGATACCAGACAGCTTAAGAGATATGAATTGGCAGAAGGTCAACCACAGAAATGATAAATGACTGTCGAGATCGAAAGCTGTTGAGAGACATGATCACCAACGCCAGCATGCATGGTACTTGATGATGATGCAAAAATGTCAATTAATAAAATGAGTAAAGAATGAACGAACTGCAGCATTGCTTTACATTTATTGACAAGAGCGGATTCTTTCTGATACTTCGGGTATCGTAGTTCGTGTGTCCAACAGTAGCTGTTGATGTGTGTGTGGTAACTCTCAGCGCCTTCGGGAAATCCAGCGGAGTCCAACATTGATTGGAGTCCCCACGTATTCCTGTTAAAATAAGAAAACAGTAACAATTAATTCCCATTCCACTTATGAATTCTGGATTACAAACGACAAGAGGTAGTGTTCGATCCCAACCGACGGCTTCCGGGTTCACCCAGCCTTAAATTGGTACCACCACATTACCCCAAAAATAATGTGCTGAATGTCTGTAAAATGTATGGTCACTAACACCATATTCTCTATACGCCACTTGGCGTGACGGGGGTACTTTACTACTTTTTTTTTTTATTCCACTTATTAATTCGGATATTCTTCACAGTGGTTTGTCAATGATACTTTAGTTGATTTCCTTATTTGTGTCATTCCAATAAATTAAAATCATGAACGAGGACATTCTCAAAGAGGCCATCACAAAATTGAGTAAAAAGAAAAGTAAAGATCCCCCGTCCCGCCAAGTGGCGTATAGGGAATATGGTGTTCATCATCATCATGTGCCATACCGGTTGGCTAGGTGATGATGTCTCTCCACAATCTTCTATCTACAGTGCATCATATCAGTTCTGTTGTTTACAGTTTTCCATGCCAGGACACCAAGCCATCCAGTATTTTCTCTCTTTGTCGCCCGCGATCTCTCTTTCCTTTTATTTTGCCAGTTGTAACCAAATATTCCAACTTTCCTTTTCTCATGATGTGCCCGAAAAATGTTGGTTGTTTCTTTCTGATGTTTTTTAAGAGTTCCCTTTTTGTGTTGGCCTCTTTGAGAACTTCCTCATTGGTCTTTTTAGCTGTCCAGGGAACTTTCAACATTCTTCTGAGAAATCCCATCTGTGTGGCCTCTAATCGTATTTTCATTTAATGTGGTGTTAGTGACCATAAATTCTATAGACCTTCAGCACATGATTTTCAGGGTAATGTGGTCGGTATTACGCCCGCACCGCTTTACTTTCCCAGAAAAAAATCCGGTACCCATTAAAGGCTGGGTGAACCCGGAAGCCGTCGGTTGGGATAGAACCCTACCCCTTGTAACACAAAATGGAGCTCATGGAAAAAAACATCAGAAAGAAACAATCAACATTTTTCAGAAACATGATTGGAAGAGAAAAGTTTGATTCTTTGTTACAACTGACAAAATACAGGGAAAGCGAGATCGCGGACGACAAAGAGAGAAGCTACTATAGCTCATTCAGAAATTTGTGCCCAAAGAGTTGATCAATTATCTCGGAAACTGTTTGATGAATTTATGTCATTATTTTTCATGAAATCTTATTTTTTTTCACCGACCTTCAGATTTGATAACATTTAGTACAAAGGTAGTCTGCATTTTGCACAAATTGTTTTTTGTTATATAATTTTAGGAAAATATAAAACAGTGTGCTCTAAACATTAGATTTTACTGTAAATTACGTTAATTTTTTAACAATGCTAGTCAAAGGCGTATCCGTATCATATTGAAGAAGGTCACAATTTTTCATTTGATTTATATCTTCGTTATAGAGATAGGTAATTGCAAAAGTGCCTCTACAATAACACAGTTAGCTTTTGCATAGTGATGGAATAACACTTTAAACTCATCGTGATTTTAAAAATCAAGTAGTCACTTCACAACAGCTTACAAATTATTACATGTAAAGGAATATACATGAATAGTAAATATTTTGTCAAAATACGCCTCTGAATCTATTTAACAAGAAATCTGAAATGACAAAAGTGGCGCTTCTTTCAAAAACACGTTCAGTAAGTGCGAGCAAGTGCTAAGATTGTGTGGATAAACACGTGACACTTTGCCTTTTTAAAATGACAATGTTGATTACAACAAATGTGGGTATTGTAAACTCCTACAAATTAGGACAACCAAGAAAATCATATTTTTATATACCTTAAAGAAACAAAACAGCTTTCCTAAATGCATGACAGTTGGGAAAAAAACAGGGTTTAGGTCGGTGAAAAAATAAGATTTCATTTTAAAAAATATTTATTGAAATTCATCGGACAATTTGCGAGATAATTAATAAATTCTGTGGGCACGAATTTCTGAACGAACCATAGATATCTTGCTGTCATGGCATGGAAAACAGTCAACAACAGAATTGATACGATGCACTGTGGATAGAAAATTGTGGAAGGACATGATCGCCTACGCCAACCAATATGGCACAGGATGATGATCATAGTTGTAGGCTGTCCACACCAAGACAGTACCAATTCTCGTATTTTTCCTGCCCGTAGTCTCCATTTAATGAAACTGTCAAAACTGTATATTAACCTTCTTTATACCATACCGGCTGATGTAGGCGATCATGTCCCTCCACAATTCGTTGTCCTCGGTGCATCGTATCAATTCTGTTGTTGACCGTTTACAGTGCCACGTCACCGGTATATTTAGTAGCTTCTCTCTTTGTCGTCCGCTCTATCTTTTTCCCTGTATTTTGCCAGTTGTAACCAAGTGTTCCAAACTTCCCCTTCTCATTATGAGCCTGAAAAATGTTGGATTTTTTTCTTTTTGATGTTTCTGCTCTTCTTATGTGTTGACACCTTTGAGCAATTCTTCGTTGGTCTTTTTGGCAAACTGGTATGCCGTTTTTCTATCCCAATATCCCGTTTTTGACATATCAGTACCTCATTCTTGTCATCTCAAATCATTGTTTTTTGGGTTTTTTTTTCATTAAAAAATGTCTGCTTGCAAAGATGTCTGTCTTTCCTAGCAACAGCCAAATCGAGTAATACCAAGTAGTCTGTCCTCCCATCAAACACATCGAGTAATACCCAGTAGTCTGTCCTCCCATCAAACACATCGAGTAATACCCAGTAGTCTGTCCTCCCAACAGCCACATCGAGTAATACCCAGTAGTCTGTCCTCCCATCAAACACATCGAGTAATACCCAGTAGTCTGTCCTCCCAACAGCCACATCGAGTAATACCCAGTAGTCTATCCTCCCATCAAACACATCGAGTAATGCCCAGTAGTCTGTCCTCCCAACAGCCACATCGAGTAATACCCAGTAGTCTGTCCTCCCATCAACCACATCGAGTAATACCCAGTAGTCTGTCCTCCCATCAACCACATCGTCCTTCCTACCACCCCTCTGCTGATCTACTCCTAGCTCACCCCTCTCCTCTCTATTAACTTGTAGTCACTACTCATCTATACCTACTATTCCAGTATCCCCCTTATCCTGATGCCCACTTTCATTCCCCCCTTTGTTCTATCATTTCCCTACTTCTTTACCTCCTATGGTTCATACCTCTTGCACACCATCCCCTATTGCTCCACTTCTTCCAGACTTTCTCTTTTTCCATTCACTTCTGACCTACCGCCTCTCCCCCTATCCAGTTTTCACATACCTGCTTCTTATCCCTCCTCTCCATACCTCCTCCTCCAATACTTCCCTACCTCCCGATAGACTAACTTCCTCCGGACCACCCCTCTATCGCCCTTCTCATTATACCGGCTTTATTATTCTTCCTCACCGTATCTCTTCCTCCAGTATCCAATCCTTCCTTTCGTTGACCTACCTCTCAACTCGTTCAGTTCGAGGCCATCCATTCTGTAGAGTCCATCTCTCTCACCCACTGCCTAGTTTACTACTTTGTCGTGTCATTCTATTTCTTTCTCTTAACCTCTCGCGTGATCTCTCACTTCCATTGTTGAGTGATTTATATGTATTGCTTGTTGTGTCCCAGGAGTATCCTCGTCTATGCCCCCTTTCCCCCCCCCTTTTTGGTTTTCCTGAAATTTGATCCTTTTTGCCCTCTTTACTGACCTGTCTTTGTCACGTGTTGCTTTCTATACACGTTCTCTGCGCTTTTAGTCATTTAGTCATTCCGACTGGTTTCAGCACGGATTACAGTTTTCCTGCTCCCTGCTCTGAGCTCAGCTAAGTACAATTTATTATACATTTTTCTCTCTCTTTTTCTATTTTATATATTTTGACGCCCATCATACCTCTCATCATGTAAAATTCATTTCTCTCTTTTCTTATTTTTGCATCCTACTTTCCTCGCCCTCCACTTTATCATCTAACATGTAGTAATTGTGCTTCACCGCTTGTTGTCGTTGTCCATGTATTCTGAAGAAGGCCACAGGCCGAAACGTCAGTATTGTGTTGTGTTCTTTATTTGTAAAGCTGTCACCATACCTTGGAGTGTTTAGCACACCCCACCATTGGCTCCCTAATACCCAGTAGTCTCTCCTCCCATCAACCACATCGAGTAATCCCAGTTTAACTCTCCTCCCAATAACCACATCGAGTAATACCCAGTTTAACTCTCCTCCCATCAACCACATCGAGTAATACCCAGTTTAACTCTACTCCCATCAACCACATCGAGTAATACCCAGTTTAACTCTCCTCCCATCAACCACATCGAGTAATACCCAGTTTAACTCTCCTCCCATCAACCACATCGAGTAATACCCAGTAGTCTGTCCTCCCAACAGCCACATCGAGTAATACCCAGTAGTCTGTCCTCCCATCAACCACGTCGAGTAATACCCAGTAGTCTGTCCTCCAAACAGCCACGTCGAGTAATACCCAGTAGTCTGTCCTCCCAACAGCCACATCGAGTAATACCCAGTAGTCTGTCCTCCCAACAGCCACGTCGAGTAATGCCCACAATTGCGTCCCATCAACAGCCAAATTGAGTTATAGGTGAGACCTTAAAACCTACTTTCATCATCATCATCATTGAGTGCCGTCTTAGCATCGAAGGTTGGCTACCATAGAGCGCCATTCCACTCTGTTTCTTGCTTTGATGGTGCAGATTGTTATAGGTTGACTTGTCCACCTTTGATGTTACTCGTCCACCTTAGTCTTGGTCTGCCTTTGCCTCTTTTACCTTGTATTTTCCCTTCCAATATTACTTTTAGTAGGCTGGTGTGTCTTTTAACATGCCCCAAAAATGTAATTTGTCTTGTTTGAATTGTGTTTAATAGTTCTCTTTTTATTTTTAGTTGTTTTAAAACTTCACCGTTTGTTTTCTTTTCTTTCCATCCAATTCTACCTATTCTTCTATAAATCCACATTTCAAAGGCTTCAATTTTCTGTTCTGTTTTCTTGTCTAATGTCCATGTTTCTGCAGCATACAGGAATACCTATTTGAACATTTTTAAAATAAAAATATCAATTTACCAACCTGCAGACCAGATGCAAATGCGAAGAGAAACAAAATAGCCACAGTAGCAATGCAGTGCAATCTGTCAACTAAGTCGTTTCCTCTGATTGGCTGCTTGAGAATGAAGCCAGCTACCTTTACCACCAATTCGTCCATTCTGGCAACACAAATATATGAGTTTGGTTATTATCATGTTTACAGCCTGGCTTCTGCTGGGTTCATCTGCTATTTGGGATTGGGATTGGGGTTGGGGTTGGGGTTGGGGTTGGTGGGGCGGGGGGAGGAGTTTAAAAAAAAACAAAAACAAACAATTAAAAATAGAAAATATATTGTAACAGCTTTACGTTGGTGAGGGACAACACAAAACCAGAATAACGTTGCGGTTCAGTATGTCTTCAGCTCAAATAATGAAACGAAAATCAAATACAGGTCCGACGTAACACTCGCTGTATCAATACACAAGGGGCTTACTTTTCATAAACTGTAGTCTTCAATTATTTTTTCTTTAATTTTTATGGAGTTATTATCATTACTTCCCTTGTCGGACCTATTTTTATGTGTAAATATACAAACAAATAAAATCATCATCATCAAGTACCGTGCCTGCTGGCGTCGGTGTCATGTCTCTCCATAAATTTCGATCTCGACAGTTATTTATCATTTCTGTTGTTGACCTTCTGCCAAGCCATTTACTTAAGCTGTCTGGTATATTATATTATATTATATTATATTATATTATATTATATTATATTATATTATATTATATTATATTATATTATATTATATTATATTATATTATATTATATTATATTATATTATATTATATTACATTACATTACATTACATTACATTACATTACATTATATATTATATTATATTATATTATATTATATTATATTATATTATATTATATTATATTATATTGTATTGTATTGTATTATATTATATTATATTATATTATATTATATTATATTATATTATATTATATTATATTATATTATATTGTTGCAGAGCATCTTCTATCTGATAGTTATCTATCTATCTTGTTGACCGTATACTCCGTATAGTATTCTTAAGTACATCTGCCTGTCTCTTTCTGATAGTGCTGAGGAACTAGTATCTGAATGTGCTCAGTCTGGCCGAGTGTGGCCGAATGTCTCGAGTCTGCTGAGTGTAGCTGAGTCTCACCGAGTGTAGCTGAATGTCTCTCTAGCTACTGCTCCTCGCCCCAAAAGCCTTCTGCGCCTCTCCTCTCCTAATCTCCGTAGTTCCCAGGGTCTCGGGGTTTAAGTCCCAGGTGACCACACCCCCCGACCACTGATACGGCCTAACCTACGTCTCCTGACCGTCACTATCTCTCTAGCTCCGCCTTTTTTAATTATCTCTAAAGTCTTATTACTTTAGGAGTCCTGTCGAACCTGTCCATCTTCCTAAGTCCGTCCCCTAACAACTAAAACTCGAGGCGATTTCCAATTCAGAGACTCAAAGAGTAATCACTGCTGAACGTAAAGATAACCTGGTCTTTTGATTACGCGGGGCAGTTTAGTTGTCCGCTTTCATCTCAGGTCTTCACTGGACTTCAAGGCGTCTGCCGATATAAGAGTTTCCTAGGAACCAGCGGCCGTGTCGTTGCGTTACGCAACTTTGTCGACCAGAGCAAACATCTGTCTGGCTTTAGGCTGACCACCTGTACGCATTTCACTGGTAATCTTCAAGTTGATTACGACTCAGCGACTGAGTTGGGTAGACTTAACGTCTCCTTCCTAATCCTCTGAAGAGTGTCTTTTCTACGCCGCCTAAAACTATCCTACTTCACATCGTCATCGCCTCATTCTTTTATTCTTCTGTCTATCGTCATATTCTTCTATTCTTCCATTATCGCCCATGACTGAGTCACACTATAACAATTATATTATATTATATTATATTATATTATATTATATTATATTATATTATATATATTATATTATATTATATTATATTATATTATATTATATTATATTATATTATATTATATTATATTATATTATATTATATTATATTATATTATATTATATTTTAGTATACCATATTATACCATACCATACCATACCATACCATACCATACCATACCATACCATACCATATTATATTATATTATATTATATTATATTATATTATATTATATTATATTATATTATATTATATTATATTATATTATATTATATTATATTATATTATATTATATTATATTATATTATATTATATTATATTATATTATATTATATTATATTATATTATATTATATTATATTATATTATATTATATTATATTATATTATATTATATTATATTATATTATATTATATTATATTATATTATATTATATTATATTATATTATATTATATTATATTATATTATATTATATTATATTATATTATATTATATTATATTATATTATATTTATTATATTATATTATATTATATTATATTATATTATATTATATTATATTATATTATATTATATTATATTATATTATATTATATTATATTATATTATATTATATTATATTATATTATATTATATTATATTATATTATATTATATTATATTATATTATATTATATTATATTATATTATATTATATTATATTTAATTATGGGAGCCGCGATGGCTCAGTGGTTAGTGAACTGGACTACAAATGACAAGAGGTAGGGTTCGATCCCAACCGATGGCTTCCGGTTCACTCAGCCTTTAATAGGTACCGGATTTTTTCTGGGAAAGTAAAGCGGCACGGGCGTAATACCGACCACATTACCCCAAAAATCATGTGCCGAATTTCTTTAAACTTAATGGTCACTGACACCATATTCCCCATAGGCCACTTTGTTGTGACGGGGGCACTTTACTTTTTTTAAAAAGTATTATCCTATATTATTATAACAAATTAAAACCCATCTGTAAATTTTAGAGTTTATTCATCATGTACCATACGGGTTGGCGATCATGTCCCTCCACAACCTTCTGTCAACAATGCATCGTATCTATTCTTTTGTTGACTGTTATCCGTGCCATGACAGTTGGCTGTGTTCACTTTCTGCGCGGTTTCGCCTTATGTCTTTTGGCGTGTGCTGAGACTGCTATTATGGGAACTACAGTTACCTATCTTTGTTTGGGAGATGAGTTAGTAATTCGGATGATTCCACTGGCACGGGTAGTTGAGCAATTATGGATTTTAATTCGTTTGCTGAGATACCGAGGCCTTCCATAACCAATAACCATGCCATGACACCAATCTATCTAGTATCATCTCTCTTTGTCGTCCGTGATCTCTCTTTCCCTGTATTTTACCAGTTGTAACCAAGTATTCCAACTTTCCACTTCTCATGATAAAAATCCAGTAAATTTTACGGGAACACGTTCTGAACTTTTCCAGCTGAAACATTGTATTTATTTGCTATTAAAATGTCAATGGATATTATATTTCTATAACCTAAGATATGCTGATGATACCGTACTACTAGCAGTAAATCCTAAAGATCTACAACAATTACTTAATGAAATAAACATGACAAGGAAAAAAATATAAACTAGATATGAATATCAAAAAGACTAAATCTATGATCATAAACACAGAAAATTCTCAAGACCTACAATTAAATATCAAATTGAAGGAATACATGTGGAGACAGTTCAGAGCTACAACCACCTGGGGCACACTATAACCTGTGATGGAAAATGTACAACAGAAATAAACAAAAGAATAGATATGGTAAAAAGTAATTTTAATGTCGTGAAAAATATACTAACATCAAAATAAATAACACCAGGGCTGAAACTAAGAATATAAAAATGTTACATCTTCTCAATATTCCTATATGATGCAGAAACATGGCCATTAAACAAGACAACAGAACAGAAAGGTGAAGCCTTTGAAATGTGGATTTATAGAAGAATAGGTAGAATTGGATGGAAAGAAAAGAAAACAGACGATGAAGTTTTAAAACAACTAAAAATGAAAAGAGAACTACTAAACACAATTAGAACAAGACAAATGAAATTTGTGGGGCATGTTAAAAGACACAACAACCTAATAAACGTAATATTAGAAGGGAAAATACAAGGTAAAAGAGGCAGAGGCAGACCAAAACTAACATGGATGAGTAACATCAAAAGATGGACAAGTCAACATATGACAATCTGCACCATGAAAGCAAGAGACAGAGCGGAAGGGCGCTCCATGGTAGCCAAACTTCGATGCGGAGACGGCACTTAATAATGATGAATGATGATTATATTTCTACACTCACGTTTAGACACAACTAGCTGTCCACGTATCCTGGAACGATATTAGACGAGAACGAAATCTGGAGTGTTATCGCTAGAACCAAGTCCTACTTTAACGTTTGCAAACTTGTTTCCAGTTATCGCATCCTTTCCTGAGAAGAAAACGTGTCAGGACAACTCAAACATAGACATACAGTGGTATAATTTTCCCAGTTGTTACAATATATTCCAGCTTTTCCCTTCTCATTACATGGCCAAAAAATGATGATTGTTTCTTCCTAATATTGGAAATTGATATAACGTGGAATGAATTCAAAACAATTGAGGAAATTAGAGAAATCGCCAATCAACCACTAATATCTTCAGTAATAAAGAAAAGACGATGGTCATATGTTGGAGATGGGATGAGAAGAGATACTAACCGAATAGCAAAGCAAGCTCTCATGTGGGAAACAACAGGTAAGAGGGAAAGAGGAAGACCCAGAGAGACACTGAGAAGAACATTGGTTGAGAGAGACGAGAGCAGCAGGAATCGGCTCCCTCAATAAGATAGAGCAGCTGGCACAGAACAGAGACAAATGGCGAGATTTGATAAAATATCTTTAAAAGAAAACTGCTAGAATACAAATTTAGATGCGAGTAGGAGTATCTTGGTCTACGCCCTATGGGCCGGCTACGGCTCGAAAGGTCGATAGATAGAATATTGGAAATTAGCTCTCTTTTTGCTTTGGCCTCTTTCAGAACGTTTTCATTACTCTTCTTAGCTGTCCATGGTATTCACAACATTCTTCTGTAAAACCACATTTCTACAGCCTCAAGTGATTGTCTTCTCTTGTCCCTGTGTAATATGTAATTTGTACTGGGAGCAAACAGCAATAATAAAATATAACAAGGAGAACTCTACACCCATGGACATAAAAAGAGGAGTAAGACAGGGATGCATCCTATCACCTAGCTTGTTCAATCTATACACTGAGCAAATCTTTTAAAACATCTCAGAGATACCAGGCCCAAACATTAATGGAAAAATAATCAATAACCTGAGATATGCTGATGATACTGTTCTACTAGCAGAAAATCCTAAAGTCCTACAACAATTGCTTAATGGGATAAACATGACAAGTAAAAAATATGGACTAGAAATGAAAATCAAGAAGATTAAAACTATGATCATAAACAAAGAAAATTCTCAAGATCTACAATTAAATATCACAGTTGAGAGAACACATCCAGAGTTACAACTACCTGGGACATACTATAACCAATGATGGAAAATGCAAAACTGAAATAAACAAAAGAATAGGTATGGCAAAAAGTAATTTTAATGCCATGGAAAAAAATACTAACAACAAAACAAATATCAGCAGGGCTGAAACTAAGAATGGCAAAATGTTACATCCTCTCAGTATTCCTGTATGGTGCAGAAACATGAACATTAGACAAGAAAACAGAACAGAAAATTGAAGCCTTTGAAATGTGGATTTATAGAAGAATAGGTAGAATTGGATGGAAACAAAAGATAACAAACGATGAAGTTTTAAAACAACTGAAAATAAAAAGAGAACTGCTGAATACAATTAATACAAGACAAATGAAATTTTTGGGGCATGTTAAAAGACACAACAGCCTACTAAAAGTAATATTGGAAGGGAAAATACAAGGTAAAAGAGGCAGAGGCAGACCAAGTCTAACATGGACGAGTAACATCAAAAGATGGTCAAGTCAATCTATGACAGCCTGCACCATCAAAGCAAGAAACTTAGTAGAATGGCGATCCATGGTAGCCAACCTTCTTTGCGGAGAGGGCACACTATGATAATGATGATGTCCCTGTGTACAACCTGCAAAAACACAAAAAATGGGATACAAAATTGTCATCTTTACACTCCAGAGAGACTGACATTCTGGACAACTTAAACCTCCTCCAAATGCTAACATGTCCGGAGCGTCGGCAGAGTTGAGAACCGTTGTAGAGTCCATACCCGAAGCATGGATAAGTGCCTCAGCTCCTCGGATCAGGTAGAGTAAGTGGTCAAAAAATGCTGTAACACGTATCTGATAAGATGTTACATGGTAACTACATCTGAGTTAAGTCGAGTGGTCGAGGTTCAGATTAATGTCTTCATTGTTCAGTTCACTTGATAATCTCTCTCCTATCTCTCTCTATCTCTTCACTTTCCTCTGAAACCACTTCGGGTGTCGAGGGAGATGCAAGGTTTTAGTTCTGGCTATGCTGGCGGCTTCCACCCGTTATCATTTGATGTTGTAGCGTTTCTCGGATGTTGTTGTAGTTTCTCTGATGTTGTTGTAGCGTTTCTCTGATGTTGTTGTAGTTTCTCGGATGTTGTTGTAGTTTCTCGGATGTTGTTGTAGCGTTTCTCTGATGTTGTTGTAGCGTTTCTCGGATGTTGTTGTAGTTTCTCGGATGTTGTTGTAGTTTCTCGGATGTTGTTGTAGCGTTTCTCGGATGTTGTTGTAGTGTTTCTCGGATGTTGTTGTAGCGTTTCTCGGATGTTGTTGTAGCGTTTCTTGGATGTTGTTGTAGCGTTTCTCGGATGTTGTTGTAGTTTCTCGGATGTTGTTGTAGCGTTTCTCGGATGTTGTTGTAGTTTCTCGGATGTTGTTGTAGTTTCTCGGATGTTGTTGTAGCGTTTCTCGGATGTTGTTGTAGTGTTTCTCGGATGTTGTTGTAGCGTTTCTCGGATGTTGTTGTAGCGTTTCTCGGATGTTGTTGTAGCGTTTCTCGGATGTTGTTGTAGTTTCTCGGATGTTGTTGTAGCGTTTCTTGGATGTTGATGTAGCGTTTCTCGGATGTTGTTGTAGCGTTTCTCGGATGTTGTTGTAGCGTTTCTCGGATGTTGTTGTAGTTTCTCGGATGTTGTTGTAGCGTTTCTCGGATGTTGTTGTAGCGTTTCTTGGATGTTGATGTAGCGTTTCTCGGATGTTGTTGTAGCGTTTCTCAGATGTTGTTGTAGTTTCTCGGATGTTGTTGTAGCGTTTCTCAGATGTTGTTGCAGCGTTTCTCGGATGTTGTTGTAGCGTTTCTCGGATGTTGTTGTAGCGTTTCTCAGATGTTGTTGTAGTTTCTCGGATGTTGTTGTAGCGTGTCTCGGATGTTGTTGTAGCGTTTCTCGGATGTTGTTGTAGCGTTTCTCGGATGTTGTTGTAGCGTTTCTCAGATATTGTTGTAGCGTTTCTCTGATGTTGTTGTAGTTTCTCGGATGTTGTTGTAGCGTTTCTCGGATGTTGTTGTAGCGTTTCTTGGATATTATTGTAGTTTCTCGGATGTTGTTGTAGTTTCTCGGATGTTGTTGTAGCGTTTCTCGGATGTTGTTGTAGCTTTTCTCGGATGTTGTTGTAGCGTTTCTCGGATGTTGTTGTAGTTTCTCGGATGTTGTTGTAGCGTTTCTCGGATGTTGTTGTAGCGTTTCTCGGATGTTGTTGTAGCGTTTTTCAGATGTTGTTGTAGTTTCTCGGATGTTGTTGTAGCGTTTCTCGGATGTTGTTGTAGCGTTTCTCGGATGTTGTTGTAGCGTTTCTCTGATGTTGTTGTAGCGTTTCTAGAATGTTGTAGTTTCTCGGATGTTTTCAGTCCATCTTACTCTGGGTCTACCACGAGCTCTGATTCCATATTCTCTTGTAATACATGTTTTGTTTGGTATAGATAGAACACACATTTACTATAGATAGAACAAACATTTACTAAAAGTAATCTTGGGAGGAAAAATACAACGTGGAAGAGGCAGGGGTAAACCAAGACTAACATGGACGAGTAACATCAAAAGATGGACAAGTCAACCTATGACAACCTGCACAATCAAAGCAAGGGACAAAGTGGAATGGCGCTCCGTGGTAGCCAACCTTCGATGCGGAGACGGAACTTGATGATGATGATGATGATGATGATAATTCAATAAAAGAAGATATGTCCATCTTGTATATTTGTTGGAAGCAATGGTTATGTTCCGTTACAGTCAATTCCGTATTGTCAATCTATTTGTGATTAAGAGAAAGGTTAACCATATTTGAGGCAGGGCATTTCCCATTCAGGTGTACAAGAGATATGAATACTCAAGAAAACGCTGAGCGTGGGACATGACAAACTACACCACTGCGAAGTTTTAAGGGGAGGACTTCATTCTACAGTTAGTACAATGCTGGGGAAGTATCCGGGGGGAGGGGTGGTGGTGGAGGAGGCAGAGGAATGTGGGGAGATATCTTGAGTTCAAGCATTTCTCGGAAAAAAAAAAAAGAACACACGAGTTTGGCTTTTCCCACAACAGTCCTTGACACAGATTTATAACTGTATTGACTTTTAGGGTAATTAATATGAGTTGAGAAATAGAACTTAGGGATTCATCATCATCAAGTACCGGGCCTGCTGTCACAGGTGATAATATCTCTCCACAACTTTCGATCAAGACAGTTATTTACCATTTCTGTTGTTTAACCTTCTGCCAAGCCTTTCTCTTAAGCTGTCTGGTATCTTCTCTCTTTGCTTCCCAGTAAGTTACAGAAATAACGATACATTCAAGAATATAATTATATTTTTGTAAAGTTTTTTTTTTTTTTAAACTCGGTTTGAGGGTTTTATGACGAAGGATGTGGCCTCGGTGGAGAAGTGAGCTGTTCTCGTGACGGTAAGAGATCGACTCAACCTTAAATAAGAAATGTTTCTTTAAGAAAGAACGTTTTCCTGATGTAGTGCTGACTATTTTACCCAAAAATGTGCAGATAGTTACGTTTAGCCGTCAGATATCTTCATAGCTCAACTGGTTGCCCGGTGGTTATTTCCTGCTGGTGCGGCGAGCCGAGATCGCTGATAAAACCATATTAGGTTTTGGACTCGTGACATTTTTCTGCACTTTGATTACGTATGATTCATTCTTGTCTAGATTTTCATGTAGGGAGACAGCGGTGGTCCGGTCTCATTTACCCGTCATCGTGTTTTGGCGCCAGCGTAAGGGGATTCGTGCTGCAGGCAACGACCGCTAATTAAAGTGTTATGTTATCTGGCTTTAGTTTTACTCTGGCGGGTGTGTTCGACTACAAAATTCGCCATCAGCTTGTGCTGCGGTCAAATGAAACTTTCACCAAAGTGGAAGCCTTACTTCATTTGTTGGAGCAGCGATTTCATGTTTTGGTGACGATCACTGACAACGAAGTCTAATCGAATTCGGCGCCGGCTCATGGTGATTGTGCCACCATCGACCACCATTACAGCGACCCGGAAGTGTTCATCATGATCCGTACACCTTTTTTTTCCTCAAAAAATATAACGCGTTTTTTTAGAACAGTATGGAGGGGGGGGGGGTTAGGATGAACACATTGTTGGTTGCTTGAACGGGGGCTGTATATGGGACTGCCTAACCTGCAGGGACGCCAATCCGTTATAAAGTCTCAAATATAAAATCTAAAGCTTAACTCCATGGTGGCCAGATACCCCAGCCCCCCCCCCCCCCCCCTCCACTCCCTGAAAAAGTTACCAGTACAAAGTACCGCTACCAAACACTAGCGAAAACTACTATTCGTGCTGTCCTAAATGTTTGTCTGCAACGCAAGTATTCAGCCCTACACTATCCGGGAGATACTTGTCTTAATAGGAGAAAATACACACACACTATGTATTTCCGAGCTGTGATCGCAGCCTTATGCTATAGTCATGAGAAAAGCCTGCGCGAAAAGACATTGCCTACGAAGCTAATTTTTTTTAGTTAGCTGAGTGGCAGTGTTCCCTAGCGTTTCGCTTTTCGTGGCAAGGCGCTGTGCCACTGAGTACGGGTTCGATCCTGCTTTGGTCCATATTTTTTTCTGTTGTTGATTATTTGTCATTTTTTCCGAGTGCTGTAAACATACCTCTTCCTCTGAATTGATTCACTAGCAAATACCAAAGATGGTTTCAATTAAGATGCACGAACTCTATAGCGCTCCTTAGTCGTCTCTTACGACATGCGTGACAGGCGACAGAGGTTATATTCTTTACTTCCGTCATCATGGTCATTGCCCTGGTAGCCACACAGACGTGACAGGTGACAGTAGTTATATTCTTTTCTCCCCTCACCGTGGTAATTGCCTCGGTAGCCACACAGAGGTGACAGGCGACAGTGGTTAATCTTTTCTCCCTTCATCATGGTCATTGCCCTGGTAGCCACACAGACGTGACAGGCGACAGTGGTTATATTCTGTTCTCCCCTCGCCGTGGTCATTGCCCCGGTAGCCACACAGACGTGACAGACGACATAAAAAAACTCAACTGTTGGAACATCCTTGATGGCGCCCCTAAACACATGCACGCCCCGGGCAATTGCAAGTTGCCTGTTACTTCAGCCTACCCTCGTGACATCACACACAAATTAATGCTTTTAGTTAAAGCTAATACTTATTTATGAATGATACTTCTAGTAGTTAATGCTCTTAAAGATCAAAGATTCACAAAAATGAAAGGTTTGGGGTCTGCACTTTTCAATTTTTGACGACAAATTGTAACGATACAGCTACTGCTCTTCTATATTAAAAGATGATTGTGTATTTTATCTGTCTGGAAAGACAGACATGAGCACATTGAGTGAAGCATTAGCAACAAACAGGGAGCCGCGATAGCTCAGTGGTTAGTGAACTGGACTACAAAGGACAAGAGGTAGGGTTTCGATTCAAACCGACGGCTTCCGGTTCACACAGCCTTTAATGGGTACCGGATTTTTTTTCTGGGAAAGTAAAGCGGCACGGGCGTTATACCGACCACATTACCCCAAAAATCATGTGCAGAAAACTGTAAAGTTTATGGTCACTGACACTTTATTCGTGTTACGAATTCACAAATTCGTACAGAAGACAGATAGAAGCAGATATGAGGATGATGGGGAAGACATGGAATGATCTTAAAAGAATGGCAAAAAACAGAACGGCTTGGAAAGTGTTTGTTGAAGACCTATGCTCCACTGGGATCTGAAAGGTAGAAGAAGAAGAACACCATATTCCCTATACGCCACTTGGCGTGACGGGGGTACCTTACTTTTTTTAATTAATGACAAACAACTGTGTGGCCAGCTTAATGTTGACAAGATTATGGCCAAAACCAGAACCAGAGGGCCAAATTTAGAGTGTCGTTAACACTGACATGATGTGATTTAGCTATAAATAATCAAGCTTACCCGCTATCACCTGACACTGACAGAAAAGCACATTTGTGGCGACATATATAAACAAAGTCTTTGATTGTTGTTGGTTATGGTTGTGGAAGGCCCCGGTATCACTACAAACGAATTAAAATCCATAATTGCTCAACCCACCGTGCCAGCGGAATCATCCGAATTAATATCTCATCTTCCAAATAAAGAAAGATAACTCTAGTTCCCATCTCAGCAGTCTCGGCACACACCAAAAGACATAAGGCGAAACCGCGCAGAAAGTGAACACAGCCAACTGTTCCCTGTCATACGATATCATCACTCATCGTAAAAAATTGGAATATCGAAACATGATCAAAACGGATGAAACACACAGCTCACGGTGTGCACAGAGCACTTAACTCAGTAGCTCCTGCAACAAGCCGGACTTGGAATATGAATTAACCACAACAAGGAACACTTTTCAGACATAGCCTGCAATGGTTTCTGCCGCCTATCCGCCATGTACCAGAAGTTCCAGCCTTTGATTATTGTCGACATCAACAGTTTATTTTTCTTTTATGCAGCCTGAATTGTGTTGATGTATATTTAATATAGCAGTTTCTGTGGAGGCTTTGAGGGTCCAGAAAAATCGACTGGCGTGCCTGATCTGGCTCGCGGGCCGCTGTTTCGCTACCACTGGAGTAGGAGGTCAGCAAAAGAATTGAAAATGGGAAAGTTTGGATAGAATAGTGTAATGGTGGCGATGGGAATTTTTCACAAAAGTGATTCCGTGGTTTCTCCTTGACGTCACCGTCTCCTGGCTTCTGGTAAGTGAGATCCGACCTCTAGTCCACACTCTCTCCTGGTCAGTGAGATCCAAACTCTAGTCCACACTCTCTCCTGGCTTCTTGTCAGTGAGATCCGACCTCTAGTCCACATTCTCTCCTGGCTTCTGGTCAGTGAGATCCGACCTCTAGTCCACACTCTCTCCTGGCTTCTGGTCAGTGAGATCCGACCTCTAGTCCACACTCTCTCCTGACTTCTAGTCAGTGAGATCCGACCTCTAGTCCACACTCTCTCCTGACTTCTAGTCAGTGAGATCCGACCTCTAGTCCACACTCTCTCCTGGCTTCTGGTCAGTGAGATCCGACCTCTAGTCCACACTCTCTCCTGACTTCTAGTCAGTGAGATCCGACCTCTAGTCCACACTCTCTCCTGACTTCTAGTCAGTGAGATCCGACCTCTAGTCCACACTCTCTCCTGACTTCTAGTCAGTGAGATCCGACCTCTAGTCCACACTCTCTCCTGACTTCTAGTCAGTGAGATCCGACCTCTAGTCCACACTCTCTCCTGACTTCTAGTCAGTGAGATCCAACTCTAGTCCACACTCTCTCCTGACTTCTAGTCAGTGAGATCCGACCTCTAGTCCACACTCTCTCCTGACTTCTAGTCAGTGAGATCCGACCTCTAGTCCACACTCTCTCCTGACTTCTGGTCAGTGAGATCCGACCTCTAGTTCACACTCTCTCCTGACTTCTAGTCAGTGAGATCCGACCTCTAGTCCACACTCTCTCCTGACTTCTGGTCAGTGAGATCCGACCTCTAGTCCACACTCTCTCCTGGCTTCTGGTCAGTGAGATCCGACCTCTAGTCCACACTCTCTCCTGGCTTCTGGTCAGTGAGATCCGACCTCTAGTCCACACTCTCTCCTGGCTTCTGGTCAGTGAGATCCGACCTCTAGTCCACACTCTCTCCTGGCTTCTAGTCAGTGAGATCCGACCTCTAGTCCACACTCTCTCCTGGCTTCTAGTCAGTGAGATCCGACCTCTAGTCCACACTCTCTCCCGACTTCTGGTCAGTGAGATCCGATGTCTAGTCTTTACGCTCTCCTGCCTTCTAGTTATTGAGATCCGATGTCTATTCCTCACCTTCTTATGCCTTCAACTCAGTGAGATTCGATGTCTTCGAAGATACAATCACTCTGTATATTTATGTGTATATCTTTGCAAGTCTATTTTCACAGATCTTTCTATTTTAGATTTTCACTCTGCGATGAAAGAGCTGAAGCAGTAGATAATTAAATTAACAGTAACAAAAACAAAAAAAAAAAAAGGGAGTCGTTATGCTTTGATATCCAGGATTTATTATAGGAAGGCTAAATCATCATCATCATGTGCCATACCGGTTGGCGTAGGCGATCATGTCCTTCCACATCTTCTAGCTACAGTGCATCGTATCAGTTCTGTTGTTGACTGTTTTCCATGCCATAACACCAAGCTATCCAGTATTTTCTCTCTTTGTCTTCCGCGATCTCTCTTTCATTTTTGTATGTCAGTTGTAACCAAGTATTCCAACTTTCCTCTTCTCATGATGTGACCAAAAAAATGCTAATTGTTTCTTTCTGATGAAGGGCTATATGGATCAGCAAAATAGCAGAAATTGTGCATCCGTGCGCTAAGAATTGCCAGTACAACACACCTGGCCCAGAAAATGTCCAATATTTTGTATAGTCCAGTTTTGTAAAGCTGTTATCTAACATTGTAGGAGTATATGATACACCCCACCAACCTGTTTCCTGCTATCAGCTTTACCGCTGTCTTGCATTATTTCCCTTTTCCCCTTAGTCCAGGATAACAAATAACATGGGACTCACTTAGTCTAGTCTAGAATACCTCACGTGTAAGGAGAAATTATATATATATCTATTGACCTTTCGAGCCGTAACCGGCCCATAGGGCGTAGACCAAGATACACCTTCTCCTATATGAATTTTTGTTCTAGCAGTTTTCTTTTAAAGATATTTTATCAAATCTCGCCATCTGTCTCTGTTCTGTGCAAGCAGTTCTATCTCATTGAGGGAGCCGATTCCTGCTGCTCTTGCCTCTCTCATCAATGTTCTTCTCAGTGTCTCCCTGGGTCTTCCTCTTTTTCTTTTACCTGTTGTTTCCCATATGAGGGCTTGCTTTGCTATTCGATTATTATCTCTTCTCATCACATGTCCAACGTATGACCATCGTCTTTTCTTTATTACTGAAGATATTAGTGGTTGATTGGCGATTTCTCTAATTTCCTCGTTTGTTTTGAATTCGTTCCATTCTATACCAAGTATTTTCCTTAGACATTTATTTTCGAATGCGTTCAACTTTGTTTCTATATCTCTTGTTGTTTTCCAGCTTTCACACGCATACGTAAGGGTTGATAGTACATTTGATTTGAATAGCCTAAGTTTTGTGTTTGTGTTAATGAGTTTTGATTTCCACAACTTTTCAAGGCTTCTGAAAGACATTGCTGCTTTAGCCAGTCTGATTCTAATTTCTTTGCTCGTATCCCCTTCTCGATCAATGTGACTTCCAAGATAGATAAAGTGATCGATCTCTTCTACTGGTTTGTTTTCCATGTATATTTTGTCACTTGTTGGAATTAAACTTTTTAAACAAATATATATATATATAAACGGTATGGTCACAGTTTTACATAATAAGTGCACGACACAAATTAGAACAACGTTTCGGCTAAATAGACTTTCATCAGGAACACATATACAACAAACATACAACAAACATACAACAAACATACAACAAACATACAACAAATATACAACAAACATACAACACACACAAACACAGATATGTATTTAAAATAATAAATAATTAAAAAAATAATTTCGAAAAAATTTATTTTTTTCATTTTAAATAAATATCTATGTGTTGTATGTTTGTTCCTGCTGAAGGCCTATTTAGTCGAAACGTTGTTCTAATTTGTGTCATCCATTTATTACGTAAAGCTTTAACCACACCGGTTTTTTTTCGATTTTTTCGACATATTTTTTTTATATTTCTCCTTATTAGCTTTGTTGCAGCTTCTCACTTTTATGTATATCTTTGCTTTGACACTATCTCACGCGTTGCAGATTTCGTTCTACTCTGAAATCCCAAACAAGAGATATAAAAAAAATAAAAGTAAAGTACCCCCGTCACGCCAAGTGGCGTATAGGGAATATGGTGTTAGTGACCATAAATTTTACAGACCTTCAGCACATGATTTTTGGGGTAATGTGGTCGGTATTACGCCCGTGCCGCTTTACTTTCCCAGAAAAAAAAAATCCAGTACCCATTAAAGGCTGGGTGAACCGGAGCCGTCGGTTGGGATCGAACCCTACCTAAACAAGACATATATTAGCTACATTTCTATTTGTCCTGTTGCTACGTGTGTATCGTCTTTCTCTTCATCGTGTTGAATCAGGATACTTTTACTGACATTATTAAATCTTCCGTTTTCCTCAACACCCAGAGAAGTCTTACAGTTATGCATTGCGTGATATCTCTTCCACATATGATTGACAACATCTCCAACTAATGCCTTATCTGCGTTTAGCTCAAGCATCCTTAAGACAAACACTCCATCAGTTCTTAAATAATTCTCAATAAAGTCCTTTTGACTATACTTTGGAACATGTCTATTTGTTGTTGATTTACTGTCTTTGGAATCTTCATATTCTATATTGTTGAGATATGATTTCTTAAAAAGAATTGTTGAAATTGGTGGCTTAATTCTCATTCCCCAGTACACAAGATTAAGAAAAGACACAAAGAACAGAAATGCAAGCCAAAACCACTCTAGAACAAATAGTTTCTCTAAAAGTAGATTTACAGTCATTGTACATTGGATTTGAAATTCTTGAGGTGCAGCTGGAGTGGTCTGGTCTCCGTTGTGTCCTTCCAGGACAAAATTACAAATCAGTAACCGGGGAAAGTTGTATGGGTCATGCCATTCTCCGTAATGAATGACGCTGTTGAGGACCACAATTCCGTACTTCCAGAAATTAACATCCAAGAACACAGCAAGAAGGATAAAATTCCCGATCACGTTAATGAAATTTAAAATTTTTATCGATAAGTATAGAGATGACAGGAAGTCGCCAGATCTTTTCCCGAAGCAGAAGAAAACGGAGAGAACTTTGGCCGAGTGTTTGCCAGCTAGGCGTAGACGGTATAGTCGATAATCGGTGATCCAGTTTTCGAAGAAGGCCACGACTTCGTCCATTTTGAGCCTCTTTGTGTCCTCGTTTTCTGCAGTTTGGGCATGCTGACCCAGTTCACGAATCTTCTCCAGGTCTGCTCCAGAGGAAGTGCTCATCTGTTGCCACAGAAAGTTCGGGATTTTGAAGAAGCAAGCCTGGAAAGATGGAGATGAATATTTCATGTATTTATCTTTCTCTCTACATCGCACTTTCTCTCTACATCGCACTTTCTCTCTACATCGCACTTTCTCTCTACTTCGCTCTTTCTCTCTACATCGCACTTTCTCTCTACTTCGCTCTTTCACTCTGCGTGCTAACTAGGTCAGAATGAATCCTCACCAATCACCATCAAGGGCGTTCTTCTCGAGAATGCATGGGAAAAGACAAAGAGGAAGACCTAGAAGAAGATGGATAGATGCAGTGACAGAGACATGTAACAACAAAGGAAAATCACTAATTCAGACAATTCGAGCAGCTCAAGAACGACAAATGATATAAACCACGACACCTTTTAGGTATCAGTGAAAAGAGAAAAGTAGAAGAAGAAAAGAAGAAGCAGAAGAGAGAACTAGTTCTCTCTGTAAATACTCTCATAAGTAAATGGGGAACTGTGAAACAGATTGTAAGTTCTTGAGTTCTCTGAGAGAAAAGGCAAAAAGTGGCAGTCAACACATGGACCTTATATACATCACTCTAGATTGGCATAATGCCAAAATGCCACCATTCTTACTTTGACCTTATATACATCACTCTAGATTGGCATAATGCCAAAATGCCACCATTCTTACTTTGACCTTATATACATCACTCTAGATTGGCATAATGCCAAAATGCCACCATTCTTACTTTGACCTTATATACATCACTCTAGATTGGCATAATGCCAAAATGCCACCATTCTTACTTTGACCTTATATACATCACTCTAGATTGGCATAATGCCAAAATGCCACCATTCTTACTTTGACCTTATATACATCACTCTAGATTGGCATAATACCAAAATGCCACCATTCTTACTTTGACCTTATATACATCACTCTAGATTGGCATAATGCCAAAATGCCACCATTCTTACTTTGACCTTATATACATCACTCTAGATTGGCATAATGCCAAAATGCCACCATTCTTACTTTGACCTTATATACATCACTCTAGATTGGCATAATGCCAAAATGCCACCATTCTTACTTTCTTTCTTTCTTCCTTCCTTTCTTCCTTTTCTTTCATTCATTCTTTATTCGTTTGTTTTCTTTCTTTCACCTCTAACTATCTCTTCTACTCATTCGGGTATCGAGGGAAATACAGAGTTCTGGTTTTCGCTCTTCTACTTCAAGCACTGTCATTGACGATGTAGCTTGTCTTTGATGTTGTTTGTCCATCTTACTCTGGGTCTGTCTCTTGCCCTTCCCCCTTCTCCTCTGTATATGTATATGTTTTGTATAGTAAGGAATCATACGACATTCTAGATGATAAAACACGTTTATTTGTTGTTTTGTATGTAATCTAGGATTGTCTCGATGCCTACACGTTCTATTATGACCTAATTTCTAATTCTATCTCTTCTAGTCACTCCAAGTGCCTTTATCAATAATCTAATCTCCGTGGTGACAAGGTTTCTTTTATGTTTAGTGTAAGTGTCCATGTTTTGCACTGATAGCACAACGTGGGAATTAAAATACTCAGTATAAAATGTCTCCGTGCGACGATAGGTTTTGCTTATTGTTGAAGTATAGGGGATAGCTGTTCCAATATTGTGTTTGCCTTGTTGCATCCTATGTCTATTTCTATATCTATTTTACCATCTTCAGAGAATGTATTTCCTAGATATTTAAACTTTGTTACTTCTTTCATAACTTGATGTTCTATAGCTATGATTACTATCTGCTTTTGTCTTCCTATTGTTAAAACTTGTGTTTTTATTTTTCAGTGCTTTTTCCCATGTTGCTTTTTCTGTATCCTTTATTCAAAGACAACAGTTGATGAGGCTCTATTTCTATGAAAGGTAGTAGATCATGACCGTCAGCAAATATTAGTTCATTTCAAGAGCAGTAAATGCTACCATGTACCTCAACTATGTCATGGACAAGACTTCCGGCTCGATCCTGATCGACGGCATCTGGGGTCTTCTTCTTCCACCTTTCAGCTCCCAGTGGAGCATAGGTCTTCAACAAACACTTTTAGCTCCCTGTGGAGCATAGGTCTTCAACAAACACTTTCAGCTCCCTGTGGAGTATAGGTCTTCAACAAACACTTTCAGCTCCCTGTGGAGCATAGGTCTTCAACAAACACTTTCAGCTCCCTGTGGAGCATAGGTCTTCAACAAACACTTTCAGCTCCCTGTGGAGCATAGGTCTTCAACAAACACTTTCAGCTCCCTGTGGAGCATAGGTCTTCAACAAACACTTTCAGCTCCCTGTGGAGCATAGGTCTTCAACAAACACTTTCAGCTCCCAGTGGAGCATAGGTCTTCAACAAACACTTTCAGCTCCCAGTGGAGCATAGGTCTTCAACAAACACTTTCAGCTCCCTGTGGAGCATAGGTCTTCAACAAACACTTTCAGCTCCCTGTGGAGCATAGGTCTTCAACAAACACTATCAGCACCCTGTGGAGCATAGGTCTTCAACAAACACTTTCAGCACCCTGTGGAGCATAGGTCTTCAACAAACACTATCAGCACCCTGTGGAGCATAGGTCTTCAACAAACACTTTCAGCTCCCTGTGGAGCATAGGTCTTCAACAAACACTTTCAGCTCCCTGTGGAGCATAGGTCTTCAACAAACACTTTCAGCTCCCAGTGGAGCATAGGTCTTCAACAAACACTTTCAGCTCCCTGTGGAGCATAGGTCTTCAACAAACACTTTCAGCTCCCTGTGGAGCATAGGTCTTCAACAAACACTTTCAGCTCCCTGTGGAGCATAGGTCTTCAACAAACACTTTCAGCTCCCTGTGGAGTATAGGTCTTCAACAAACACTTTCCAAGTCGTTCTGTTTTTTTTGAAATTCTTTTAAGATCAATCCATGTCTTCCCCATCATCTTCATCTCTGCTTCTATCTGTCTTCTCCAATAATTCCTTGATCTTCCTCTTTGTCTTTTCCCTGGGGATTCCAAAAAAAGGGCCTGTTGTGTAATACTCTCTGTTTGCTTCCGCAGTGTGTGTCCTATCCAGCGCCATCGTCTTCGCTGTATCTCTTTATCCACTGGCATTTAACTGGTACATTTCCATAATTCTATGTTAGTGATTTTGTCCTGTCATTTCCATCCTTTTATTCTGCGTACGCATCCATTAATGAAAGTCTGTATCTTCATGATTGTCAACTTTGTTGTTCTCCATGCTTTCGGGTTCACCAAGCCTTAAATTGGGTACCGGAGGGACTGATTGGTCTCGCGGCAAGACGCCTGCCTTGAGATAGAGAGTTTGTGAGTTCAAATCCCGGCTGAACCATTTGGGATTTTTATTTACAATTTCTCTCTGCGGTAGTCACCCCTGATCTCAGCAGGGAGACCCGGTCTGAAACGTCAATTACTCATCGATGAAAAAAATATGAGTACCTCCGAAGAAGTAGTTATCTGCCTGTACGGCAAGGGACCCCTGTGCATACGGCTACCAGGGAAAAATGAATTAACACGCAAAATTCAGTTCCTTGTCTCTAGGGCTTCGTCAGAGGTGAAAGCTGGCGAACGAAAAAAAAATTGGTACCGGATTTTTTTTTCTGTGAAAATAAAGCGGCACGGACGTAATATCGATCACATTACCCCAAAAATCATGTGCCGAAGGTCTATAAAAATTATGGTCACTAACACCATATTCCCTATACGCCACTTGGCGTGACGGGGGCTCTTGACAATATTTTGTTTACGTTAAAATCTACTTCTGTGATACCTATCACCACTGATGGCATGTAAATCCCGTCAATGGATAATTGATAACTTGCAAGTTACTGAAAAAAAAGTAAAGAGCCCCTGTCACGCCAAGTGGCGTATAGGGAATATGGTGTTAATAACCTTAAATTTTACAGACCTTCAGAACATGATTTTTGGGGCAATGTGGTCGGTATTACGCCCATGTATTACTTTCCAAGAAAAAAATCCGGTACCCATTAAAGGCTGGGTGAACCCTGAAGCCGTCGGTTGGGATGGAACCCTACCCCTTGTCCTTTGTAAGTCCAGTTCACTAACCACTGAGCTATCGCGGCTCGCCATTTACTTACCTGAACTATAAATATCAGGGTGACCCATCTGAAAAAGGCGGTGCCAACATTGATCAACGGCTGTGGTTTGTTCACGCCAAATATGCCACTAGCTGGAGACAACCAATCAGATAAAGGATAACATTATATATATATATATATGTGAGAAATAATACAATCATATTTGCATATCCCCTCGACGCTGAAAGGCACATGAGGAAGGAAAGAAGAAGATATTTGCATATCCCCTCGACGCTGAAAGGCAGATGAGGAAGGAAAGAAGAAGATATTTGCATATCCCCTCGACGCTGAAAGGCAGATGAGGAAGGAAAGAAGAAGAAGAAGAAGATATTTGCATATATACATCACCAGATGAATACATATCATCATAATCAAGTACCGGGCCTGCTGGCGTAGGTGATCATGTCTCTCCACAAGCTTCGATCACGACAGTTATTTATCATTTCTCTTGTTGACCTTCTGCCAAGCCAATCCCTTAAGCTGTCTTGAATACACATAGTTCTATTTTAGATCCAGAAGTGGTGGAAGTGGCAGGGTTAGTATCAACTTCATTATCTTATTACCATCTTCATCATCATTAATATCATCATCGACAGCATCGTCATTAATGTCGTCATCTTTATAATTAACACCAATTCACTCATCTAATACTGCACAATCCATTTTTGAAAAAGAAACAAGGAAAATAGTTCTTAAATGTTATGTAGAGCCAGTCTTAACATATGGATGTGAACCATGGACAATAGAACAACAAACAAGAAAATCACTGGAGGCTGTAGAAATATGGTTTTTACAGAAGAATGTTGAGCGTACCATGGACAGCTAAGAAGAGTAGTGAAAACGTTCTGAAAGAGGCCAAAGCAAAAAGAGACTCGAGAGAGCTAATTTCCAATATTAGGAAGAAACAATCATCATTTTTTTGCCATGTAATGAGAAGAGAACAGCTGGAAAATTGAAGGACGAAGAGATACCAGACAAGCTTTTTGAGACTGGCTTGGCAGAAGGTCAACAACAGAAATGATAAATAACTGTCGAGATCGAAAGTTGTGGAGAAACATGATCACCTACACCAGCAGGTCCGGTAATTAATTTAGGGCGGATTTTTGGGAAAAAATTACTACCACTAATGTTGGGTTTTGAACTCTGGTCCTTTCTATCCTGAGGCCGACGTGGTACCCCTAAACCACCCAGCCTCCTAGCACATGTTGTGTTTGTCTCAAGCGTGACAGAATGCTGTCTTTTGTTTGCTGTTGTTTATTTCTTTTTTTTATATGTTTTATTTCCTTGCTTGATGTTGTTTATTTATTTGTTTGCTGTTGTTTATTTCATTGTTTGATGTTGGTTATTACTTTCTTTGCTGTTGTTTATTTTTTTCTTTGTTGTTGTTTATTTCTTTCTTTACTGTTGTTTATTTCTTTGTTTGCTGTTGTTTATTTCTTTGTTTGATGTTGTTTATTTCTTTGCTTGCTGTTGTTTATTTCTTTGTTAGATGTTTTTTTTTGTTTGATGTTGTTTATTTCTTTCTTAGCTGTTGTTTATTTCTTTGTTTGCTGTTTTTTATTTCTTTGCTTGCTGTTGCTTATTTCTTTGTTTGATGTTGTTTATTTCTTTGTTTGCTGTTTTTTTATTTCTTTGCTTGCTGTTGTTTATTTCTTTGTTTGTTGTTGTTTATTTCTTTGTTTGCTGTTGTTTATTTCTTTGTTTGCTGTTGTTTATTTCTTTGCTTGATGTTGTTTATTTCTTTGTTTGCTGTTGTTTATTTCTTTCTTTGCTATTGTTTATTTCTTTGCTTGCTGTTGTTTATTTCTTAGTTTGTTGTTGTTTGTTATTTTGTTTGATGTTGTTTATTCCTTTGTTTGATGTTGTTTATTTCATTCTTTGCTGTTGTTTATTTCTTTGTTGTTTTTTATTTCTTTGCTTGCTGTTGTTTATTTCTTTTTTTGCTGTTGTTTATTTCTTTCTTTGCTGTTGTTTATTTCTTTGTTTGGTGTTGTTTATTTCTTTGCTTGCTGTTGTTTATTTCTTTATTTGCTGTTTTTTTATTTCTTTGTTTCCTGTTGTTATTTCTTTGTTTGATGTTTTTTTATTTCTTTCTTGCTGTTGTTTATTTCTTTGTTTGATGTTGTTTTTTTCATTGTTTGATGTTGTTTATTTCTTTCTTTCATGTTGTTTTTTCTTTGCTTGATGTTGTTTATTTCTTTGTTTGCTGTTGTTTATTTCTTTGTTTGCTGTTGTTTATTTCTTTGTTTGTTGTTTTTATTATTTATTTGCTTGATGTTGTTTATTTCTTTGCTCGATGTTGTTTATTTCTTTGTTGATGTTGTTTATTTCTTTGTTTGATGTTGTTTATTTCATTGTTTACTGTTGTTTATTTCTTTGTTTGATGTTGTTTATTTCTTTGTTTGATGTTTATTTCTTTGCTTGATGTTGGTTATTTCTTTGTTTGATGTTGTTTATTTCTTTGTTTGATGTTGTTTATTTCTTTGTTTACTGTTGTTTATTTCTTTGCTTGATGTTGTTTTTTTCTTTGCTTGATGCTGTTTATTTCTTTGTTTGATGTTGTTTATTTCTTTGTTTGTTGTTGTTGTTTATTTCTTTGTTTGCTGTTGTTTATTTCTTTGTTTGCTGTTGTTTATTTCTTTGTTTGATGTTGTTTATTTCTTTGTTTGTTGTTGTTTATTTCTTTGTTTGATGTTGTTTATTTCTTTGTTTGTTGTTGTTTATTTCTTTCTTTGTTGTTGTTTATTTCTTTGTTTGCTGTTTTGCATATCAGCATGATATTTTGTGAATACCGAAGTGCCATCTTCTCGATCGATACTGACTTTGCTAGACAAGTCTTGTTAGTCTCTTTCAGAGGGCACCGGTAAGGGGTGCAGTAGGACCAAACAGTCAGCGATGAGTCGCAGATCACGTTTATTCCTGGTTTTGACATACCCCTTTACCCCCCCCCCCACACACACACACACACTCACCCTCAACCCCCACTCAAATTTTCTTTCTTCTTCTTCTTCTTCTTTTCTCTTTCTCACTGATACCTAAAAGGTGTCGTGGTTTATATCATTTGTCGTTCTTGAGCTGCTCGAACTGTCTGAATTAGTGATTTTCCTTTGTTGTTACATGTCTCTGTCACTGCATCTATCCATCTTCTTCTTTTCTCTTTCTCACTGATACCTAAAAGGTGTCGTGGTTTATATCATTTGTCGTTCTTGAGCTGCTCGAACTGTCTGAATTAGTGATTTTCCTTTGTTGTTACATGTCTCTGTCACTGCATCTATCCATCTTCTTCTTTTCTCTTTCTCACTGATACCTAAAAGGTGTCGTGGTTTATATCATTTGTCGTTCTTGAGCTGCTCGAACTGTCTGAATTAGTGATTTTCCTTTGTTGTTACATGTCTCTGTCACTGCATCTATCCATCTTCTTTTCTCTTTCTCACTGATACCTAAAAGGTGTCGTGGTTTATATCATTTGTCGTTCTTGAGCTGCTCGAACTGTCTGAATTAGTGATTTTCCTTTGTTGTTACATGTCTCTATCACTGCATCTATCCATCTTCTTCTTTTCTCTTTCACTGATACCTAAAAGGTGTCGTGGTTTATATCATTTGTCGTTCTTGAGTTGCTCGAACTGTCTGAATTAGTGATTTTCCTTTGTTGTTACATGTCTCTGTCACTGCATCTATCCATTTCTTCTTTTCTCTTTCTCACTGATACCTAAAAGGTGTCGTGGTTTATATCATTTGTCGTTCTTGAGCTGCTCAAACTCTCTGAATTAGTGATTTTCCTTTGTTGTTACATGTCTCTGTCACTGCATCTATCCATCTTCTTCTGGGTCTTCCTCTCCTTTTTCCATGCATTCTCGAGAAGAACGCCCTTGATGGTGATTGGTAAGGATTCATTCTGACCAGGTGGCCAAACCTTTTAAGTTGTTGTTGTTCTATATATTCTTGGCAGGGTTTTGTTCCTACCATTTTTCTTATGGAATTTTCTTTTAAGACATTAAATATAATGACTTTATTTTTTATCTTATCTATTAATGTTATCCTCCATGTTTGACATCAATAAAACAATATTAGAAGGTCTCCTTTATCAAGCTTTCATGAAGTAAATAACGTAGTATATGGGTACGAGGGCATCAAGAACAGCTCCCAGAAGGTAACTCTGATCTAGAAAATAAGTTAACTCGGGACGTAACTCTGGAGAAAAAGTAAGGTAGATAACCATACTATATGTCCCGGATTAACTTCCCTTTCCCACACTCTGACTCTCTCCTCTATCTCTCTCATTTAATTTGTTTTCCTTACTCTCTTTATTCTTCACATCTTCACAATCTCTTTTCATTCCTCTTTTGTTCTCCCACCACCTCCCCACATTTTAAAATTCTTTTTTCACTCCATATTGTCTTTCACTCTCTGTCTTTTTTGTCTCTCTCCCTTTATTTCTCCTCTTCTCTCCCTCCTCTCTCTTTCTCTGTTTTTCCTCCCCTCTCTCTCCTCTCTCTCTCCCTCTATTTCCCCTCCCCTCTATCTCCTCTCTCTCTCCTCTCTCTCCCCTCTCTCTCTTTATTTTTCCACCCCTCTCTCTCCTCTCTCTCTCCCTCTATTTCTCCTACCCTCTCTTTCCTCTCTCTTCCCTCTCTCTCCTCTCTCTCTCCTTTTTCCGTCTCTCTCTTCCTTTTTCTCTCCCTTTTTCTCTCCCTTTCTCTCTCCTCTCTCCTCCTATCTTTCCCTCCTTCTCTATCTCTTCATTTTAATTTAATTTTTCTCATGTCCCCCTCTCTCTCTCCCATCTCTCTCCCTCTCTCTCCTCCTCTCTCTCCTCCTCTCTTTCACTCCCTCTCTCTCCCCCCTCTCTCTTCATTTTAATTTAATTTTTCTCAAGTTCCCTCTCACTATTTTTGATTAAATGAATGGATTGATGGATGGGTAGGTGGAGCTCTCCACGGTGGGAAATAGAAAAGAATAGGCCAAAAATGGCCGCAGCCAAGATAAAATTGATAGAAAAATTCTACCCCAAAACGTCAAAACTCACAACGATAGAAGTATTAGGATTACGTCTAAGTTCAGAGAATATCTGCCTGTATGGCGGGGGACACCTGAGAAAATGGACGTCGGTGTGAAAAATAGGAAAAAGTGATATTCACATAAAATTTAGTTTGTCGGGGACTTGGTAGAGGCAAAACACTGGCGAAGGGAAACGACAAGGGTAACAAGAACAACAAGAATAACAAAAACAACAAAAACAATAAAAAACAACAAAAACAACAAACACAATAAAAACAACAAAAACAATAAAAACAATAAAAAACAACAAAAACAACAAAAACAACAAAAACAATAAAAACAACAAAAACAACAAAAAATAAAAACAACAAAAACAATAAAAACAACAAAAACAACAAAAACAACAAAAACAATAAAAACAACAAAAACAACAAAACAATAAAAACAACAAAAACAACAAAAACAATAAAAACAACAAAAACAACAAAAACAACAAAAACAACAAAAACAACAAAAACAACACAAACAATAAATCAATAAAAACAATAAAAACAATAAAAACAACAAAAACAACAAAAACAACAAAAACAACAAAAACAACACAAACAACACAAACAACACAAACAATAAACCAATTACATCATTCACTTACATTTGTTGACAAGGAAAGAGTCCTTCTGAAACTTGGGGTATGTCAGCTCATGTGTCCAGCAATAGCTGTTGATGTGTGTGTGGTAGCTGTCTGCTCCATCAGGAAAATCCAACGGAGTCCAACAATCGATTGGATGCCCCACGTATTCCTGAAGGACAAATAAGAGGAATTGTTGTCTTTGTTCTTATTGAGTTATTGAGTTATTGAGTTATTGAGTTATTGAGTTATTGAGTTATTGAAATTTGTTATTTTAAAATTGAAAGAAATACTGAATATAACAACATCATGTGCCGTCTGTGATATTAATGACCACAGACCATGAGCCTCCTGTATGATTGATACAACTGTTGCACCAAGCATTTCATCAGCAGAGCCATATCTATGGAATGCTAATCTGACATTGTTCTTGAATGATGTCCAAGTTAATGAGACATCAGAATCATGAGGCGGCAGTTACAAGAAGGGAGCGGTGAACATCAAGTTCTGCTGCTATAAAGGAGACTTGCCTTGCTATCCCAGAATTGCCTTAAATGGGATCACTGTAGTTGAAAACTTCTCCACTTGTGTAAACTACACATTCACATCTAAGAGTGAATCAGTGAAGGTCACAAAATCATATTCTCTCTGTGGTTTTACTAACTACAGGTTAGGTGGCTTCTGTTGGATTGGAAATGATAACTTACCACCACTGTGTGTCTATATGTTTGGAATTGGAGTCATCAATGATGGCCTAACATCATAAAGTGCTATGACGATCATCATTTTCGGGAGTACATGAACTTCCATGGTATATGGTGGATAGGCGGCAGGAACCATTGAAGGCTATGTCTGAAAAGTGTTCCTTCTTGCAGTTTCCTCATATTCCAAGACCGGCTTGTTGCAGGAGCTACTGAGCTAAGTGCTCTGTGCACACCGTGAGCTGTGTGTCTCATCCGTTTTGATCCTGCTTCGATATCCCGCTTGTTTACGATGAATGATGATATCGTATGACAGGGAACAGTTGGCTGTGTTCACTTTCTGCGCGGTTTCGCCTTATGTCTTTTGGCGTGTGCTGAGACTGCTACGATGGGGACTACAGTTACCTTTCTTTGTTTGGGAGATGAGTTAGTAATTCGGATGATTCCACTGGCACGGGCGGTTGAGCAATTATGGATTTTAATTCGTTTGCTGTGATACCGAGGCCTTCCATAACCAATAACCAATGAGTTATTGATTTATTTCCGGGTCATCATCATTACACTCTGAACATGTCCATAGGTGCTCAGATCCCTCCTCAGCAAATCCCTCAGTGTCCAGCGACTGACGACTCCAGTTCTGTGTTGGTTGATAAGTCTTCTTACACGGCCACCAAGTTTCTCGTTTCTGGCTGTGTCCATCTTAACTCCCATCTATTTCATCCAAAGTAGTGACGTGGTCTCATGGTTGTCGATGTCCTGTGTCCTTCCCACATCTCAGAGGACATTGATGATGTCTTCCCGATCCATCGGTTGACCGTCCTCAACAATAGCACAGCTAGCCAACCTGTCCGCTCTTTCATTTCACCGTACTCCTACATGTCCAGGATTGTAGACAAAGGTGACTTTACGTATTTTTGACTTCTGCAATGACTCTATCCATTGCATCCTAAGTTCTTATAGAAAAAAGTAAGTAAAGAGCCCCCGTCACGCCAAGTGGCATATAGGGAAATATGGTGTTAGTGACCATAAATTTTATAGACCTTCAGCACAAGATTTTTTGGGATAATGTGGTCGGTATTACGCCCGTGCGGCTTTACTTTCCCAGAAAAAAAATCCGGTACCCATTTTAAGGCTGGGTGAACCCGGATGCCGTCGGTTGGGATCGAACCCTACCCCTTGTCCTTTGTAGTCCAGTTCACTAACCACTGAGCTATCGCAGCTCCCCTAGTTCTTATAAGCTTTGTAAATGCCCTGGTGTATGTTTGTCTAGGACAGTATAGCACACTATTTAAACAAATTGCCGTTATGTTTTGTATTGAATAATATCAAATCAATGCTTTCAACCTTTCAAAGTTTATCATCATCATCGCCATTATCGTTGTCATCATCATCAACATCAATAACACTACCATGATGATTATTTAAAATCATCATCAATATCATCATGTTTATCATCAGTAACATCGTCATAACCACTATCAAAGTCAGTATCATCACTTGTCAATAACGTCACCAATATCATCGGTATCATCATCTTCATTAATATCATTGTGAGCACCATCGTCTTCATCATCAATATCATCATCGTTATTGTCATCATTATCAGCTCACACGGTTAGAGGCCACAAAAGACAATTCAGACAAGACACATGAAATGTTTAGGACACGTTAAAAGACACAACACCCTAATAAAAGTAATATTAGAAGGGAAAATACAAGGTAAAAGAGGCAGACCAAGACTAACATGGACGAGTAACATCAAAAGATGGACAAGTCAATCTATGACAACCTGCACCATCAGAGCAAGAAACAGAGTGGAATGGCGATCCATGGTAGCCAACCTTCGTTGCGGAGACGGTGCTCGATATTGATGATGATCAGCTCACATATCCTTTATCCTTTGCAGAACGTTGCATTCACCACAGGCCCTCTGAAAGAACCTCTGTCTCTAGCCAGATATCCAACTTCTGTTGTCATGTCAAAGTCTCCTTCATGCCTTGAAACCACCTTCTTCTTGGTCTGCCCCTGATGAGTCGCCCAGTAACCACTCCTTCCATTATTGTTCTTTCCAGCCCACTGTGTCTATTGACGTGGTAATAGTATTTTAATGTTCTCTGCAGAATTTATTATGTTCTTTATCAACGACAAAAACTAGCCACAAAGTATGAGATCTGTCATGAAATACTTTTCATAATCGAAAATAGTCCACACACAAAATATGTCGTTTGTCATGAAAATATCGTCTATATGCAATTTTAAAAAGTCTAACTACACAGTAATACCATCAGATGGAAGATGCACCACATAAATAAAAGGCAGAATAGCTCAGGCCAAATTAGCATTTCATAAAATGAAAAATTTCTTATGCAACAAATCTATATCAATAGAATTGAGAACGAAAGTTCATCTGTGCTATATAGAACAAAATCTGAACTATGAACAGTGACTAAGGACTACCCAATCATGGACAGTGGACAAACAAATGAAAAGACGGTTAGAGGCCACAGAGATGGGATTTCTCAGAAGAATATTGAAGGTTCCCTGGACAGCTAAAAGACCAATGAGGAAGTTCTCAAAGAGGCCAACACAAAAATGGAACTCCTAAAAAACATCAGAAAGAAACAATCATAATTTTTTGGGCACATCATGAGAAGAGGAAAGTTGGAATACTTGGTTACAACTGGCAAAATAAAAGGAAAGAGAGATCGCGTACGACAAAGAGAGAAAATACTGGATAGCTTGGTGTCATGGCATAGAAAACAGAACAACAACAGAACTGATACGATGCACTCTAGATAGAAGATTATGGAAGGACATGATCGCCTACGTCAACCGGTATGACACATGATGATGATGAGTCTAACTACAATTAAACTGCCAGGCTAAAGTTTAAATTTTCAAAATAGACATATTCATTAAATGAATTTTCAAACTGTCTTTTCTCCTGTCAATCAATCAGTTAACCTCAAGTATCTAAATATCTGTCTGACTGACTTATCGACAGCTTACATGCCAATCAACTGATATGTCCTGCTTATAATCTGGCCAGATATTTCAAAACACTCAAGCTTAAAATAGAATATACATTTACGCACCTGTAGGCCAGCAGCAAACGCGAAGATAAACATAATAACCACAGTGACAACGTAATGTAGTCTGTCCACTAAGTCGTCTCCCCTGATTGGCTGTTTGATGATGAAGCCGACAAGCTTTGATACCAGAGAATCCATCCTGGCAAAATACATTTTTGGAATGGTATACATTACGTTAGTCATTGAAAGTTATCCATTGAAACATTAAGTTAGTCATTGAAAGTTAAACATTGGAACATTAAGTTAGTCATTGAAAGTTAAACATTGGAACATTAAGTTAGTCATTGAAAGTTAAACATTGGAACATTAAGTTAGTCATTGAAAGTTAAACATTGGAACATTAAGTTAGTTATTGGAAGTTAAACATTGGAACATTAAGTTAGTTATTGAAAGTTAAACATTGGAACATTAAGTTAGTTATTGAAAGTTAAACATTGGAACATTAAGTTAGTTATTGGAAGTTAAACATTGAAACATTAAGTTAGTTATTGAAAGTTAAACATTGGAACATTAAGTTAGTTATTGGAAGTTAAACATTGGAACATTAAGTTAGTTATTGGAAGTTAAACATTGGAACATTAAGTTAGTTATTGGAAGTTAAACATTGGAACATTAAGTTAGTCATTGAAAGTTAAACATTGGAACATTAAGTTAGTTATTGGAAGTTAAACATTGGAACATTAAGTTAGTTATTGGAAGTTAAACATTGGAACATTAAGTTAGTCATTGAAAGTTAAACATTGGAACATTAAGTTAGTCAATGGAAGTTATCCATTGGAACATTAAATTAGTTATTGGAAGTTAGCCATTGGAACATTAAGTTAGTTATTGGAAGTTAGCCATTGGAACATTAAGTTAGTTATTGGAAGTTAGCCATTGGAACATTAAGTTAGTTATTGGAAGTTAGCCATTGGAACATTAAGTTAGTTATTGGAAGTTAGCCATTGGAACATTAAGTTAGTTATTGGAAGTTAGCCATTGGAACATTAAGTTAGTTATTGGAAGTTAGCCATTGGAACATTAATTTAGTTCTTGGAAGCTAGCCATGGAACATTAAGTTAGTTATTGGAAGTTAGCCATTGGAACATTAAGTTAGTTATTGGAAGTTAGCCATTGGAACATTAATTTAGTTCTTGGAAGCTAGCCATGGAATATTAAGTTAGTTATTGGAAGTTAGCCATGGAACATTAAGTTAGTTATTGGAAGCTAGCCATGGAATATTAAGTTAGTTATTGGTAGTCAGCCATTGGAACATTAAGTTAGTTATTGGAAATTAGCCATGGAACATTAAGTTAGTTATTGGAAGTTAGCCATGGAACATTAAGTTAGTTATTGGAAGTTAGCCATGGAACATTAAGTTAGTTATTGGTAATCAGCCATTGGAACATTAAGTTAGTCACTGGAACATTAAGTTAGTTATTGGAAGTAAGCCATGGAATATTAAGTTAGTTATTGGTAGTCAGCCATTGGAACATTAAGTTAGTCACTGGAACATTAAGTTAGTCATTGGAACACTAATTTAGCTACTGGAACATTAAGTCATTCATTGGAACATTAATTTAGCTATTGGAACATTAAGATAGCCATTGGAACATTAATTTAGCCATTGGAACATTAAGTAAGCCATTGGGCCATTAAGTTAGCCATTGGGACATTAGATTAGCCATTTATTCACTGAGTGCCGTCTCTGCATCGAATGTTGACTACCATGGAGCGCCATTCCGCTCTGTCTTTTGCCTTGATGATGCAGGTTGTCATAGGCTGTCTTATCCATCTTTTGATGTTACTCGTCCATGTTAGTCTTGTTCACTCTGCCTCTTTTACCTTGTTTTTTCCCTTCCAATGTTACTTTTAGTAGGCTGCTGTGTTTTTAACATGACCCAAAAAAACTCATTTGTCTTGTTTGAATTGTGTTTAGTAGTTCTCTTGTCATTTTTAGTTGTTTTAAGACTTCATCGTTTGTTTTCTTTTGTTTCCATCCAATTTTTCCTATTCTTCTATAAACATTTCAAAGGCTTACGTTTTCTGTTCTGTTTTCTTCTCTAACGTCCACGTTTCTCTACCATACAGGAATGTTGAGAAGATATAACATTTTGTTATTCTTAGTTTTAGCCCTGGTGTTATTTGTTTTGATATTAGTATATTTTTCATGACATTAAAATTACTTTTTGCCATTCCTAATCTTTTGTTTATTTCAGTTGTACATTTTCCATCACTGGTTATAGTATGTTCAAGGTAGTTGTAGTTCTGAACTGTCTCCAGGTCTACTCCTTCAACTTTGATATCCACTTGTAGGTTTTGATTATTATCTTTGTTTATGATCATAGTTTTAGTCTTTTTTATATCTATATCTATTCCATATTTGTTTTCTTGTCATGGTTTTTTAATTAAGTAATTGTTGTAGATCTTTATGATTTTCTGCTAGTAGTACAGTATCATCAGCATATCTTAGGTTATTGATTATCTTTCCATTGATGTTTAGGCCTGGCATCTCTGTGATATTTTTAAAGATTTGCTCGGTGTTAGCCAGGATCTCGTATTGCCATTGGTACATTTTGACGACGGTTTTAGCAGTGTCCATACGTGTTTATGATAACCATCTTATCTAAGAACGTTTTAATCAACAGGAAAAAATGACGAGCTTATTTTTAGAGATTATCGGACACTTATATGGGGACAAATATGAGACGCACAAGAAGACTTAAATAGGGATATGCACACATATCAAATAAATAAAATATTACATATTATGTGGAGCTGCGAGTATGGGTGTTATAGCATCATCATCAAGTACCGTGCCTGCTGGCGTTGGTGATCATGTCTCTCAGCAACTTTCGATCTCGACAGTCAGTTTTCATCATTTCTGTTGTTGGTCTTCTGTCAAGCAATTCTCTTAAACTGTGTGGTATCTTTTCTATTTAAAAAAAAAAAAGTAAAGTACCCCCGTCACGCCAAATGCCGTATAGGTAATATGGTGTTAGTGACCATCAATTTTACAGACCTTCACCACATGATTTTTGGGGTAATGTGGTCGGTATTACGCCCGTGCCGCTTTAAATTCCCAGAAAAAATCCTGTACCCATTAAAGGCTGGGTGAACCTGCCCGTCGGTTGGAATAGATCCCTACCTATTGTCCTTTGTAGTCCAGTTCACTAACCACTGAGATATCGCGGCTCCCATCTTTTCTCTTTGCCTCCCTCTATCTCTTCGTCCCTCAATTTTCCCCGTTGTTACAATATATTCCAGTTGTTCTCTTCTCATTACATGGCTAAAAAATGATGATTGTTTCTTCCTAATATTGGAAATTAGCTCTCCTTTTGGTCTGGCCTCTTTCAGAACGTTTTCATTACTCTTCTTAGCTGTCCATGGCATTACATTCTCCTGTAAAACCACATTTCTGCAGCCTCCAGCGTTTTTCCTGTCTGTTAACATATTGTCCATGATTCACATCAATATATTAAGACTGGCTATATATAGGATGCTATATTATAATATAATAATAATGGAAACTGTGCCATTCCTAGATTTTTATTTATTTACTTTGTTGTGTTTGGCTCCTTTTGGTCTTATTAAATCCTACCTGTACTATTGACTTTAATCAGATTCTGTAAAATCTGGTTACCGTCTTGTTTTTTTTCAACCATTTTTTCTGTGTTTTCCAGCTCTGATGTTTGCGTTTTAATTTATATCGTTTGTTGAGGGGGCTGGTTGATCTCGAGGCAAGACGCCGGCCTCGAGACAGAGAAGTTGTGGGGGTCAAATCTTGGCTGCACCAGTTGGAATTTTTATTTTTATTTTTTTTTTGGCAACCACCCCCTGGTCTCAGCAGCGAGACCCGGCTGGAAACGTCAATTACTCATCGACGGGGGGGGGGGGGGGGGGGAATATGAGTACCTCCGAAGACGGAAGCTTCGTCAAAGCTGGCGAACGAAAAAATAAAAAAGAAGAAGAAGAAAAAAAGAAGGAAAAAATATATATAGTTTGATTTTCTTGATGAAGACTTTTACCGAAATGCTGTAGCTTTTCTTGTCCTTTTATTAACTTAGTTGCTCCACACCATTTTATGTTTTTTTTTTTTTTTTTTTTTTTTTTTTTTTTAAATCCCAAATACTTAAAAAGACTTAAAAGTACAGGTCCACTGTACAACATGAAAATCAACATCAACAAAACAGAAGCCATGAACATCGCATAAAGAGAAACAGAACATCAACATAACGATGGGGCGGCAGACAACTAAAACAAGTGGAGGAATTCAAATACCTAGGATGTCTAGTGACAAAGGACAATCCACAAACAGCAGAGATAGACTCAAGATGCAACAAAGCTTGTTAAATTATCGGACAGTTATCACCATTATGCTCAGTGGTTAGTGAACTGGACTACAAAGGACAAGAGGTAGGGTTCGATCCCAACCAACGGTTTCCGGTTCACCCAGGCTTTAATGGGTACCGTTTGATAGCTGGTATTTTTTTTCTTGGAAAGTAAAGCGGCACGGGCGTAATACCGACCACTTTAACCCCAAAAATAATGTGCTAAAGGTCTGTAAAATCTATGGTCACTAACACCATATTCCCTTTGCTCCACTTGGCGTGACAGGGGTACTTTACTTTTATTTTTCTCACCACTATTGTAAAAAAAGGAACTAACTCTAGAGGCAAAACGGGCACTCTACAATACAATCCTCATCCCAACATTGTGCTGCCAATGTCGGTCATAAACGTCAGACGCACGAAGAATAACAGAAAAAAAACCCACTACCGAGATGACATAGACTCCCCTTATTTCCGAATTATCTCTTTGTCCCCGGTGTCTTCTTCTACTTTTCTCTTTCTCACTGATACCTAAAAGGTGTCGTGGTTTATATCATTTGTCGTTCTTGTGCTGCTCGAACTGTCTGAATTAGTGATTTTCCTTTGTTGTTACATGTCTCTGTCACTGCATCTATCCATCTTCTTCTTTTCTCTTCTCACTGATACCTAAAAGGTGTCGTGGTTTATATCATTTGTCGTTCTTGAGCTGCTCGAACTGTCTGAATTAGTGATTTTCCTTTGTTGTTACATGTCTCTGTCACTGCATCTATCCATCTTCTTCTGGGTCTTCCTCTTGGTCTTTTTCCATGCATTCTCGAGAAGAACGCCCTTGATGGTGATTGGTGAGGATTCATTCTGACCAGGTGGCCGAACCATTTAAGTTGTTGTTGTTCTACATATTTTTGGCAGGGTTTTGTTCCTACAATTTTTCTTATGGTTTCATTTGGTATTCTATCTCTTCTTGTGTTGTTTGTTACTTTTCTCAAGCATCGCATCTCACATGTATTGATCTTTCTTAAATGTGATTTAGAAAGGGTCCATGTTTGACTTTCATAGCACAAAATTGGTATGAAGATGCTATTTATCATTTGTTGTTTAGCTGGCATAGAAATGTTTGGATGTCTTAGCAATGGTGAAAGCTGGTATGTGACAGCATTTGCTTTTTGTATTCTCATGTCAATTTCTCTGTCTAGTTTTCCATCTTCTGTGAACATTGCGCCTAAATACTAGAATTCCTCTACTTGTTTTATTTCTTTGTCTTTGATCTTGATGTTTAATGGGTGTCCCCGGTGTAAATTCCAGAATTCAATTCGATGACAACTGTATACTACTAAATTATATCTAAATCAGTCCCTTTAAATTGTGTTTCTATTTAGTGATGGGTTGTTCTTGTTGACCTAGTGCCGCGAGTTGATACGGGCAGGTTGCCCTTTGACTCATTGATGTGGCGGGTCGTAATGGCTTTCTTGACATTCCCGGCTCTTACTGGAGAAGTTGGAGTTCGTCTATCACAGGCTTTGCTGGAAACTTCTAGTCCAGCCCAGAGGTACTGCAATACTGGCTCCTCTATATCAGTAACAGCCACCACTACAGGGAACACGGTGATCCTAGCTTCTGTTAGCCAGCCTGTTTTGACATAAACTGTTACCAGGGGAGACCGCGAGGAGGTAGAACTGCTAGGTCTTGGTCGGCTGATGGTGCGCCGACCCTGCTATTGTGACCGCACGTCGTTGGCGCTTCTGCTCCCCTTAATAAGTGATAGGAAACTACACAGAAGAGTCAAGTAATAATTCATGAATATTATTAAGGAGGGAAACTTCCGAGGCGATAGATCAGTGAATATAATAATTTCAGGGGAAGAGATATGTATGTTTTACAACACTCGGAATAAATCACAAATAATCAAGAACAACAGCAAAAATGAAGAACAATAGACAATCCGAAGCAGGAGTCGTGGACACAGCGCCTTGCAACGAGAAACAAACGCTGGAGCACACGACCAAATAAGCCACGTACCTGACGGCAGAAAACGTTCTGAAGAGGCTAAAACAAAAAGAGAGCTAATTTCCAATATTAGAAAGAAACAATAATAATTTTTTTGGCCATGTAATGAATAGGGAACAGCTGGAGTATATTGTAACAACTGGGGAAATTGAGGGACGAAGAGATAGAGGGAAGCAAAGAGAAAAGATACCAGACAGCTTAAGAGAATGACTTGGCAGAAGGTCAACAACAGAAATGATAAATAACTGTCGAGATCGAAAGTTGTGGAGTGACATGATCACCTACGCGATGAATAGTTGAGATTATGTTTTTTAATATATTATCATTTTTCTAGATACACTTATATTTCCATATTTCCATATATCATCTATTCTTCAACATGTAGCACACATCTCTGTCTCATTTCATCATCAATCTTTTATCCCTCCGTCTACTTCTCCTTACCTTACATGTCCCAATCATCCTACATGTAGTAATATTTATCTGTACATCATCGCGTGTTGTTGTTCTTGTTTTCTTAAGAAGTCCGCATGTGGGCCTAAACGTCAGGATTTTGTTGTGTTCCTATTTTGTTAAGCAGTCACTAGACCTTATATGAGTGTACATTACACCCCACTACTGGCTCCTTGCTACCAGCTTTACTGCAGCATTACACTTATTTTCCCGTTCCCAACCTTAAATTGAGCACCATTGTACTAAATTGTCCACGATTCGCAACCAGTTGGGAAGATACATGCCCTCAGTAGTTTTACTTTGACTGCCTTGTTGGAATGTGTAATAAGATATTTGTAGCATTAAATTTTTTAACATTAATAATTAATTTGATTACAAATTTATAGATTTATATACTACTTGGGAAACGGCATGACTGCAGTTATACCGGGACCTTCGACTAACCATAACCATAACCGAATATAAAAAAAGGAGAAAACACAAGGAACATATGTTCTGTAGATCAGTCACAAAAATCGATAAACAGCAGGAACATATGTACTGTAGATCAGTGACAAAAATCGATAAACAGCAGGAACATATGTACTGTAGATCAGTGACAAAAATCGATAAACACCAGGAACATATGTTCTGTAGATCAGTCACAAAAATCGATAAACAGCAGGAACATATGTACTGTAGATCAGTGACAAAAATCGATAAACAGCAGGAACATATGTACTGTAAATCAGTCACAAAAATCGATAAACAGCAGGAACATATGTTCTGTAGATCAGTCACAAAAATCCATAAACAGCAGGAACATATGTTCTGTAGATCAGTCACAAAAATCCATAAACAGCAGGAACATATGTTCTGTAGATCAGTCACAAAAATCCATAAACAGCAGGAACATATGTTCTGTAGATCAGTCACAAAAATCCATAAACAGCAGGAACATATGTTCTGTAGATCAGTCACAAAAATCCATAAACAGCAGGAACATATGTTCTGTAGATCAGTGACAAAAATCGAGAAACAGCAGGAACATATGTACTGTAGAGAGGTGGAAAATCAAAAACAGCAGGAATATATGTACTGTAGAGCAGTGGAAAAAAATCAATAAACAGCAGGAACATATCTACTGTAGAGCAGTGGGAAAAATATCGATAAACTGCAGGAACATATGTACTGTAGAGCAGTGGGGAAAAAAATCGATAAACTGCAGGTACATATGTACTGTATAGCAGTGGAAACTCGATAAACAGCAGGAACATCGATAAACAGCAGGAACATATGTACTGTAGAGCAGTGAGACAAAAATCGATAAACAGCAGGAACATATGTACTGTAGATCAGTGACAAAAATCGATAACAGCAGGAACATATGTACTGTAGATCAGTGACAAAAATCGATAAACACCAGGAACATATGTTCTGTAGATCAGTCACAAAAATCGATAAACAGCAGGAACATATGTTCTGTAGATCAGTCACAAAAATCCATAAACAGCAGGAACATATGTTCTGTAGATCAGTCACAAAAATCCATAAACAGCAGGAACATATGTTCTGTAGATCAGTCACAAAAATCGATAAACAGCAGGAACATATGTTCTGTAGATCAGTCACAAAAATCCATAAACAGCAGGAACATATGTTCTGTAGATCAGTGACAAAAATCGAGAAACAGCAGGAACATATGTACTGTATAGCACTGGTAAATCGATAAACAGCAGGAACATATGTACTGTAGAGAGGTGGAAAATCAAAAACAGCAGGAATATATGTACTGTAGAGCAGTGGAAAAAATCAATAAACAGCAGGAACATATCTACTGTAGAGCAGTGGGAAAAATATCGATAAACTGCAGGAACATATGTACTGTATAGCAGTGGGGAAAAAAATCGATAAACTGCAGGTACATATGTACTGTATAGCAGTGGAAACTCGATAAACAGCAGGAACATCGATAAACAGCAGGAACATATGTACTGTAGAGCAGTGAGAAAAAAATCGATAAACAGCAGGAACATATGTACTGTATAGCAGTGGAAAAAAATCGATAAACAGCAGGAACATATGTACTGTAGAGCAGTGAAAAAAATCGATGAACAGCAGGAACATATGTACTGTAGAGCAGTGAAAAAAAAAATCGATAAACAGCAGGAACAAATGTACTGTAGAGCAGTGAAAATAAATCTATAAACATCAGGAACATATATATTGTATATCAGTGGAAAACAATTGATAAACAGCAGGAACATATGTACTGTAGAGCGGTGAGAAAAAAATCGATAAACAGCAGGAACATATGTACTGTATAGCAGTTTTAAAAAATCGATAAACAGCAGGAAACACAGAAAACTATAGATTGCCAGACCCATGATTTCCAGTTTGACACCCTTCCTTTCTGTTGACATTTCCCAGTGCTAATCGATACTTAGGGTCCTGTGTGATTGTTATGTAAATTCGATTCAGATCGATTGTGCCTAGGGGCATCCAACATTAAATGGGTAAGTGATTGTTCTAGGACAATGGAGCGGCTTGGTGTGATGCCGCCAGATCACACATAAAATGTGATTGTGGTATTTAAAGATATGGGAAATAATTTCATATTCCACATACACCTTTTTAAATACTTTTGTTTAGCTTTTTGATAATCTTGGCCACTGAGCTCAATCTGTCCACATGTACAAGCCTCAACTGATGTAGTAGTTCAATCTGTCCACATGTACAAGCCTCAACTGATGTACTAGCTCAATCTGGCCACATGTACAAGCCTCAACTAATGTACTAGCTCAATCTGTCCACATGTACAAGCCTCAACTGATGTAGTAGTTCAATCTGTCCACATGTACAAGCCTCAAATGATGTACTAGCTCAATCTGGCCACATGTACAAGCCTCAACTAATGTACTAGCTCAATCTGGCCACATGTACAAGCCTCAACTGATGTACTAGCTCAATCTGTCCACATGTACAAGCCTCAGCTGATGTACTAGCTCAATCTGGCCACATGTACAAGCCTCAACGAATGTACTAGCTCAATCTGGCCACATGTACAAGCCTCAACTTATGTACTAGCTCAATCTGTCCACATGTACAAGCCTCAACTGATGTTCTAGCTCAATGTACCCACACGTACAAGCCTCAACTGATGTATTAACTGAATCTGTCCACATGTACAAGCCTCGGCTGATGTACTAGCTCAATCTGTCCACACGTACAAGCCTCAACTGATGTTCTAGCTCAATGTACCCACACGTACAAGCCTCAACTGATGTTCTAGCTCAATGTACCCACACGTACAGCCTCAACTGATGTACTAGCTCAATCTGTCCACATGTACAAGCCTCAACTGATGTACTAGCTCAATCTGTCCACATGTACAAGTCTCAACGGATCTACTAGCTCAATCTGTCCACATGTACAAGCCTCAACTGATGTACTAGCTCAATCTGCCCACATGTACAAGCCTCAGCTGATGTACTAGCTCAATCTGTCCACATGTACAAGTCTCAACTGATGTACTAGCTCAATCTGTCCACATGTACAAGCCTCAGCTGATGTACTAGCTCAATCTGTCCACATGTACAAGCCTCAACTGATGTACTAGCTCAATCTGTCCACATGTACAATCCTCAAATGATATACTAGCTCAATCTGTCCACATGTACAAGCCTCAACTAATGTACTAGCTCAATCTGTCCACATGTGCAGGCCTCAACTGATGTACTAACTCAATCTGTCCACATGTACAAGCCTCAACTAATGTACTAGCTCAATCTGTCCACATGTACAAGCCTCAACTAATGTACTAGCTCAATCTGTCCACATGTACAGGCCTCAACTAATGTACTAGCTCAATCTGTCCACATGTACAAGTCTCAACTAATGTACTAGCTCAATCTGTCCACATGTACAAGCCTCAGCTGATGTACTAGCTCAATCTGTCCACATGTACAAGCCTCAACTGATGTACTTGCTCAATCTACCCACACGTAAAAGCCTCAACTGATGTACTAGCTCAATCTACCCACACGTACAAGCCTCAACTTATATACTAGCTCAATCTGTCCACATGCACAGGCCTCAACTGATGTACTAACTCAATCTGTCCACATGTACAAGCCTCAACTAACGTACTAGCTCAATCTGTCCACATGTACAAGCCTCAACTGATGTTCTAGCTCAATGTACCCACACGTACAAGCCTCAACTGATGTACTAACTGAATCTGTCCACATGTACAAGCCTCACCTAATGTACTAGCTCAATCTGCCACAAAACTTACTACCATAAATACAACTACTGCTGCCGTAAATACATATATCTACCTACCTACCTACCTACCTACCTACCTACCTACCTACCTACCTACCTACCTACCTACCTACCTTCCTTCCTTCCTTCCTACCTACCTACCTACCTTGCCTACCTACCTATCTATCTATCTATCTATCTATCTATCTATCTATCTATCTATCTATCTATCTATCTATCTATCTATCTATCTATCTATCTATCTATCTATCTATCTATCTATCTATCTATCTATCTATCTATCTATCTATCTATCTATCTATCTATCTATCTATCTATCTATCTATCTATCTATCTATCTATCTATCTATCTATCTATCTATCTATCTATCTATCTATCTATCTATCTATCTTATCTAATCTAATCTAATTTAATTTATTCTAATCTCATCTAATTTATTCTAATCTCATCTAATTTATTCTAATCTCATCTAATTTATTCTAATCTATCTCTATCTGTCCGTCCGTCCGTCCGTCTCTCCGTCTGCCCATCTGTCCACCTGCCTACCTACCTGTCTGTCTGTCTGCCTATCTGCCTACCTACCTACCTACCTACCTACCTACCTACCTACCTGTCTCTTTGCCTGCCTATCTGCTTGCCTGTCAGTCTATCTTTCGTTCACGTGTAGTATTGTCTATATCTGCAATATCATTTCTTATATAAATATTACTATTTTCTGTGGGTAGTTTTTGCAGAGGCACATATAGTTTTGTCTGTAGTGTTTGTTCACACAATTAATAACAAAATATACAGTTGCGAAACCTATAACCTTATTATTATAATTATTATTATTATTACCACCTACTGTTAATTTTAACAACTTTACGGTTAGTATTAATAACTGCCATTATTATTATGTGTTAATATACTATATAATAATCTTATGTTTTGTTTAAGGACATTTCAACACTCACATCTGATGGAATACGTCCGGTTGTTCGTGTAATTTAAAACGATTAAATACAAAACAGTGATTTGAATGTTATCAAAATCGTGAACCAAGCCCCACTTCATGTTTGTAAATGCCGTCATGCCTCCAACAATGAACTATGACTTCAGTTTGATAAGAAATAAGGTCTGTACTATTAATGTTCCTCTGTCAAGTCTTTAGGAGTAGAATAATGCTCATTGTTTGATCAATAAACTTCTTCTAACGTTTCTTCTTTATTTTCTTCCCTTTCTTGTTCTTCACCTTCTTCTTCTTACCTTTGCTCTTCATCTTCTTCTTTTGCTTCTACTAACTTTTATTATTCGTCTTCTAACCTTTCATCTACTTCTGTTTCTTCTACTAACTTGTATTCTTCTTCTTCTTCTAACCTTTCATCTACTTCTGTTTCTTCTACTAACTTGTATTCTTCTTCTTCCTCTTACATTTCATGTTATTCTTTTCTTCTACTAACTTTTATTCTTCTTCTTCTTGTTCTAACATTTCTTCTTCTTTTTCTTCCTATACCCGATTATTAAAATAATTGAGCTTCTGGCTAGCTCTGGTTCACCGTTCTCTACGCAAGCTAACCTTCTTTTGTCATCCGCCCTTAAAAGGGCGTTAGTTTAGCGAAAATGCATTGCGTCACTGTTTGCGGTAAAAACTGTGATATTTTCAACTTTCGGAATTGAAATATAGCATGTCAGTGAATCATAGTAAGACAGGACAGTCAGTCATAGCATGTCAGTGAATCATAGTAAGACAGGACAGTCAGTCATAGCATGTCAGTGAATCATAGTAAGACAGGACAGTCAGTCATAGCATGTCAGTGAATCATAGTAAGACAGGACAGTCAGTCATAGCATGTCAGTGAATCATAGTAAGACAGGACAGTCAGTCATAGCATGTCAGTGAATCATAGTAAGACAGGACAGTCAGTCATAGCATGTCAGTGAATCATAGTAAGACAGGACAGTCAGTCATAGCATGTCAGTGAATCATAGTAAGACAGGACAGTCAGTCATAGCAGGGCAATCATTCATAGAAGGACAGTCAGTCATAGCATGTCAGTGAATCATAGTAAGACAGGACAGTCAGTCATAGCATGTCAGTGAATCATAGTAAGACAGGACAGTCAGTCATAGCAGGGCAATCATTCATAGAAGGACAGTCAGTCATAGCAGGGCAATCAATCATAGAAGGACAGTCAGTCATAGCAGGGCAATCATTCATAGAAGGACAGTCAGTCATAGCAGGGCAATCAATCATAGCAGGACAGTCAGTCATAGTAGGGCAATCAATCATAGAAGGACAGTCAGTCATAGCAGGGCAATCATTCATAGAAGGACAGTCAGTCATAGCAGGGCAATCAATCATAGCAGGACAGTCAGTCATAGCAGGGCAATCAATCATAGAAGGACAGTCAGTCATAGCAGGGCAATCATTCATAGAAGGACAGTCAGTCATAGCAGGGCAATCAATCATAGCAGGACAGTCAGTCATAGCAGGGCAATCAATCATAGCAGGACAGTCAGTCATAGCAGGGCAATCATTCATAGAAGGACAGTCAGTCATAGCAGGGCAATCAATCATAGCAGGACAGTCAGTCATAGCAGGGCAATCAATCATATAGAAGGGCTGTCAATCATAGTAGGACAGTTAAGCATAACAGGACAGTCACTCATAGAAGGGCAGTCATTCATAGAAGGGCAGTCAATCATATAGAAGGGCTGTCAATCATAGTAGGACAGTCAGTCATAGCAGGGCAATCAAATATAGCAGGACAGTCACTCATAGAAGTGCAGTCATTCATAGAAGGGCAGTCAATCATATAGAAGGGCTGTCAATCATAGTAGGACAGTCAGTCATAGCAGGGCAATCAATCATAGCAGGACAGTCACTCATAGAAGGGCAGTCATTCATAGAAGGGCAGTCAATCATAACAGGGCAGTCAATCATATAGAAGGGCTGTCAATCATAGCAGGACAGTCAGTCATAGCAGGGCAATCAATCATAGCAGGACAGTCACTCATAGAAGGGCAGTCATTCATAGAAGGGCAGTCAATCATAACAGGGCAGTCAATCATATAGAAGGGCTGTCAATCATAGTAGGACAGTTAAGCATAACAGGGCAGTCATTCATAGCAGGACAGTCAGTCATAGGACAGTCAATCATAGCAGGACAGTCACTCATAGAAGGACAGTCGTTCATAGAAAGGCAGTCATTCATAGAAGGACATTCTATCATAGCAGGGTAATCAATCATAGCAGGGCTGTCAATCATAGGAGGACAGTCAATCAAATCAGGGCTGTCAATTATAGCAGGACATGCAATCATTAAAGGCCAGTCATTCGTAGGACAGTCAATCATAACAGGACAGTCGATCATAGCAGGGCATTCATTCATAGCTGGACAGTCAATCATAACAGGGCAGTTAATCATAGCTGGACAGTCAATCATCGCAGGACAGTCATTCATAGCTGGACAGTCAATCATAACATGACAGTCAATCATAGCTGGACAGTCAATCATAGCAGGACAAGCAACCATAGCAAGGCATTCGTTCATATAAGGACAAGCAATCATAGCTGGACAGTCAATCATAGCTGGACAGTCAATCATAGCAGGGCAGTCAATCATAGCTGGACAGTCAATCATAGCAGGGCAGTCAATCATAGCTGGACAGTCAATCATAACAGGGCAGTCAATCATAGCTGGACAGTCAATCATAGCAGGGCAGCCATTCATTGCTGGTCAGTCAATCATAACAGGGCAGTCAATCATTGCAGGGCAGTCAATCATAGCAGGGCAATCAATCACAGCAGGACAGTCAATCATAGCAGGACAGTCAATCATAGCTGGACAGTCAATCATATCAGGGCAGTCATTCATAGCAGGGCAATCATTCATAACAGGGCAATCAATCATAGCAGGACAGTCAATCATAGCAGGACAGTCAATCATAGCAGGGCATTCATTCATATAAGGACAAACAATCATAGCAAGGCATTCACTCATATAAGGACAAGCAATCATAGCAGGGCATTCATTTATATGAGGACAAACAATCATAGCAAGGCATTCATTCATATAAGGACAAGCAATCATAGCTGGACAGTCAATCATAGCAGGACAGTCAATCATAGCTGGACAGTCAATCATATCAGGGCAGTCATTCATAGCAGGGCAATCATTCATAACAGGGCAATCAATCATAGCAGGACAGTCAATCATAGCAGGACAGTCAATCATAGCAGGGCATTCATTCATATAAGGACAAACAATCATAGCAAGGCATTCATTCATATAAGGACAAGCAATCACAGCAGGACAGTCAATCATAGCAGGACAGTCAATCATAGCTGGACAGTCAATCATATCAGGGCAGTCATTCATAGCAGGGCAATCATTCATAACAGTGCAATCAATCATAGCAGGACAGTCAATCATAGCAGGACAGTCAATCATAGCAGGGCATTCATTCATATAAGGACAAACAATCATAGCAAGGCATTCACTCATATAAGGACAAGCAATCATAGCAGGGCATTCATTTATATGAGGACAAACAATCATAGCAAGGCATTCATTCATAAAAGGACAAGCAATCATAGCTGGACAGTCAATCATAGCAGGACAAACAGTCATAGTAAGACAGGAACAATCAACAATACACCCCTTCAATTGATGATACTTTTGGTGTAAGTGTATAAAAAAAACTGTATATCAAATACATTTATCATTGTCCCTTTTCCCAGTGTCTGAATAAAAGTATCTAAAATCTAATTTGTAAAATGATATTGAAGTTCATTTTCAAATAATTTATGTATCTTCGTAACATTGTGTGCAAACTGTTTAAATGTTGTGCAATTATTATGCCCGATGCCGTTTTGTTGACTTGATTTGTTGACACGCCGATTAAAAAGCTGGGGAAAGTCCTTTCATATTGGGTAGATGGGAGATAATCTGGGAAGTTCTAGTGTTGAAACTAGCTATACATTTGCGAAATGATATCTGGGAGACTCATTTGACAGTCACTCGTGCAGAAGTTAGTTTGAAGAGAGGGGTTAGGGAGTTCGTACTGATAACATTCCTGGAGTAACACTTGGGTTGCGTATTTCCTAATTCTAATTCTGTCGTTGGTACAAAATGATGATTCAACTATAGCAGTGACTTAAATGTTGAAATAAAATTATTATAAGAGCATTATAAAGTATATTGCTAATATAGAGGATTATAAGTTTGTCGTAGATTGGTCAGTTAGTGAACTTGTCTCTTGAAGGTTGTTGTAGATTGATCAGTTAGTGAACTTGTCTCTTGAAGGTTGTTGTAGATTGATCAGTTAGTGAACTTGTCTCTTGAAGGTTGTTATAGATTGATCAGTTAGCGAACTGGTCGCTTGAAGGTTGTTGTAGATTAATCAGTTAGTGAACTGGTCGCTTGAAGGTTGTTGTAGATTAATCAGTTAGTGAACTGGTCGCTTGAAGGTTGTCGTAGATTGATCAGTTAGTGAACTTGTCTCTTGAAGGTTGTTATAGATTGATCAGTTAGTGAACTTGTCTCTTGAAGGTTGTTGTAGATTGATCAGTTAGTGAACTGGTCGCTTGAAGGTTGTTGTAGATTAATCAGTTAGTGAACTGGTCTCTTGAAGGTTGTTGTAGATTGATCAGTTAGCGAACTGGTCGCTTGAAGGTTGTTGTAGATTAATCAGTTAGTGAACTGGTCGCTTGAAGGTTGTTGTAGATTAATCGGTTAGTGAACTGGTCGCTTATAGGTTGTCATAGATTGTTCAGTTAATGAACCGGTCTCTTGTAGGTTGTCATAGATTGTTCAGTTAATGAACCGGTCTCTTGTAGGTTGTCGTAGATTGTTCAGTTAATGAACCGGTCTCTTGTAGGTTGTCGTAGATTGGTCAGTTAATGAATCGGTCTCTTGTAGGTTGTCATAGATTGTTCAGTTAATGAACCGGTCTCTTGTAGGTTGTCATAGATTGTTCAGTTAATGAATCGGACTCTTGTAGGTTGTCATAGTTTGTTCAGTTAATGAATCGGTCTCTTGTAGGTTGTCGTAGATTGGTCAGTTAATGAATCGGTCTCTTGTAGGTTGTCGTAGATTGGTCAGTTAGTGAACCGGTCTCTTGTAGGTTGTCGTAGATTGGTCAGTTAGTGAACCGGTCTCTTGAAGGCTGTCCGTCTCACCTCTGTTGTACATATACCATCTCACCTCTGTTGTGCAACATTAACCATTCACCTCTGTTGTGCAACATTAACCATCTCACTTCTGTTGTGCATGTACCATCTCACCTCTGTTGTGCAACATTAACCATCTCACCTCTGTTGTGCAACATTAACCATCTCACCTATGTTGTGCAACATTAACCATCTCACCTCTGTTGTACATGTACCATCTCACCTCTGTTGTACATCTATCATCTCACCTCTGTTGTACATCTATCATCTCACCTCTGTTGTACATCTACCATCTCACCTCTGTTGTACATGTACTATCTCACCTCTGTTGTACATCTATCATCTCACCTCTGTTGTACATGTACTATCTCACCTCTGTTGTACATGTACTATCTCACCTCTGTTGTACATCTACCATCTCACCTCTGTTGTACATGTACTATCTCACCTCTGTTGTACATCTATCATCTCACCTCTGTTGTACATGTACTATCTCACCTCTGTTGTACATCTATCATCTCACCTCTGTTGTACATGTACTATCTCACCTCTGTTGTACATGTACTATCTCACCTCTGTTGTACATGTACTATCTCACCTCTGTTGTACATGTACTATCTCACCTCTGTTGTACATGTACTATCTCACCTCTGTTGTACATGTACTATCTCACCTCTGTTGTACATCTATCATCTCACCTCTGTTGTACATGTACTATCTCACCTCTGTTGTACATATACTATCTCACCTCTGTTGTGCAACAGTAACCATCTCACCTCTGTTGTACATGTACTATTTCACCTCTGTTGTACATGTACTATCTCACCTCTGTTGTGCAACAGTAACCATCTCACCTCTGTAAAGTATTTAAAAACAGTAGCATGTAATAAAGAACTGCCTTAGTTGTTGATATATGCAGGGGTGAAAGTTTACGGAAAATAACGGCGTCCGTCTTCGCCGGGTCACGCGAGAACAGCCACCAAAACCGAACTTTGATTGTTTGACAGTTTTTTATGTTGGTTGTATTTTTTTTTCGATTAGAGCTCACTTCAGTAGTACAGCAACTGCGTGCACACTATTTCCAGTGTTGTTGTTTGGATTGTCGTCTATGCAGTCGATTATGGCTTCCACTGAGTTTGATTTTTATAAATGGTCAAACTGAGAATGGCGACCTTATGAGGAAGCCAGATTTTTGCAGATACTGTTTCCATCGTTAAAAATGTTTCTTTTGTTTTGTGGCTCTTTTTTTTACCTTGTTTTATTTTTTTAATTGAACTGCGGTAAGGATGTGCTGAATAAATGGTCTCTTTTTGATGGAAGGCGATTAGAATCGTCGCTTGCGTAGCCAGTTACATTTTTAAAAAGTGATATCTTGTCAGTAGAATTTGCTGGAATGTTTTGGGAGAAAATGTGGCATGAGTTAGGGCGGATATGGGAAATCATCGACTGCACTGAATCAGATTCCATGAGTAGAAAACAAATGAATTGAGCTTGTTAGTAAAATGGATAACAACGGTACCAAAATATTCCAACAACCGAAATATACCAACAACTGAAATATACTAACAATTGAAATATACCAACAACTGAAATATACCAACAACCGAAATATACCAACAACCGAAATATACCAACAACTGAAATATACCAACAACCGAAATATACCAACAACTGAACTATACCAACAACTGAAATATACCAACAATTGAAATATTCCACCAAATGAAATATACCAACAACTGAAATATACCAACAACTGAAATATTCCACCAAATGAAGTATACCAACAAATGAAATATACCAACAACTGAAATATTCCATTCGGGGCTCATGGTTGAGAAACGGTACATGGATACATCAAAAATGAGATACAAAGATGTCTGTAGACATCCCTTTATGCATTGTCACTTATTTGGAAAGACTAAAAAAATCTAGCAGAAATGTCGAAGAAAATCTGGCAGAAATATCGTGAAGAAAATCTGGCAGGAGGTCGTGAAGAAAATCTGGCAGGAGGTCGTAAAAAATCTGGCAGAAATGTCGTGCAGAAAATCAGGCAGAAATGTCCTTGCAAATCTGGCAGGAGGTCGTGAAGAAAATCTGGCAGAAATGTCGTGAAGAAAATCTGACAGGAGGTCGTGAGAAATCTGGCAGAAATGTCGTGCAGAAAATCAGGCAGAAATGTCCTTGCAAATCTGGCAGGAGGTCGTGAAAAATCTGGCAAGAGGTCATGCTAAATCTGGCAGAAATGTCGTTGAAAATCTGGCAGGAGGTCATGCTAAATCTGGCAGAAATGTCGTTGAAAATCTGGCAGGAGGTCATGCTAAATCTGGCAGAAATGTCGTTGAAAATCTGGCAGGAGGTCATGCTAAATCTGGCAGAAATGTTGTTGAAAATGTGGCAGGAAGTCGTGAAAAATCTAGCATTAGAATGAGGAAAACCTGACAGGAGAATAAGGAAAATCTCAGAAAAGATCATGGAAAATCTGACAGGAGAACGTGGAAAATCTCAGAAAAGATCATGGAAAATCTGACAGGAGAACGTGGAAAATCTCAGAAAAGATCATGGAAAATCTGACAGGAGAACGTGGAAAATCTCAGAAAAGATCATGGAAAATCTGACAGGAGAACGTGGAAAATCTCAGAAAAGATCATGGAAAATCTGACAGGAGAACGTGGAAAATCTCAGAAAAGATCATGGAAAATCTGACAGGAGAACGTGGAAAATTTCAGAAAAGATCATGGAAAATCTGACAGGAGAACGTGGAAAATTTCAGAAAAGATCATGGAAAATCTGACAGGAGAACGTGACCCATGGTGAACAAATACAAGAAATAGAACAAGAGAATGTGAACATGAAGTAAAGATGAAGAAGACGATAGATAACGTCGGTAAAAGGATAGACTCCGCGGCCTGAAAGTGACTTGTTTATTCTGCATCTGTGGCTGTCTTTTCAGGACTGTAGATATTAACCTTGAGAGAAGGTGTTCGCAACACAGGGTCGAGAATCTAACTGATGAAGGTCGACACAAGCCTGCTTCCGACTGTCTGAGAAAACGTAACGGATCATCATCATCATCATCATCAAGTACCGTGCCTGCTGGCGTAGGTGATCATGTCTCTCCACAACTTTCGATCTCGACCGTAGCTATTTATCATTTCTGTTGTTGACCTTCTGCCAAGCCATTCTCTTAAGCTGTCTGGTATCTTTTCTCTTTGCTTCCCTCTATCTCTTCGTCCTTCAATTTTTCCAGTTGTTACAATATATTCCAGTTGTTCTCTTCTCATTACATGGCCAAAAAATGATGATTGTTTCTTCCTAATATTGGAAATTAGCTCTCTTTTTGCTTTGGCCTCTTTCATAACGTTTTCATTATTCTTCTTAGCTGTCCATGATGTTCTCAACATTCTTCTCTAAAACCACATTTCTACAGACTCCAGTGATTTTCTTGTCTGTTGTCCTTTTGTCCATGATTCACATCCATATGTTAAGACTGGCTCTACATAACATTTAAGAACTCTTTTTCTTGTTTCTATTGTCAAAAATAAATTGCATAGTGTCCTATTCATCTCTATAAAAGCTGCTATTGCCGGAGCCGTTCTGCATCTCACCTCTGTTGTACATCTTCCATCTGATGTCAACAATGTTTCCAAATATTTAAATTCATTTACTTGTTTTAATATTGTTCCACTTGTCTTTATTGTGCACTGCGGTGATAACTTTTTTCTTTGTTGCTACCATTACTTCTGACTTGTTACTATTAAGGTAAAAGATCATAATGAGATGAATGATGATATCGTATGACGGGGAACAGTTGGCTGTGTTCACTTTCTGCGCGGTTTCGCCTTATGTCTTTTGGCGTGTGCTGAGACTGCTACGATGGGGACTACAGTTACCTTTCTTTGTTTGGGAGATGAGTTAGTAATTCGGATGATTCCACTGGCACGGGCGGTTGAGCAATTATGGATTTTAATTCGTTTGCTGTGAGACCGAGGCCTTCCATAGCCAATAACAATAACAAGCCAATGAATGTGTAATTAATGCTGCATGCGCTTTTTGATTTACTTTTCTATCTATTGTTCATTTTCATGATTTCAGTTTTCTTTCGTCTGTGTAGTTACTGGGGCCTTGACAACAAGGGAAAAGGGGAGGGGGGAGAGAAAAGAGAGAGCCACAGTCACCTACCACATTCGTGTGGCTACCTAGAGATGTGACCGCTGGAGAAGAGAGCCACAGTCACCTACCACATCCGTGCTGCTACCCAGAGTCATGACCGCGGGAGAAAAAGTATAAAGCCACAGTTACCTACCACGTCCGTGTGGTTACCCAGAGTAATGACCGCAGTGAAAAAGTATAAAGCCACAATCACCTACCACATCCGTGTGGCTACCCAGAGTCATGACCGCGGGAGAAAAAGTATAAAGCCACAGTCACCTACCACATCCGTGTGGCTACCCAGAGTCATGACCGCGGGAGAAGAGAGCCACATTCACCTACCACATCCGTGTGGCTACCCAAGGCCATGACCGCTGGAGAATAGAGCCACAGTCACCTACCACATCCGTGCTGCTACCCAGAGTCATGACCGCGGGAGAAAAAGTATAAAGCCACAGTCACCTACCACATCCGTGTGGCTACCCAGAGTCATGACCGCGGGAGAAGAGAGCCACATTCACCTACCACATCCGTGTGACTACCCACGGCCATGACCGCGGGAGAAGAGAGCCACTGTCACCACTTAACACTTGTCGTTTGAGGCAACTAAGAACGTTGGGGTCAAGGATTCCATGTGCTACATAATACGCGCACCTGAGAGAACCTCTTCATTGGTTTACCTAGTGTGTTATAGACATGTTTAATACTGGGGAACGCACTGAGGAGGGCATATGAGATGTATGGAGATGTCCTTTGCAGAATGAAGGCATTTGTGGACTGAGCTAAGCTTGCTGGCTCCTTAACACTTTCTTCTTCTTCTTCTTCTAAATTTATGCTCCCTGTGGAGCACAGGTCTTCAACAAACACTTTTTGCTCCTGTGAAGCATATGTCTTCAGCAAACACTTTCAACTCCCTGTGGAGCATAGGTCTTCAACAAACACTTTCGACTCCCAGTGGATCATAGGTCTTCAACAAACACTTCCAGCTTCCAGTGGAGCACAGGTCTTCAACAAACACTTTTTGCTCCTGTGAAGCATATGTCTTCAGAAAACACTTTCAACTCCCTGTGGAGCATAGGTCTTCAACAAACACTTTCGACTCCCAGTGGATCATAGGTCTTCAACAAACACTTCCAGCTTCCAGGGAGCATAGGTCTTCAACAAACACTTTCAGCTTCCTGTGGAGCATAGGTCTTCAACAAACACTTTCAACTTCCAGTGGAGCATAGGTCTTCAACAAACACTTTCGACTCCCAGTGGATCATAGGTCTTCAACAAACACTTCCAGCTTCCAGTGGAATATAGGTCTTCAACAAACACTTTCAACTTCCAGTGGAGCATAGGTCTTCAACAAACACTTCCAGCTTCAAGTGGAGCATAGGTCTTCAACAAACACTTTCAACTTCCAGTGGAGCATAGGTCTTCAACAAACACTTCCAGCTTCCAGTGGAGCATAGGTCTTCAACAAACACTTTCAGCTTCCAGTGGAGCATAGGTCTTCAACAAACACTTTCAGCTTCCAGTGGAGCATAGGTCTTCAACAAACACTTTCAGCTTCCAGTGGAGCATAGGTCTTCAACAAACACTTCCAGCTTCCAGTGGAGCATAGGTCTTCAACAAACACTTTCAGCTTCCAGTGGAGCATAGGTCTTCAACAAACACTTTCAACTTCCAGTGGAGCATAGGTCTTCAACAAACACTTTCGACTCCCAGTGGATCATAGGTCTTCAACAAACACTTCCAGCTTCCAGTGGAACATAGGTCTTCAACAAACACTTTCAACTTCCAGTGGAGCATAGGTCTTCAACAAACACTTCCAGCTTCAAGTGGAGCATAGGTCTTCAACAAACACTTTCAACTTCCAGTGGAGCATAGGTCTTCAACAAACACTTCCAGCTTCCAGTGGAGCATAGGTCTTCAACAAACACTTTCAGCTTCCAGTGGAGCATAGGTCTTCAACAAACACTTTCAGCTTCCAGTGGAGCATAGGTCTTCAACAAACACTTTCAGCTTCCAGTGGAGCATAGGTCTTCAACAAACACTTCCAGCTTCCAGTGGAGCATAGGTCTTCAACAAACACTTTCAGCTTCCAGTGGAGCATAGGTCTTCAACAAACACTTTCAGCTTCCAGTGGAGCATAGGTCTTCAACAAACACTTCCAGCTTCCAGTGGAGCATAGGTCTTCAACAAACACTTTCAACTTCCAGTGGAGCATAGGTCTTCAACAAACACTTCCAGCTTCCAGTGCAGCATAGGTCTTCAACAAACACTTTCAACTTCCAGTGGAGCATAGGTCTTCAACAAACACTTCCAGCTTCCAGTGGAGCATAGGCCTTCAACAAACACTTTCAACTTCCAGTGGAGCATAGGTCTTCAACAAACACTTTCAGCTTCCAGTGGCGCATAGGTCCTGAACAAACACTTTCAGTTACCTGTGGAGCGTAGGTCTTCAACAAACACTTTCAGTTCCATGTGGAGCATAGGTCTTCTACAAACGTTTTCAGCTTCTAGTGGAGCATAGGTCTTCAACAAACACTTTCAGCTCCCTGTGGAGCATAGGTCTTCAACAAACACTTTTCTAGCCGCTCTGTTTCTTGTCATTCTTTAAGATCATTCCATGTCTTACCCATCATCTTCATCTCTGCTTCCATCTGTCTTCTCCAAGAATGCTTTGGTTTTCCTCTTTGTCTTTTTCCTTGGCGCCATCATCTTCGCTGTATCGCTTTATCCACTGGTACATTTCCATAATTCTATGTTATTGATTTTGTCCTGCAATTTCCATTCTATTATTCTGCGTAAGCATCCATTAATGAAAATCTGTATCTTCATGATTGTCAATTTTGTTCTCCATGTTTCACAGCCATCTAATAGGACTGACGTAACATTGGAGTTAAACATTTTTATTTTTGTATTTAACCTAATTTCTTTGTATTTCCATATGTTTCCCAGTGCAATGAAAGCCCCTCTTGCTTTTGATATCCTTATTTTGGTATCATTTTCTGTTCCTCCCTCTTTATCTATATTACTGCCCAGATATATGTAAGATTGTACGTCTAGTAGAGCTATTTCCCCTATTGTTATTTGGTCATTGCCAAGTGCGTTAATTCTCATAATGTTGATCTTATCGCTATTTATTCTCAGTCGCAGCTGTTGTGATCTCTAATCAAGTATGCTCATTGTATCTTGCATCTGTTGATGGTTGTGTGATAGGAGAGCTGTGTCATCAGCAAAGCCTAAGTCATTAATTTGGTTGGTCAGTAACCTCTGGATTCCATTTATGATGTTATGAGTTATTTTCATAATCCAATCTATGGCCAGTAGAAAGAGAAATAGAGATAGAAGACATCCCTGCCTTACTCCTGTTCTTACTTCAATTGCTTCTGTAAGCTGCCCTTTCGTGAAAAACACTACATTTTAATTAGTGTTTATTCTTTTTTTTTTTTTTTGGCCTTTCTTTATTATGTGGTTTTCTCTAAGATAATTCCATTAGCACACCAACAACAACAAAAAAACACACACACACGTGGGAATTTTAGGAAGTCAATATGACGAATTTATTGATCAGATTGATAAAAAAAAAAGGTTTAAAGCATAAACAGGAAATGAAAGATACGAGTATATCTCTTGAAAATACATCAATGCTGCTTGGATAGAATTGTAAAAAAAAAGTAATAATAATAAAGATACAATAAAAAAGGAAAATAGTTGGACATTTGTAAAATGTTTAAGAATAATCTGAGTAAAGATACCCTAAGTAAGCAGCAGCGAGGGAAAAAATGAAAAGAGAGCAGCCACGTGACGTATATAGGCAACGACGGGCGGTGAGTTTGAAGCTTGAGGAGGTCAGGACGTGAAACCAAACTTTTACGTTGACCCTTAGCCTGACTATTTACGACATTAACATTGCTGCAATCTGCGCTATGTAATATAGTTCCTTCAGTTATTGCATTAAATTAGCATAATTATAATGACATCATAATATCTTAGTTATTTGCGCTGTAAATTATGAAAAAAACATGGTTTTACTGTTAATTAAATTCTCTGACAGTTTTGTTCAGGTTTGTTTGTATATAAAGACACAGCACAGTGATTCTTACATTTGTCGCTTCATTGATTCTTCTGTAGGGAACCGGCAAATAATTGCAATGCTGCGGTAAAGCTGGTAGCTTTTTTCTATCTCTACACCATCCTACCTTCCCTCATGTAGCACATATATATATATCTCTTTTCTTATCGTATCATCTGACTTCTCCTCTCCTTCTATACTTTATCATCAGACGTGTAGTTATAGATAATTGTGCTTCACCGTTTGTTGTTATTGTCCTTGTATTCTGAAGATGGCCACAGGCCGAAACGTCAGTAGTGTGTTGTGTTACTTCCTTGTAAAGCTGTTACCATACCTTGGAGTGCTTAACACACCCCACTACTGGCTCCACAGATTCTTCCCCCCATTGGCACTACTTCTAATGTTTCAATAAATATATTGAACGTCATCTGATTTGTCGTTCTTTTGTTGCCATGGAAACGGGGAGGTAATTGTTGAAATAGTCCACCTAGTTCTCAAACACATTGAAGGGTTGATAGATGTCTCTGTACGGTTGTAGTAGGTTTGACCTCCATAGACATTAAAGTATATTTACTAGTAACGGCTTGAGTTATTTGAGCTATATCACGACTATACTAGGGAGTACAGTGGCTGGTTGTACACTGACATTGAACTATATCACGGCTATACTAGGGAATACAGTGGCTGGTTGTACACTGACATTGAACTATATCACGGCTATACTAGGGAATACAGTGGCTGGTTGTACACTGACATTGAAATATATCACGGCCATACTAGGGAACACGGTGGCTGGCTGTACACTGACATTGAACTATATCACGACTATACTAGGGAATACAGTGGCTGGTTGTACACTGACATTGAACTATATCACGGCTATACTAGGGAATACAGTGGCTGGTTGTACACTGACATTGAACTATATCACGACTATACTAGGGAATACAGTGGCTGGTTGTACACCGACATTGAACTATATCACGACTATACTAGGGAATACAGTGGCTGGTTGTACACTGACATTGAACTATATCACGACTATACTAGGGAATACAGTGGCTGGTTGTACACTGACATTGAACTATATCACGACTATACTAGGGAATACAGTGGCTGGTTGTACACTGACATTGAACTATATCACGACTATACTAGGGAATACAGTGGCTGGTTGTACACTGACATTGAGCTCATTGAGCTGGGATATGATTGTGTTATGTATTCTGATAAAATATTAGAGGACTCGTTCCCTCCGTTGCTTCCTCTGAATATCCGCCGCTGCGTATAGGAAATATCGTGTTGGTGTCCACATTAAAAAATAAAATATACCTTCGGCACATGAGTTTTGGGGTAATGTGGTGAGCATTACGCCCGGGCCGCCTTTCTTTCTCAGAAAAAAAATCCGGTACCCATTTAAGGCTGGGTGAACCTAGAAGACATCGATCAGGATTGAACCCGACCTCTTGTTCTTAGTAATCCAGTTCAGTAACCAATGAGTTATAACTGCTCGAATATAGCCAGCAAGCTACTGCAATAATCGGTGCAGTGGCATAACGTGAGGGGGGGCCTCAGATGTTGCCTCTGTAAATTACTCTTAGGGGAGCAATTTAAAAAAAAATAATAAATGAAATGTGTAATAACAATTTTTAAAATCTCAGGTTGGTGTGCATTAATTGTCCTGCCCGGAGTGCTGGCAACCCACATATTTGCCCTACCTCAGACGTTGACAATCCACGACACGCCACTGAATTAGCTAGCGTTATCTTTTCTAATCTGCAACAACAACAAAATATCCGCGCACGAATTTGACTGCCCTGAGTACAATAGGGCCAATTTTTACAACTATTATTTCTGATACCAATTTATTTGGTTTTAAATCGTGACTAATTCATAATTAACAATTCACAAAAGCAAACACATTATAATGAGCAACACAATATAAAAACAGGGTGTAATAGAAAGACTGGGCATGTTGTTGGGCATCTCAAGGTAGCAATAAGCTCACAATAAAATAAACATTTGCTGAGAACTATATCAGATAAATAAATTAGAAAAATGTGTGTTTTGTTAAATAATTAAAGTACATGTAAGGAGCGCTACAAGCTGTATCTTCTTCTTCTTTCCTTCCTCGTTTGCCTTTTAGGGTTGAGAGGAAATATAATTTACTGTCTTTTGCTCTTCTGTTTGTTTCTGTTGCTGTTGTTTCCTAGTGCTTTTTATATTCCGATAATCTATCTTTTTCGTGGTCGTCCCTTGGGTCTGGTGTTCTCATAACGTTTATTGAAGGCTCGTTGAGTTATGTTTTCAACTTTCTGCCTTGTCACGTGGTCAAACCATTTTATATGCTCTCTTTGTTATTTCTAACTTAAGTTTCCTGTATATCGTTCCTCTCTTTGTTATTTCTAACTTAAGTTTCCTGTATATCTTTCCTCTCTTTGTTATTTCTAACTTAAGTTTCCTGTACATCTTTCCTCGCTTTATTATTTCTAACTTAAGTTTCCTGTACATCTTTCCTCGCTTTATTATTTCTAACTTAAGTTTCCTGTACATCTTTCCTCTCGTTATCATTTCTAACTTAGTTTCTTGTACATCTTTCCTCGCCTTATCATTTCTAACTTAGTTTCTTGTACATCTTTCCTCGCCTTATCATTTCTAACTTAGTTTCTTGTACATCTTTCCTCGCCTTATCATTTCTAACTTAGTTTCTTGTACATCTTTCCTCGCCTTATCATTTCTAACTTAGTTTCTTGTACATCTTTCCTCGCCTTATCATTTCTAACTTAGTTTCTTGTACATCTTTCCTCGCCTTATCATTTCCAACTTAGTTTCTTGTACATCTTTCCTCGCCTTATCATTTCCAACTTAGTTTCTTGTACATCTTTCCTCGCCTTATCATTTCTAACTTAGTTTCTTGTACATCTTTCCTCGCCTTATCATTTCTAACTTAGTTTCTTGTACATCTTTCCTCGCCTTATCATTTCTAACTTAGTTTCATGTACATCTTTCTTCGCCTTATCATTTCTAACTTAGTTTCATGTACATCTTTCTTCGCCTTATCATTTCTAACTTAGTTACTTGTACATCTTTCCTCGCCTTATCATTTCTAACTTAGTTTCTTGTACATCTTTCCTCGCCTTATCATTTCTAACTTAGTTTCTTGTACATCTTTCCTCGCCTTATCATTTCTAACTTAGTTTCTTGTACATCTTTCCTCGCCTTATCATTTCTAACCGAACGAGCCAAACTCACGTACATCAAGACAACACAAAGGTGTCGGACACTAAGGTGAATAGGTCACGTGAGATGAACGGACAACAATCGTATTTCCAAGAAATTATTGCATTGTGAACTCAAGAATAGAATGAGCCTGAATGTCCGACCAGTGCTGAGATATAAAGATGTTTGCAGGGCTTCCATGAGTCAATTCCTTATCAATGAAATAAACTGGCGTCACATCGTAGCACATGGAGGACAACAATTAACACAAAAAGAAGCCCGGCTACATTCGAATCAACGTTGATGTCAATTTCAGGAGGCAAAAGATGCAGGAGAAAGGAGCAGTGGCCAGGCAACACGAATACATCTTGTTCGTTCTGCGGAGGGGTCCTGTCTATGCAATCTTGGCAGATTCAGCCACCAGAGAAGCTGTTCAGTAAAACAGCATCATCATCATGTACCATACCGATTGGCGTAGGCGATCATGTCCTTCCACAATCTTCTATCTACAGTGCATCGTATCAGTTCTGTTGTTGACTGTTTTCCATGCCATGACACCAAGCTATCCAGTATTTTCTCTCTTTGTCGTACGCGATCTCTCTTTCCTTTTATTTTGCCAGTTGTAACCAAGTATTCCAACTTTCCTCTTCTCATGATGTGCCCGAAAAATGTTGATTGTTTATTTCTGATGCTTTTTAGGAGCTGCCTTTTTTATGTTGGCCTCTTTGAGAACTTCCTCATTGGTCTTTTTATCTGTCCACGGAACCCTCAACATTCTTCTGAGAAATCCCATCTCTGTGGCCTCTAATCGTCTTTTCATTTGTTTGTCTACTGTCCATGATCCGCTTCCATAGGTCAGAATTGGTTCTATACAGCACCGATGAACTCTCATTCTCATTTCTATTGACATAGATTTGTTGCATAAATTATTTTTCATTTTCTGAAATGCTATTTTGGCCTGAGCTATTCTGCTTTTTATTTCTGTGGTGCATCTCCCATCTGATGTTATTGTTGTGTTCAAGTTAAATCACTAATATATTAGCAAAGTAGATTACAAATCATGATTGCTTGTTACCAACCGTCTATCAAAAGGCCGTATATAATATGTATATATATACGATTATTGCAACATATTGTTTAGTCTGCATGAGTCTGCTATAATAGAGTCATACATATATTATTATCATCTGTACATCGATTGATGGCTATCATGGAATAACCTCTTATTTTGTCTTTTCCCTCACTGGTACACGGTGTCATAGGATTTCCTGTCTATATCATAATGTTATCAGCCCACTTTAGTCTATGTCGGCCTGTGTCTCATTTATCCTGTGGTTTACCTTCCAGAACAATTGTAATTCAATTATGGTGACTTTTTCTTTGTGTTCAAAAAACGTTCATTTGTGCTTCTTTGTCCGTTACAGCCATGATACCATCTTGTGACAGTACAGTAAATGTAATTTACTGTGTATATACTAATATGTTAGTTTATGTTCCTTCTGTCATATTAATATCTTAGTTTATGTTCCTTCTGTCATATTAATATGTTAGTTTATGTTCCTTCTGTCATATTAATATGTTAGTTTATGTTCCTTCTGTCATATTAATATGTTAGTTTATATTCCTTCTGTCATATTAATATGTTCGTTTATGTTCCTTCTGTCATATTAATATGTTAGTTTATGTTCCTTCTGTCATATTAATATGTTAGTTTATGTTCCTTCTGTCATATTAATATGTTAGTTTATGTTCCTTCTGTCATATTAATATGTTAGTTTATTTTCCTCCTGTCATATTAATTTGTTAGTTTATGTTTCTCCTGCCGTACTAATATGATAGTTTATGTTCCTTCTGTTATGTTAATATGTTAGTTTATGTTCCTTCTTTTATGCTAATAAATAAGTTAGTTTATGTTCCTCCTGCCATACTAATATGTTAGTTTATTTCCATTCTGTCATACTAATGTTAGTCCATTATGCGTATGTGAAGATGTTTGCTTATTTGACACTTTCTGTGGACTGGGTGGTGTAGGGACACGACGTAAGCCTCTGGATAGGGAGTACCCAAGCTCAAAGCCTATGCCAGTGGTGAATTTTAATTATTTTTTTTTAATATGAAAATTTAAACCGTGAATTCTTCATCACATTACCATCCTCTGAATTTGGGTCGTGGGTTCGAGGCCTAGCTCTCTCCTAAAGCAGCGTTAAACAGTATATTCCGAGTGCACTCGCCGCACGTTAAAGAACCAATGGCGGATAAAAAAAATTAAAAAAGGAGCAGGTTACAATTTGGCCCCTGCACGGGCAAATGTGTCAGTAAACAGCGACGCCAAACCGTGGGCCTCTGACCGTCTTACGAGGATACTGCACGTGGGTCAGAATTATTCTTGCACTTGCTGGAGATTTCCCTGAGGAAATCGAACCTCCTATGGATTCGTCTGGTGTAAAAAAAAAAAAAAAAAAAAAAAAAAAAAAACATGTACAGAGCCCCCGTCACGCCAAGTGGCGTATAGGAAATATGGTGTTAGTGACCAAATATTGTACAGACCTTCAGCACATGATTTGTGAGGTAATATGGTCAGTATTACGCCCGTGTCGCTTTACTTTCCCAGAAAAAAAATCCGGTACCCATTTAAGGCTGAGTGAACCCGGAAGCCGTCGGTTGGGATCGAACCCTACCTCTTGACCTTTGTAGTCCAGTTCACTAACCACTGAGCTATTGCGGTTCCTTTTTGTCTGGTGTGCATTGACGATAATATTAACATAAACAGGAAACACACTTTTTGATGTTACATTCTCAGTTTTTAACCAAAAACAAAATTAAAATAACACTTCTTCTAATCAGCAATAATGTAACATAATATAACAATAATATAGAATAATATAACATTAATGTAGCATAAAATAATCAAACACATCATTATCATCAAGTTCTGTGCCTGCTGGCATAGGTGATCATGTCTGTCTACAACTCTCAATCTCCATAGTTATTTACCATTTCTGTTGTTGACCTTCTCCCAAGCCATTCTCTTAAGCTGTCTGGTATATTTTCTCTTTGCTTCCCTCTATCTCTGTATCCCTTAATTTTTCTAGTTCTCACAACATATTCCAACACGTTTTATATATCTGAAATAAGCGAAGTAGCAACGGAGTCGCGATAGCTCAGTGGTTAGTGAACTGGACTACCACGGACAAGGGGTAGGGTTCGATCCCAACCGACGGCTTCCGGGTTCACCTAGCCTTAAATGGGTACCGGATTTTTTTCTGGGAAAGTAAAGCAGCACGGGCGTAATACCGACCACATTACCCCAAAAATCTTGTGCTGAAGGTCTGTAAAATATAGGGTCACTAACACCATATTTCCCTATACGCCACTTGGCGTGACGGTGGTACTTTACTTTTTTTTTTTAAGCGAAGTAACAAGACAATTAAAATATCAAATTTAAAAATAGGTTTTCTACAGGTTTTCTACTTGACAAGTTACTATTCTTATATACCCCACCATTACCTCCCACTGCCACAGAGTAAGCAATATCACTGAGAAAATGAACATTACATTTTTATTAAACTTGGATTTATATTTAAAAATTTAAAAAGTAAACATATCAGGTTATTGGGGGGGGGATATATCACATGGGAGATCATCATTTATTACATGGGAGATTCAGCAACAACTGCATGTGGTACTTCTCCATCCTCGTCATCTAACATGTTATTTTTACTATCGTTGTTATATCTCCCATTCTCCATACTGCACAGAGAAGTCTTACAACTGTGCATTGCCCGGTATCTCTCCCATAGATGGCTGACGATGTCGCCTACTAAAGTTCTATCAGTGTTGATCTCAAGCAGTCTTAAAACAAACACACCGTCACTTCTCAAATAATCCTCAATGAACTCCTTCTGGCTAAACTCTGGCACTTTAGGCCCCGTGGCAACTGGTTCCGATGTGGATAATCCAATATCAACAGAAGCTGAAGACTCTACAGAGTTTATATACGATTTTGTGAACAGGATCGTTGAGACGGGTGGTTTTATTTTCATTCCCCAGTACACAAGATTAAAGAAGGTCACAAAGAAAAGAAAGGCTAACCAAAACCACTCCAGAACAAATATTTTCTCCAAAAGGAGATTTAGAGTCATCGAGCATTGAATTTGAAATTCCTGAGGTGCAGGTGAGGTGATGTCAGCTCCCTTTCCCCCTTCGAGGACAAAATCACAAATCAGCAATCGAGGGAAGCTGTACGTGTCTTGCCAGTCTCCATAATTAATGACGCTGTTGAGGACCACAAGTCCGTACTTCCAAAAATTAACATCCAAGAACACAGCAAGAAGGATAAAATTCCCGATCACGTTAATGAAATTTAAAATTTTTATCGATAAGTAGAGAGATGACAGGAAGTCGCCAGATCTTTTTCCAAAGCAGAACAAAACTGAGAGAACTTTGGCCGAGTGTTTGCCAGCCAGGCGTAGACGGTATAGTCGATAATCGGTGACCCAGTTTTCAAAGAAGGCCACGACTTCGTCCATTTTGAGCCTCTTTGTGTCCTCGTTTTCTGCAGTTTGGGCTTGTAAGACAAGTTCACGGATCTTCTCCAGGTCTGCTCCAGAGGAAGTGCTCATCTGTTGCCATAGAAAGTTCGGGATTTTGAAGAAGCAGGCCTGGGGATGTGATAAATGGAGATAAAGATTTGTCAGATTTCTTTCTTTGTGTATCTACATTGATGTTTATATATACAGATGTTTATGTACACAGATGTTTGTATACACAGATGTTTATGTACACAGATTTTTATGTACACAGATGTTTATCTACACAGATGTTTATCTACACAGATGTTTATGTACATAAATGTTTATATACACAGATGTTTATGTACACAAATGTTTATCTACACAGATGTTTATATACACAGATGTTTATGTACACAAATGTGTATATACACAGATATTTATCTACACAGATGTTTGTTTATCTACCAACTGTTTTATTCAGCATCCAAATATCAAACATTTAGCTTGTGCACGCACAAACACGACATAACAAGACAGACATAAACAAACACGACATAACAAGACAGACATAAACAAACAAGACATAACAAGACAGACATAAACAAACACGACATAACAAGACAGACATAAACAAACACGACATAACAAGACACACATAAACAAACACGACATAACAAGACACACATAAACAAACACGACATAACAAGACACACATAAACAAACACGACATAACAAGACACACATAAACAAACACGACATAACAAGACACACATAAACAAACAAGACATAACAAGACAGACATAAACAAACACGACATAACAAGACACACATAAACAAACACGACATAACAAGACACACATAAACAAACACGACATAACAAGACACACATAAACAAACAAGACATAACAAGACACACATAAACAAACACGACATAACAAGACAGACATAAACAAACAAGACATAACAAGACAGACATAAACAAACACGACATAACAAGACACACATAAACAAACACGACATAACAAGACAGACATAAACAAACAAGACATAACAAGACAGACATAAACAAACAAGACATAACAAGACAGACATAAACAAACACGACATAACAAGACAGACATAAACAAACAAGACATAACAAGACAGACATAAACAAACACGACATAACACGACAGACATAAACAAACAAGACATAACAAGACAGACATAAACAAACACGTCATCACAAGACAGACATAAACAAACAAGACATAACAAGACAGACATAAACAAACACGACTTAACAAGACAGACATAAACAAACAAGACCTTAGCAAACAAGACACGAACAAATAAGACAAAAATAAACCAGACAGACACAGAAACAGACAGAACACAAACAGAAATAACCAAGACACAAACACAAGTAAATAAAACACACACAAAACAGAAACCAAAAACAAATAAACAAGACCCAAACAAACGAGACAAACACAAATAAACAAGACACAAACAAAAGTAAATAGAACACAAACAAACGAGACAAAAAAAACAAATAAAGAAGAGACAAAAACACGGCACAAAAACAAATAAACAAGAAACAAACAAATAAGCAAGACACAAACAAACAAATAAACAAGAGACAAACAAACAAGACACCAACACAAGTAAACAAGACACAAACAAACAGGACACAAACGAGGAAACAAATATTTTACTTGTTCTTATTTCCAACATCATCTCACATCACCTTTATTCTTCATTTTGATTCCTCTGGGTCTTTCTATTTTTAAAAAAATATTTTTATCATTCTCTTTCTCATTTATCTCTATGCTTCATTTATCTCTTTCTTTACCTCTATGATTTTGTATTTCTTTTATTTATTTATTTATTTATTTCTATGATTTATTTACCTCATTGATAAATAAATGATTTATTTGTCTCTAAGATAAATTTGTCTCTATTTGCTTTCCAAGCTGAAAATTTTCCTAGTCCTTATATAGAAAACAATATGCCTTTGAAAATACGTGTCTTCGTATGATCTCAAACATGAGTTGGGGAAAATATAGTTCAAGTGATGAGATCCTCTTCTTCTTCCTCCTCTTCTTTCCTTCCTCATCTGCCTTTCAGCGTCGAGGGGTGATATAATTTGCGGTCTTTTGATTTATATTCGCCTCTGCTGCTGTTATGTTTCCTAGTGCTTCTAATATTCCATCGACCCATCTTTTACGTGGTCGACCCTTGGGTCTGGTGTTCTCGCAACATTTGTTGACAACATGTGTTGTGTTTTGTTCTTTCTGCCTTGTCACGGGGCCAAACCATTTTATATGTTGTTTCCTTATATACTCTATAGCGGGGGCTATTCCTAGCTTTTTTCTCAGTTCTTCATTTCTGATCTTATCTCTCAGACTGTTTCCTGTCATTCGTCTAACACATTTCATCTCTGTAGAGGTTATTTTTCTTATTGTTCTTGCATCTAGGGTCCAGGTCTGGCATTGGTAGCACAACGTTGGGATGAAGTGATAAGATACTAGCATGAAACTAAACAAGAAAACGTGTCGATCTTTATAAGCAGAAGGCGTTGGAAATACATCGGTCATGTGCTGAGAATGAAGGAAGAAAGACTTCTCCGTCAGGTATTCGTGTGGAAACCATCTGGTAAAAGAAAACAAGGCAGACCAAGAGAATCGCTATGCAGTACAATTTATAGGGAAGGCTCAAACATGGAACTAATAAACAACCAAGAACTACAAGAACTAGTAGCAAATTGTCTTCTTCTTCTTTTCTCTTTTCACTGATACCTAAAAGGTGTCGTGGTTTATATCATTTGTCGTTCTTGAGCTGCTCGAATTGTCTGAATTAGTGATTTTCCTTTGTTGTTACATGTCTCTGTCACTGCATCTATCCATCTTCTTCTGGGTCTTTCTCTTGATCTTTTTCCATGCATTCTCGAGAAGAACGCCCTTGATGGTGATTGGTAAGGATTCATTCTGTCCAGGTGGCCAAACCATTTAAGTTGTTGTTGTTCTATATATTCTTGGCAGGGTTTTGTTCCTACTGTTTTTCTTATGGTTTCATATATTTCAAATTGTCAATTGTGCAAAACTATGACTTCATTCCTATGTGCCGTCTTCGGCCCGAGATGAAAATTAAAATGAATAAATAAGTGGGATGAAAGTGGACTGATAACATCAGATATGACAAGGAGAACCTATGATAACGTGCACTATTAAGGTAAGATCCGGTGTGTGACTGTGCTGGCAACACGACACAATTTTCGATGGGAGTCAAATGTAACTTATAAGTGAATGTCAATGCCCGTAGAAAAAGAAATTCAAGCGTTCTTGTGATATTTCACCTGCCAAGAATATATAGAACAACAACAACTTAAATGGTTTGGCCACCTGGTCAGAATGAATCCTCACCAATCACCATCAAGGGCGTTCTTCTCGAGAATGCATGGAAAAAGACCAAGAGGAAGACCCAGAAGAAGATGGATAGATGCAGTGATAAAGACATGTAACAACAAAGGAAAATCACTAATTCAGACAATTCGAGCAGCACAAGAACGACAAATGATATAAACCACGACATCTTTTAGGTATCAGTGAAAGAGAAAAGAAGAAGAAGTAGAATATTAAGGTAAGAGACGGTGACATGGCTCTCCATGGTAGCCAACTTTCGATGTGGAAATAGTATAAAAAGATTATAATGATAAGATTTTGATAGAGTACACCACAAACAACTTATAGAATGCCTAAAAGAGATAAATCTAGATGACATGGACATACGACTAATATGTAATCTATACTGGGAGCAAACAGCAATAATAAAATATAACAAAGAGAACTCAACACCCATTGATATAAAAAGAGGAGTAAGACAGGGATGCATCCTATCACCAAGCTTGTTCAATCTATACACTGAGCAAATCTTTAAAAACATCATAGAGATGCCAGGCCTACAAATTAATGGAAAGATAATCAATAACCTAAGATAGGCTGATGATACTGTACTACTAGCAGAAAATCCTAAATATCTACATTTACTTAATGAAATAAACATGACAAGCAAAAATATGGAGTAGATATGAATATCAAAAAGACTAAAACTATTATCGTAAACGAAGAAAATACTCAAAACCCACAAGTGGATATCAAAATTGAAGGAATAGACATGGAGACAGTTCAGAACTATAACTACCTTGGACATGCTATAACCAGTGATGGAAAATGTACAACTGAAATAAACAAAAGAATAGGAATGGCAAAAAGTAATTTTAATGTCATGAAGAACATACTAACATCAAAACAAATAACACCAGGGCTAAAACTAAGAATAGCAAAATGGTACATCTTCTCAATATTCCTATATGGTGCAGAAACTTGGACATTATACAAGAAAACAGAACTGAGAATTGAAGCCTTTGAAATGTGGATATATAGAAGAATAGAAGAATAGGTAGAATTGGATGGAAGGAAAAGAAAACAAACGATGAAGTCTTAAAACAACTAAAAATGAAAAACTACTAAACACAATTTAAACAAGACAAATGCGATTTTTGGGCCATGTTAAAAAACACAACAGTCTACTAAAAGTAATCCTGGAGGGGAAAATACAAGGTAAAAGAGGCAGAGACAGACCAAGACTAACATGGACGAGTAACATCAAAAGATGGACAAGCCAGCCAATGACAACGAGCACCACCAAAGCAGGAGACAGAGCAGAATGGCGCTCCATGGTAGCCAACCTTTGTTGCGGAGAAGGCAGTCGATGATGATGAATGACAAGATGTAGTCTTGCATAATCCTTTACGCCACCATTACTCTAGCGACAAGGTCACCATTACTCTAGCGACAAGGTCACCATTACTCTAGCGACAAGATCACCATTACTCTAGCGACAAGATCACCATTACTCTAGCGACAAGATCACCATTACTCTAGCGACAAGATCACCATTACTCTAGCGACAAGGTCACCATTACTCTAGCGACAAGGTCACCATTACTCTAGCGACAAGGTCACCATTACTCTAGCGACAAGGTCACCATTACTCTAGCGACAAGATCACCATTACTCTAGCGACAAGGTCACCATTACTCTAGCGACAAGATCACCATTACTCTAGCGACAAGGTCACCATTACTCTAGCGACAAGATCACCATTACTCTAGCGACAAGGTCACCATTACTCTAGCGACAAGATCACCATTACTCTAGCGACAAGGTCACCATTACTCTAGCGACAAGATCACCATTACTCTAGCGACAAGATCACCATTACTCTAGCGACAAGGTCACCATTACTCTAGCGACAAGATCACCATTACTCTAGCGACAAGGTCACCATTACTCTAGCGACAAGATCACCATTACTCTAGCGACAAGGTCACCATTACTCTAGCGGCAAGGTCACCATTACTCTAGCGACAAGATCACCATTACTCTAGCGACAAGGTCACCATTACTCTAGCGACAAGGTCACCATTACTCTAGCGACAAGATCACCATTACTCTAGCGACAAGGTCACCATTACTCTAGCGACAAGATCACCATTACTCTAGCGACAAGGTCACCATTACTTCTTCTTCTTCTTAATAACGTTCACCTGTTAGGTGGGCGTGAGTGCGCAGATTTCTGTCCAAGAGTAACTAATTTCCTTATTCTCTCTCTCTCTCTCTCTCTCTCTTATACAAATATATTCAATTAAGCGATGTCCAAGACTATTAAAATCAACCTCTTTATGACATCTCACCACTGACGTCATGTCAATCACTTCATTACAGACGTAATGAAGTGATTGACATGACGTACCTGAACAATAAATAGCAGACGTAATGAAGTGACAGCAATAACGTACCTGAACAATAAATATCAGAGTGACCCATCTGAAGAAGGCGGTGCCAAAGTCTATCAGCGGTTTTGGTTGGCTCAAGTCAAACAAACCTTGTGCTGTAAACCAGCCAATTAGAAACAAGATAAGAATAATTATACCTATAGTTATGTTTTACATACTAATTTAAATCTTCTTTCCTTTCTGATTTGCCTTTCAACGTCTTGGGGAGTTATTTGTGGTATTTTGCTCTTCTGTTGACTTCTCCTGCTGTTATGTTTCCTAGTGTTTTAATGTTCCATTAATCCATCTTTTTTCGTGGTTGACTCTTAGGTCTAGTGTTCTCGCAACGTTTATTGAAGGCTCCTTGTGTTTTTTTTTATCTTTCTGTCTTATCACGTGGCCAAACGAGTTTATCTGTTTCTTCTTTATGTATTCATAGGCGAGAAGTTTTTTTCTTCTTTTTTTCGGCTATTTTGGCCAACTCTTTTTTTTTTTTTTTACTTTTAACTGCCAAAGATATTTTAAGTGTAGGTACAGGACCTTCTGGGAATCGCGCTAGCTCGCTGGTTAGTGAACTGGACTACAAATGACAAGAGGTCGGGTTCGATCCTGATCAACGGCTTCCGGGTTCACCCAGCCTTAAATGGGGGACTGGATTTTTCTCTGGCAAAGTAAAGCAACACGGGCGTAATACCGACCACATTACCCCAAAAAATCATGTGCTGAAGGTCTGTAAAAGTTATGGCCAATAACCCTATATTCACGCCACTTGGCTTGACGGGGCTCTTTACATTCTTTACTGGGCCTTCTGTTTTTGTCATCATTATCCGATAGGGCTAGGCATAGAAGCTCTCTCTTCAGAGATGGGAGGAGGTAAAGATGAGACCACAAATTCGAAGAGAAAACTTCGAAATGTATCTGTGGCGGATTCGAACCTGCGACCTTCTTGTCTAGAGTTGGACGTCTTACCTCTAGAGCTCCTACCCTTTACCTCCGGATGTCTTCATCATCATGTGCCATAGCGGTTGGCGTAGGCGATCATGTCCTTCCACAATCTTCTATCCACAATGCATCGTATCAGTTCTGTTCTTGACTGTTTTCCATGCCATGACACGAAGCTGGCTTGTATCATCTCTCTTTGTTGTCCGCGATGTCTCTTTCCTTTTATTTTGCCAGTTGTAACCTAGTATTCCAACTTTCCACTTCTCATGATGTTCTCGAAAAATGTTGATTGTTTCTTTCTGATATTTTTTTACGAGTTCCCTTTTTGTGTTGGCCTCTTTGAGAATTTCCTCATTGGTCTTTTTAGCTGTCCAGGGAATTTTCAACATTCTTCTGAGAAATCCCATCTCTGTGGCCTCTAATTATTATTTGTGTGTCTACTGTCCATGATTTGCTTCCATCCGTATATCTTACATTAACGTGAACACATTAACAAAGTAACCGAACTATTTGTTCTACCTTTTTGTTCCCTATTATATTTACTACCAACTTTACCGCAGCTTTCACATATTTTTGTGTGTGGTGGGTGGTAGGACGTAGACCAGCAACTGAGCTTTGAGTGGGCAGCGACTCATAGCTCTCTGTAGCATCAGGATAGGCGAACAGAGCTCTTTCCGGTACCTCAAAATACATTCCTGTCCACTCTCTGATATTATCCACCCATCTTTTCTTTTGTCCTCCCGTTCTTCTTTTGCCAGGTACTGCGCTTTGAGGAAAAGTTTTGGCAAAGCCTTTGGGCCGATCGACGTGTCCATACCAGATCAATATGCGCTCTTTTACTAGTAACAAAGTTTCTTTTACTGGTCCAATGGATCGCTGGATTCTTCCGCGCACTTCTTTGTTGGAAACAGACTAACCAGTCTGGCTAAATGAGCAATTCGTCAAATAGGAAAGGCTAGTCCGTGCTAACTGGTCAGAATGAATCATCACCAATCACCTTCAAGGGCGTTCTTCTCAAGAATGCAAGGAAAAAGACCATGGGGAAGACCCAGAAGAAGATGGATAGATGCAGTGACAGAGACGTGTAACAACAAAGGAAAATCATTAATTCAGACAGTTCGAGCAGCACAAGAACGACAAATGATATAAACCACGACACCTTTTAGGTATCAGTGAGAAAGAGAAAAGAAGAAGATGGATAGATGCAGTGACAGAGACATGTAACAACAAAGGAAAATCACTAATTCAGACAGTTCGAGCAGCTCAAGAACGACAAATGATATAACCACGACACCTATCAGTGAGAAAGAGAAAAGAAGAAGATGGATAGATGCAGTGACAGAGACATGTAACAACAAAGGAAAATCACTAATTCAGACAGTTCGAGCAGCTCAAGAACGACAAATGATATAACCACGACACCTATCAGTGAGAAAGAGAAAGGAAGTCCGTGCTAAAAAACGTGCTGTAGTTGGATATGTTGAGTCTAAAGGCGCATTAAGAGTACAATACAACATATCTACGCCAACTTAACGTCTTTATAAAGTCGACGATAAAGATGATTAGTTGTCGAGTTGAGGGAACCGTTTGGTCTCGAAGCAAAATGTCAGTCTCGAGACAGAGAGGTTGTGAGTTCAAACCCCGGCTGCACCAGATAGGATTTTTATTTGTGATTTCTCTCTGAGGCAACTACCTCTAGTTTCAGCAGCGAGGCCCGGCATGAAACGTCAATTACTCATCGACGGAAAATATATGAGCACCTGTGAAGACAGAGTTATCTGCCTGTGCGGCGAGGGACCCCTGTGTGCACGGCTGCTGGGGGGAAATCAGATTAACACGCAAAATTCAGTTTCTAGTCTCTAGGGACTTCGTCACAGGGGAAATCTGGTGAACGAAAATAAAAACTCGTCAAGTCAACGCAGAATATGGAGAAGATGTATGATAACTTTCTGTATCTTACAAAATTAACCCTGTCAGTCTTTTTCTTCTACCTTTTTAGCTTCCTGTGGAGGATAGGTCTTCAACAAACACTTTCCAAGTCGTTCTGTTTTTTGCCATTCTTTTAAGATCATTCCATGTCTTCCCCATCATCTTCATCTCTGCTTCTATCTGTCTTCTCCAAGAATTCCTTGGTCATCATCTTTGTCTTTTCCCCTGGGGATTCCAAAAAAGGGCCTGTTGTGTTATACTCTCAGTTGGCTTCCGTAGTGTGTGTCCTATCCAGCGCCATCGTCTTCGCTGTATCTCTTTATCCACTGGTGTTTGACTGATACATTTCCATGATTCTATGTTAATGATTTTGTCCTGTCATTTCCATCCTTTTATTCTGCGTAAGCATCCATTAATGAAAGTATGTATCTTCGTGATTGTCAATTTTGTTGTTCTCCATGTTTCACACCCATATAATAGGACTGCCTTAACATTTGAGTTGAAAATTTTTATTTTGGGGGAAATCAGATTAACACGCAAAATTCAGTTTCTAGTGTCTAGGTACTTCGACAGAGGGAAGATCTGGCAAACGAAAAGGAAAACTCGTCGAGTCAACACAGAATATGAAAAAGAACAAGTATGATAACGTTCTGTATCTTAAACATTAACCCTGTCAGTACGGACGGTTATTATTAATTTAGCGGTAGAGATTTCAGAAACCAAATTTTTCATGTTTTTAAATAGTAATAAAAAAAAAAAGTAAAGTGCCCCAGTCACGCCAAGTGACGTATAGGGAATATGGTGTTAGTGACCCTATATTTTACAGACCTTCGGCACATGATTTTTGGGGTAATGTGGTCGGTATTACGCCCGTGCCGCTTTACTTCCCCAGAAAAATATCCGGTACCCATTTAAGGCTGGGTGAACCAGGAAGCCGTCGGTTGGGATCGAACCCTACCTCTTGTCCTTTGTAGTCCAGTTCACTAACCACTGAGCTAATATAGTAATATACATATTTATATTTATCTAACACTTAACATATTATATATGCATTTTTAGATAATTAAACGAGTAATTAGATTTCACCAATAGCAAGATGATACAAGACATGTAAAAAGAATATGGTTTGATGACGGTTTACATTAATCAAAGTCAGAGTGACACACTGTGCGGCGAAACGTACGGAGAGAGTTAAGATTAATATAGTGGTAGCAATCACTTACTTTTGTTGAGCAGATATGATTGTCTCTGAATATTCGGGAACCGTAACTTGTGTGTCCAGCAATAGGTGTTGATGTGCGTGTGGTAGCTGTCCGCGCCACCTGGGAAATCTAGCGGAGTCCAACAATCTATCGGCGACCCTACGTATTCCTGGTGGAGATACAAACATTGTTACAACATTAACAAGTTCATTGTTAGATAATACAACATTATCAAGTTCATTGTTAGATAATACAACATTATCAAGTTCATTGTTAGATAATACAACATTATCAAGTTCATTGTTAGATAATACAACATTATCAAGTTCATTGTTAGATAATACAACATTATCAAAAGCGTTATTACATTTGAAGTTCATTGTGAAATGGAGCAACGTTTGTAGGTGTGAAATCTGTTGGACATCTGAAGTGATACAACACCCTTCTGGTGAAATCTGTTGGACATCTGAAGTGATACAACACCCTTCTGGATGTCGTCTTGGACATCTGAAGTGATATAACACCCTTCTGGTGAAATCTGTTGGACATCTGAAGTGATACAACACCCTTCTGGTGAAATCTGTTGGACATCTGAAGTGATACAACACCCTTCTGGTGAAATCTGTTGGACATCTGAAGTGATACAACACCCTTCTGGTGAAATCTGTTGGACATCTGAAGTGATACAACACCCTTCTGGTGAAATCTGTTGGACATCTGAAGTGATACAACACCCTTCTGGTGAAATCTGTTGGACATCTGAAGTGATACAACACCCTTCTGGTGAAATCTGTTGGACATCTGAAGTGATACAACACCCTTCTGGATGTCGTCTTGGACATCTGAAGTGATACAACACCCTTCTGGATGTCGTCTTGGATGGGAAGGTACAAGGTAGGCGAAGCAGAGGCAGACCAAGACTAAAGTGGACTTCTTCTTCTATCCTTCCTCTGCTGCCGTTGGCGTCGAGGGGAGATACAATCTGCGATTCTTTGCTCTTCTGTTGGCCTCTTCTGGTGTTATCCCTCCTAGTGACTCTAGTATTCCCTTTATCCATCTCTTTCTCGGTCTTCCTCTTAATCTGGCGTTTTCGTAGCGTTTGTTTATGGCTCTTTGAGTCATTGTTAGTTCTTTTTGTCTTCTTATGTGGCCGAATCAATTTATGTGTTGTTTCTTTATGTATTCGATGGCTGGTTCAATTTCGAGTTTCTTCCTCAGGTCGGTGTCTCTTACTCTGTCCCTTAAGCTGTTTCCTGTCATTCTTCTGACACATTAAAATTCGGTGGTCGTTTCAGTGGACTGATAACATCAAGAGGTGGACAGATGAACCTATCACAAAGTGCACCATCAATGCAAGAGACAATAAAATGGTGCTCCATGGTAGCATCGATGTGTGGAAACGGTCCCCAATGAGTGAAATAATGTTATTATTACTTTATTGTCTTTAAGATTTTGTGGACCTAATATGTTTGAATCTACAGCACACTCTTTTTCTCTTATTTTCACTCGGCAACTGAAGGAGTTCTCCTTTTCATTGTCTGCCCTTACAAGGGCGTTAAGTGAGCGTAGATGATTTGCGTCATTTTTTGCAGTGTTCCTGCGATGTTTGCGCTTTTCGGCCAGAAATATCCGTCTTCGACATGGCATTTTTAAATACCAGGCTGCCTTCCCGCTCGATCCCTACTCGCCTGGCTAGAATGGTCTGGTTAGCTTGGCCTGGTTAGCCTGGCCTGGTTAGTCTGACCTGGTTAGTCTGGCCTGGTTAGTCTGACCTGGTTAGACTGGCCTGGTTAGTCTGGCTTGGTTAGACTGGCCTGGTTAGTCTGGCCTGGTTGGACTAGCCTGGTTAGTCTGACCTGGTTAGACTGGCCTGGTTAGACTGGATGGTTAGACTGGCCTGGTTAGGCTGGCCTGGTTAGTATGTTTCTAGGTTGACCATGAATTGTACCACAGTTTAATTTCTTATAGACAGAAATAGAAGCTCGGGAACTACACTAAAAGTGGGTGGGAGAGAATATTATGTAGATAGAAGGACATGGGGCTTAGTCGTCAGCGCAGAGTCTAAGAATGTCTCCTGCATCCATGTGCAAGTTAGTGAGATGTCTATACTTGGAAGCCAAGTTCTTTGTATGAGCTAGTTAAAGCTCCCTACACCACGAACGGATTGGTCGCACTTTTGAGTTATTGAGTTATTGGGTTATTGAGTTATTGAGTTATTTGCGGGCCATCATCATTGCTCACCGAATACGTCCATCTGTGCTCAGATCCCCTCCTCAGCAAGTCCGGCAGTGTCCAGCGACGGACGACTCCAGTTCTGTGTTGGTTGAGAAGTCTTCTTACACGCCCACTAAGTTTCTCTTTTTTGGCTGTGCCCATCTTAACTCCCATCTCTCTCATCCGAAGAAGTGACGTGGACTCATGGTTGCCGAAGTCCTGTGTCCTTCCTACTTCTCGGAGTACATTGATGATGTCCACCCGATTCATAGGTTGACCGTCCTCAAAAACAGCGCAGCTAGCCAACCGGTCCGCTCTTTCATTTCCCCGTACTCCCGCATGTCCTGGGACGTAGACAAAGGTGACTTTACGTATTTTTGACTTCTGCAACGACTCTACCCATTGCGCATGCGTACACAGCCCGGCTCCACTTTTTTTCACGCTCATCGAATCACTCAGTATACAGGCGTGGGTGGAGTCTCTTGACTCTATCCAGATGAATGCCCTGGTCACTGCCATCATCGTCATGCTACTCGTGGTCATAACGTATGCACCACTGTCTGCTTTGACTATTCTGCCTGCCGAGGGTGCTGTAAATGTCAATGCTCTTGGTGTCGTATTACATATCTAATGGTCGCACTTTAGAGAACGTACAGGCGAGACGAAGCTACCACCTACTATGGTGGCAACACCTAGATTCAGACAGATTTAGTTTGATTCGACTTTGTTTTCACCGCCTCTAGTGGGAATCGCACCCGGGACGGGGGAACTGGTTGGTCTCGAGGCAAGACGCCGGCCTAGAGACAGAGAGGTTATGGGTTCAAATCCCGGCTGTACCAAGTTGGATTTGTATTTATGATTTCTCTCTGCGGCAACACCCCCCCCCCCCCTGGTCTCAGCAGCGAGGCCCGGCTTGAAACGTTAAATGCTCATCGATGGAAAAAATACGAGTACCTCTGAAGACGGAGTTATCTGCCTGTGCAGCGAGGGACTCCTGTGCACAGGGTTGTCCAGGAAAAACGGATTAACACGCAAAATGTAGTTTCTAGTTTTTAGGGACCTCGTCAGAGGTAAAAGCTGGCGAACGCATAAAAAAAGGAACACGGAGAAAGAAAGACCTTCTTGTCTTGTGGTTGACATCTTACCTCTAGACCACCTAGTCAACCAGTTCTGTGATGATTTGTTGTTCATCGGTGTCTCCCAACATAACGCACCTTCAAGGCATCCACAGTTTTGACCTGATGTTTGTTCAGACTGGACATGGTTGTAGATTCACGATCATTGACCAAGTCATCAGCGCGCCAGCCTCACTGATGACATCCAGAATGTCATTATCATCATCATCATCATCATCATGTGCCATACCGGTTGGCGTAGGCGATCATGTCCTTCCACAATCTTCTATCCACAGTGCATCGTATCAGTTCTGTTGTCGACTGTTTTCCATCCCATGGCACCAAGTTATCCAGTATTTTATCTCTTTGTCGTCCTCGATCTCTCTTTCCTTTTATTTTGCCAGTTGTAACCAAATATTGCAACTTTCCTCTTCTTATGATGTGCCCGAAAAATGTTGACTATTTTTTTCTGATGTTTTTAGGAGCTCCCTTTCTGTGTTAGCCTCTTTGAGAATTTCCTCATTGGTCTGTGTAGCTGTCCAGGGAACTTTCAACATTCTTCTAAGAAATCCCATCTCTGTGGCCTCTAATCGTCTTTTCATTTGTTTGTCTACTGCCCATGATTCGCTTCTATATGTCAGAATTGGTTCTATATAGCACCGATGAGTTCTCTTTCTCATTTCTCGGTCTCTTTTATTACAATAATAAAGGCTCTATATACAAGAACAGGAACCTGTAAGCCTACTCTTCTCGTGTAAAGGTTTGAGTACTGATAGATCCCGTTTAACTAATATAACGATATTTCCATACACAAGAACAAGAATTCAACCAGTAATATTTTTAATTGACACTGAAAAATATGTATTTACTGTCCATGAGTCGCTTCCATAGGTGAAAATTGGTTCTATATAGAATGTATTGATGATCTCCAATGACTGTACCGATGAACTCTCTAACTTCTATTGACATAGATTTGTTGCATAAGATTTGGTTATTTGGTTATGGAAGGCCCCGGTATCACTGCAAACGAATTAAAATCCATAATTGCTCAACCGCCCGTGCCAGTGGAATCATCAGAATTAATATATCATCTCCCAAACAAAGAAAGGTAACTGTAGTCTCCATCGTAGCAGTCTGAGCACACGCCAAAGGACATAAGGCGAAACCGCGCAGAAAGTGAACACAGCCAACTGTTCCCTGTCATACGATATCATCATTCATCGTAAACAATTGGAATATCGAAACATGATCAAAACGGATGATACACACAGCTCACGGTGTGCACTGAGCACTTAACTCAGTAGCTCCTGCAACTGCATAAGATATTTTTTATGAAATGCTATTTTTGTTACATTCAGAATGTTACATTGCTAAACACACAAGTTACTAACCTGAAGACCAGCTCCAAGAGCGAAGATGAGCAAAATAGCCACAGTCACAAAGTAGTGTAGCCGATCCACAATGTCATCTCCCCTGATAGGCTGCTTCAGAACAATCCCTGTAAACTTCGATATCAGAGTGTCCATGCTAGCGACAGAAATATACCAGAAATTATGTTACTCATAGGGCACAGCGGTTTGTAACTGATATTTTAGTTCTCTTTCTCGGTTCTTCACTTCTTTATTTCTTCATTTGCATTTCAGCGTTGAGGAAGATATAATTTCAGGTGTTTTGTTCTTCTATTGGCCTCTCCTGCTATTGTGTTTCCTAGTATTTCTAATATTCCATCAATCCATCTTTTGTTCTTCTACTGGCTTCTCCTGCTATTGTGCTTCCTAGTGTTTCTAATATTCCATCAATCCATCTTTTGTTCTTCTATTGGCCTCTCCTGCTATTGTGCTTCCTAGTGTTTCTAATATTCCATCAATCCATCTTTTGTTCTTCTATTGGCCTCTCCTGCTGTTATGTTTCCTAGTGTTTCTAATATTCCATCAAATAAACGTCTTCATGGTTGCCCCATGACTCTGTTGTCCTCATTACATTTATTGAAGGCTCGTTGTGTTGTGGTTTTATCTTTCTGTTTTATCACGTAGCAAAATAATTTTATCTGTTGTTTCTTTATGTATTCTATGGCGGGAATTATTCCTAGCTTTTTTTCTCAGTTCTTCATTTCTGATCTTATCTCTCAGACTGTTTCCTGCCATTCGTCTAACACATTTCATCTCAGTAGAGGTTATTTTCTTATTGTTCTTGCATCTAGGGTACAGGACTGGCATTGGTAGCACAACGTTGGGATGAAGATTGTATTGTATAGTGCTCGTTTTGTTTCTAGTAGAGTTATTATCTTGTTGGACAATAGTGGTGATAGTTTTTCGATGATTCGACAAGCTTTGTTCCTTCTTGTCTTTTTCTCCTGTTTGTGAATTGTCTTTGTCACGTCGTTCGACTTTCAAAATAATTAAATTCCTGGCCTTGTTTCAATTGCCTACCTGCCATCGTTATTTTGATGTTATGTTTCTCTTTTGCGATATTTATGCCTCGGCGTTTTGTTGATGTTGATTTTCCTGTCGTATTGAGATCCTCACTTTAGACAGAATTAACTTGTCTATGATTCCTGTATAGTTCATTCAGACTAATTGGTGCAAATTATAGCTTACGTCTTCAATCACATTCATGGTGACGAATTGACTGCTTCACTCTAGATAGTGTAAAATGTGCCAGTTTTTGAAATGTGACTGCTCATGTGCGTTACTATCTAGAACAGGTGTGATCCAAACTGTTGTTAAGCAAGAGGCAAAGTCAACGACCTGCAAAGTGTCGCGGGTTATTTTATATGTTAAGTTTGGAGAAAGAAAAATCCACGGCAGTACAGTTATATATATGTTAAGTTTGGAGAAAGAAAAATCCACGGCAGTACGGTTATATATATGTTAAGTTTGGAGAAAGAAAAATCCACGGCAGTACGGTTATATATATGTTAAGTTTGGAGAAAGAAAAATCCACGGCAGTACGGTTATATATATGTTAAGTTTGGAGAAAGAAAAATCCACGGCAGTACAGTTATATATATATAAATAAATATATATATATATATATATATTGTACAAAGAAAAGGTTATATATAAAACAGAAACAGTTTGAGAGATAAGATCAGAAAGGAAGAACTGAGAAAAAAAGATAGGAATAGCCCCCGCCATAGAATATATAAGGAAACAACAAATAAAATGGTTTGGTTTGGCCACGTGACAAGGCAGAAAGATCAAAACACAACACCACGAGCCTTCAACAAACGTTGTGAGAACACCAGACCCAAGGGTCGACCACGAAAAAGATGGATCGATGAAATATTAGAAGCTCTAGGAAACATAACAGCAGCAGAGGCGAACAGAAAAGCAAAAGACGGCAAATTATATCTCCCCTCGACGCTGAAAGGCAGATGAGGAAGGAAAGAAGAAGAAGACACACACACACACACATATATATATATATATATTCATGTGTTATATTAATTCACATTCTGAAACGTGCGTGTCCAGCAGATAAAAAGATAATCTTGTAGCAAGGTAAAAACACAAGTTTACAAGCAGACAAGTAATTTACTAAGAGAAAATGAGAACATGAAATTAGTTATTTACTGTACTTCTCAACTCCGTCATCGCAGAACTTGAATATCTATCTATCTGGTGTCCTTTCGAGCCGAAGACGGCACATAGGGCAGAACCACAATCTCAAAAACAGAAACCTTGCGTGACACATATTGCAGAGATCACTGCTTCTAAAATCTATGGCTCTGTTTCTATAACAATGCTTTTGTCAAGCCATCGATCAACCTCCTTAGTCGCCTCTTACGACATGTCTGGAAGGTCACAGTGTCACTATTCTTTACATCCCACGTAATGAGGCCCCGGTAACACACGGGAGAACTTGAAAATGCCAAACTAAAAATACCCGGGCTCCAACTCAATTGTTTGTGTGTTTCTTTAGAAATACTAGAACTCAATATTCTGAGCGAACCTACACATCAGGTTGACCTCTTTGCCCAATAACCACAGTGTTATTGTTATGTTATTGGTTCATCTTTGGTTAATGAAAATCGATTGAAGAGGACCGTGGGCCACCTAAATGGGTCTCGCGGGCCTATTGTGGCCGCAGGCCGTGAGTTGGGACATGCTGATTAAAAATACCGCAAACTAACATTTAATTAGGATCATCGTTATCATCATCATCATCACCATCAAGTACCGGGCCTACTGGCGTAGGCGATCATGTCTCTCCACAACTTTCGATCTCGGCAGCTATTTATCATTTCTGTTGTTGACCTTCTGCCAAGCCATTCTCTTAAGCTGTCAGTTATTTTTTCTCTTTGCTTCCCTCTATCTCTTCATCCCTCAATTTTTCCAGTTGTTACAATATATTCCAGTTTTTCTCTTCTCATTACATGGCCAAAAATGATGATTGTTTGTTCCTAATACATGTATTGGAAATTTGCTCTCATTTTGCTTTGACCTCTCTCAGAACCTCTTCATTACTCTTCTTAGCTCTCCATGGTACTCACAACATTCTTCTGTAAACCACATTTCTACAGACTCCAGTGATTTTCTTGTCTGTTGTCCTATTGTCCATGACTCGCATCCATATGTTAAGACTGGCTCTACGTAACATTTAAGAACTCTTTTTCTTGTTTCTGTTGTCAAAAATGGATTGCATAGTATCTTCCTTATTTTTTGGAAAGCTGCTTTTGCCTGAGCCTTTCTGCATCTCACCTCTTTTGTACATCTTCCGTCTGAGGTTAACAAAGTTCCCAAGTTAATTAGGATAGAATATTCATAATGTGTGCTGCATGGTGACAAACTGAAACCACTCCTGTGAAAAATTAATTTAAAGAGTAAGGGAGATGTAGTATACCCAGAACACGTTCTCTATAACTGCTACACAATGTATTATACTGTAACCAAAATGCCACTAAACAAAGCAGCTCTCCTTGATCTATTATTATGCACATAGACCCAAATAACAAGTAAAAGTAAAGTAAAGTACCCCCCGTCACGCCAAGTGGCGTATAGGGAAATATGGTGTTAGTGACCCTATATTTTACAGACCTTCAGCACATGATTTTTGGGGTAATGTGGTCGGTATTACGCCCGTGCTGCTTTTACTTTCCCAGAAAAAATCCGGTACCCATTTAAGGCTGGGTGAACCCGGAGCCGTCGGTTGGGATCGAACCCTACCCCTTGTCCGTAGTAGTCCAGTTCACTAACCACTGAGCTATCGCGGCTCCTACTAATTTTTAGGGAATTAGTAAAACCCAGGTGTCCTCGCCAGGGTACGAACCCCGGCTGTTGCCGTGGTAAGCCAACCGCCTATCGATTGCGCTAACCGGACACCCAAATAACAAGGAGCAGCTATAAACCTCAATAAGATGTGGAGAAATACATTTTTAAATATAGATGAGAGCTTTACCAAAAACAAGAAAATAGTTAAAAATTATAAACGTTCCGGACACAGACTTTCATCAGTATCATCATCATGTGTAATACCGGTTGGCGTAGGCGATCATGTCCTACCACAATCTTCTATCTACAGTGCATCGTATCAGTTCTGTTGTTTTCCGTGCCATGACACCAAGCTATCCAGTATTTTCTCTCTTTGTCGTCCGCAATCTATCTTTCCTTTTATTTTGCCAGTTGTAACTAAGTATTCCAACTTTCCTCTTCTCATGATGTGCACGAAAAACGTTGATTGTTTCTTTCTGATGTTTTTAGGAGCTGCCTTTTTGTATTGGCCTCTTTACGAATTTCCTCGCTGGTCTTTTTATCTGTCCAGGGAACTTTCAACATTCTTCTGAGAAATCCCACCTCTGTGGACTCTAATCGTCTTTTCATTTGTTTGTCTACTGTCCATGATTCGCTTCCATAGGTCAGAGCTGGTTCTGTATAACACCGATGACAGTATGACAAGGGAGCCGCGATAGCTCAATGGTTAGTGAACTTGACTACAAAGGACAAGGAGTAGGGTTCGATCCCAACCGAAAGATTCCGGTTCACCCAGCCTCTAATGGGTACCGGATTTTTGTCTGGGAAAGTAAAGCGGCACGGGCGTAATACCGACCACATTACCCCAAAAATCATGTGCTGAAGGTCTGTAAAGTGTATGGTCGCTAACACAATATTCCCTATACGCCACTTGGCGTCACGGGGGCTCTTTACTTTTACTTATGTAGTTCAAGTACAAGACGTCAAATACTTGGGCACAATAATAACATCATGTGGATAAATAATATATATAAATAATGTATTACATACACGGACTACGTATACAAGTTAGCAAACCCAACGTTGGCAGGAGATTAATAAGCTTCTATTTGCAGATGAAAAATCACTTATAGATGGAAAAATGCAGGACCTACACGAATATGTACATATACTCAACAACAAAGGTAGTAAACGTGAACATAAAACAGACGTTGTGGCTATCGTAAAAGAGAAACAGAATATGAACATAACGTGGACGGCAGACAACTAAAACAAGTAGGTGAGTTTAAATATGGACAATTCACAAACAGCAGAAATTGACTCAAGATTCAACAAAGCTTGTCAAATCATTGGACAGTTATCACTACTACTGTCCAACAAGGAAATAACTCTGGAGGCAAAACGAGCACTATACAATACAATCTTCACCCCAGCGTTGTGCTACCAATGCCAGACCTGGACCCTAGATGCAAGAACAATAAGAAAAGATTAAATGTATTAGACGAATGACAGGAAACAGTCTGAGAGATAAGATCAGAAATTAAGAACTAAGAAAGAAACTAGGAATGTTTCCACCATAAAGTACATAAGTAAACAACAGATAAAATGGTTTGACCACGTGACAGAAAGATCAAAACACAACGAGCCGTCTTTAAACGCTGCAAGAACACCAGACTCAAGGGCCGACTACGTAAAAGATAGATTGATGAAATATGAGAAACACTAGAAAACGTAACAGGAGAGGCCAACAGAAGAGAGTAAGTCCGCATACTATATCTCCCCTCGACGCTGAATAGCAAATAAGGAAGGAATGAAAAATCAACAATATAAAAGGCCATACATGATATGTGTGCATACTTACGTTTGTGTAAACATGATTTACCTGATCTCAAAAGCTGAACCGTTGTCAGACATAATTCCCGCTTGTGAATGACATCACACAAGGAAACAAGTCACCTTAAAACTTCCAGCGAGCAACCATGATATCACGTCCCATACGATATCACAAACTATGTCTCATATTAAATTACTAGTGTTTTTACTCTCAAGCTAAATTATACATCTATTTTACACATGAAATTAACACTTTCAATTTCATTAAATTAACTACACGTGACGTTGCGAGAATTCCAGACCCAAGGGCTGACCACGAAAAAGATGGATCGATGGAATACTAGAAGCACTTGGAAACACAACAGCAGCAGTGGCGAACAGAAGAGCAAAAGACCGCAAATTATATCTCCCCTCGACGCTGAAAGGCAAATGAGGAAGGAAAGAGGAAGAGGAAGAAGAACTACACGTGTTAATCTAATCACTTGCGATAAAAGCTGCTCGACGAAGATCTGAGATTTAAAGTGAAAAATGAACAACTTGCTTCTAATAGTGTATATGATGCAGTCATCACTTATATTGTAGCTCAAAGTAAGATAAAGGTCATATCAAACAAGTGATTACCACTATTATATTTGGGTGGCAAATACGTCCTAATATAATCTAAAAGATTAAGTCTGTGGTTGAACGGCGCATGTCTCGACCGAGAAGTTGACAAAACTAACAAAACGTGTAGCTCAATGTTAAATTAACCTACTTAATTGCCAGTCATTACTGTGGTTCACTAACTTGTTAATTCTTACACGTAATTTGCTTCTTAAATTTTACACAAAGTTACAACTACATTAACACAGGAGGTAACAACCAACGCACGGAAAGGTCAAAGTAAAGAAATTATAAATTCAAATTCCCCATAAAAGTACTGTAATACACACAATTTGTATGCTTTCACAATATGTAAAAAATTAATTTCCGATCTTGGCATTTTGTTTACAAGTTTAAAAAAAATAATTTAAAAGTTTAAATTAATGATAAAAAAATTTTCTTCCATATAGTAGGAAACATGTAGTAGAGTGTTTACGTCGTGTAGTGATCGTTACAACAAATGTTTCCTGTATCTGTTGACCTAGTTCTAGACCAAGATGGAGACGAGACTTTCCCAGGTGTATGGGGAGATAATTTAGGAATGTCTGGGACTGGTTCGGTGTTGTAGGGATGGCCACAAAGGGAGGAGGTGTGGTTGGGGTGTCGGGTAACACACGTGACTACACGCTGACGTCATGAATGAGTTAAAAGACGCCAGTCAAGTGTCGCATTTAACGACGGCGCGAATTAACAATGACATCGATAATGAAGTCCAGACACGGCTGGTAACGTTTGAATTTCGCGTTTAAAGGGAAATAATTCAACCGTAAAAAGAAAAAAGGACTCATCTAACCCTTGCTAGGCTTATGAGAATGTACCGTCACTGACCAACTTTCCAAGCGTGTAAATATATGTTTAAAGATGGATTTACAACCACCACCAGGTGCCTTAGAAACAGGTTATCGTCAGTCTCCTATTAATTCCTTTCAATCGTCATGTTCATAATGTGTAATACCGGTTGGCGTAGGCGATCATGTCCTTCCACAATTTTCTGTCCGCCATGCATCGTATCAGTTCTGTTGTTGACTGTTTTCCATGCCATGACACCAAGCTATCAAGTATTTTCTCTCTTTGTCGTCCGCGATCTCTCTTTTCTTTTATTTTGCCAGTTGTAACCAAGTATTCCAACTTTTGTCTTTTCATAATATGCCCGAAAAATGTTGATTGTTTCTTTCTAATGTTTCTTAGAAGCTCCCTTTTTGTGTTGGCCGCTTTGAGAACTTCCTCATTGGTCTTTTTAGCTGTCCAGGGAACTTTCAACATTCTTCTGAGAAATCCCATCTCTGTGGCCTCTAATCGTCTTTTAATGTGTATTTCTACTGTCGATGATTCGCTTCCATAGGTCAGAATTGGTTCTACATAGCACCGATGAACTCTCTTTCTCACTTCTATTGACATAGATTTGTTGTATAAGATATTTTTCATTTTCTGAAATGCTATTTTGACATGAGCTATTCTGTTTTTTATTTCTGTGGTTCATCTCCCATCTGATGTTATTATTGTGCCCAAGTAGTTGACGCGTTGCACTTGTTTCAGATTTGTCTCGTTTATTTTTATGTTAACTGATGATGTCGATTCATCATAATCATCATCGTGTGCCTTCTCCGCAACGAAGGTTGGCTACCATGGATCGCCATTCTACTGTTTCTTGCTTTGATGGTGCAGGCTGTCATAGATTGACTTGTCCATCTTTTGATGTTACTCGTCCGTGTTAGTCTTGGTCTGCCTCTGCCTCTTTTACCTTGTATTTTTCCTTCCAATATTACTTTTAGTAGGCTGTTGTGTCTTTTAACATGCCCCAAAAATGTCATTTGCCTTGTATTAATTGTGTTTAGTAGTTCTCTTTTTATTTTCAGTTGTTTTAAAACTTCATCGTTTGTTATCTTTTGTTTCCATCCAATTCTACCTATTCTTCTATAAATCCACATTTCAAAGGCTTCAATTTTCTGTTCTGTTTTCTTGTCTAATGTCCATGTTTCTGTACCATACAGGAATATTGAGAAGATGTAACATTTTGCCATTCTTAGTTTCAGCCCTGTTGATATTTGTTTTGTTGTTAGTATATTTATCATGGCATTAAAATTACTTTTTGCCTTACCTATTCTTTTGTTTATTTCAGTTTTGCATTTTCCATCATTGGTTATAGTATGTCCCAGGTAGTTGTAGCTCTGGACTGTCTCCAGATGTAGTCCCTCGATGTCGATTATTTCTTCAATATAACATATACTTTTGTTTTCTTACTATCCAGCCTGAGTGAGACCTTTCTTGTTGCTTTCTTTTACTATTATTTCCTGTCACTAGTGTTCCTCATAAGTTCTAATATTAATCTCTTTTCCCCGTAAGATTTGTCAGCATTTGAGCCGCCTCCGCATCGACGGTTGTCTATCACGGAGTCTCATTTTAGTCTGCCTCTTGCTTTGATGGTACACGCTGTCAGAGATTCTTTTGTCTGTCTCTTATCTTATTACTAGTTCACTTTACTTGTTGTCTGCCTCTTGCTTTGATGGTACACGCTGTCAGCGATTCTTTTGTCTGTCTCTTATCTTATTACTAGTTCACTTTACTTGTTGTCTGCCTCTTGCTTTGATGGTACACGCTGTCAGCGATTCTTTTGTCTGTCTCTTATCTTATTACTAGTTCACTTTACTTGTTGTCTGCCTCTTGCTTTGATGGTACACGCTGTCAGCGATTCTTCTGTCTGTCTCTTATCTTATTACTAGTTCACTTTACTTGTTGTCTGCCTCTTACTTTGATGGTACACGCTGTCAGCGATTCTTTTGTCTGTCTCTTATCTTATTACTAGTTCACTTTACTTGTTGTCTGCCTCTTGCTTTGATGGTACACGCTGTCAGCGATTCTTCTGTCTGTCTCTTATCTTATTACTAGTTCACTTTACTTGTTGTCTGCCTCTTACTTTGATGGTACACGCTGTCAGAGATTCTTCTGTCCGTCTCTTATCTTATTACAAGCTCACTTCACTTGTTGTCTGCCTCATTTACTTTGTATTTCCCCACCCAAGATGACTTTAACTAATCAAATGTCTCGTTGAAGAACCTATACCAGAATGTTGAGCTCATAAAACACTTTATTATTCTCAATTTAAGCAATGGTAACACACCGTGTGTCATAATGTTGTTCTTACCCCTTTTTATAAAAGAAAAATCACGCTCGCATGATCACAAGGCATTTTTAAAAAAAATTTATTTAATTAAAATTTTTTTTTTTTTGCGTTCGCCAGCTTTCACTTCTGGCGACGTCCCCAAATACCAGGAACTGAATTTTGCGAGTTAATCCATTTTTCCCCCTGGCAGCCGTGTGCACATGGGTCCCTCGCCGTACAGGCAGATAACTCCGTCTTCGGAGGTACTCATAATTTTTCCGTCGATGAGTAATTGACATTTCAAGCCGGGCCCCGCTGCTGAGACCAGGGGTGGTTACCGCAGAGAGAAATTAGAAATAAAAATCCCAACCCGTTCTGCCAGGATTTGAACACACAAACTCTCTGTCTCAAGGCTGGCGTCGTTTCCTTGAGACCAACCAGTCTGCCGATCACAAGTCATGAACTGATTCTGAAGAAGAATCCATGATGTCAGGCTATTTTTTTTTAAACAGTTCCCTATTATTTTTAGAACTTTAAGAACTCTAGTTCTTAAATGTTATGTAGAACCAGTCGTAACATATGGATGTGAATCATGGACATTAGGGCAACAGACAAGAAAATCGCTGGAGGCCGGACAAATGGGATTTTACAGAAAAATGTTCAGAATACCATGGGCAGCTAAGAAGAGTAATGAAAACGTTTTGAAAGAGTTCAAAGCAAAAAGAGAGCTAATTTCCAATATTAAGAAGAAACAATCATTATTTTTTGGCCATGTAATGAGAAGAGAACAGCTGGAATATATTGTAACAACTGGGAAAATTGAGTGACGAAGAGATAGAGGGAAGCAAAGAGAAAAAATACCAGACAGCTTAAGAGAATGGCTTGGCAGAAGGTCTAGATCAGAAATGATAAATAACTGTCGAGATCGAAAGTTATGAAGAGACATGATCACCTACACCAGCAGGCCCGGTACTTGATGATGATGATAATTATGTTTAGTCTTTGTTTTTTTTCTCTGCTTTTCTTTCCTTAAATATTTCCCGTTGTTGCAATATTGTCAGTCTCTCTTTTACATGTCATGACATCACTAAAAAGGATGGATTTTTTTCCCTGCATATATATGTTTCTCTCTCTCTCTCTCTCTCTCCCTGTCTCTCTCTCTCTCTCTCTCTCTCTCTCTCTCTCTCTCTGTGTGTGTGTGTGTGTGTGGTCTTTCACTTCTTTTCAGACGATCAGACGTGAATTGTCGTCGATCTCCTTGTCGTCAGTATTCGTTTGCATTACACGTGACCTAATTATTCGGCTGAACCCTCTTCTAGTCACTGAGAATTCAGACCCGAGGTTTAGTCCTCTCGAACCCTCTTCTAGTCACTGAGAATTCAGACCCGAGGTTTAGTCCTCTCGAACCCTCTTCTAGTCACTGAGAATTCAGACCCGAGGTTTAGTCCTCTCGAACCCTCTTCTAGTCGCTAAGAATTCAGACCCGAGGTTTAGTCCTCTCGAACCCTCTAGTAGTATACAAGGGTGTTTTGAACAAGGATTTGTATCGTGCAGGTATCGTGCAGCATGTATCGTGCAGCACAATCTCGTCGTGCAGCATGGCCTGCATCGTGCAATCTCAGGTGACCTCGTTTATCGCGGGTGGTCGGCGCGGGTGGTCGGTCTTATCTCAAGTGGTCAAGTGGTCGGCCTCGTCTTATCTCAAGTGTGCGGGACCAGTGGTTCTAAAACTTGTAGGTGTGCTGGGAGACCAGTGGTTCTAAAACTTGTATGTCACTCTAAAACTTGTAAAACTTGTATGTCAGTCTAAAACTTGCGGGGGTCGTGTTATCATCAATGTGTGATGGCAACAGGAGGCAAATATGGAGACCAGTGGTTCTAAAACTTGTATGTCAGTCTAAAACTTGCGGGGGGTCGTGTTATCATGTGATGGCAAAAAAAAAAAGGCAAAGGGGTGTTAGTGCCACGTCGATCATCATCGGGCCACCTCGGTCATCATCATCGGCGCTGGTCGGCGGTCGCTGGTCGTCGCTGGTCGTCGTCGTCGCTGGTCGGCTCGGGCAACATCATCATGTGTAGTGATTAATGGTCGTCGCTGGTCGTCGTCGCTGGTCGGCTCGGGCAACATCATCATGTGTAGTGATTAAATAGTGACGCTCTCTCTCTCTCTTATCATCATCATCATCAAGCCACACCCTCAACAACACCATCATCATCACCAAGCTACACAAATTGACACATCATCATCATCATCATCATCAAGCCACACTCTCAACAACACCATCATCATCACCAAGCTACACAAATTGACACATCATCATCATGTGCCACCATCATCATCAAGCCACACCCTCAACAACACCATCATCATCACCAAGCCACACAAATTGACACATCATCAGCATGTGCCACCCTCAACAGCATCATCATGTACCACCCTCAACAACATCATCATCACGTGCCACCCTCAACAACATCATCATCAAGCCACACCCTCAACTCTCTCTCTCTCTCTCTCTCTTTCACGCTAAAGCAAAACAAAATAGTCGCTCTATTATTTTCGACTAATAATGTCCCTCGTTCACCCCAAATCGTGCGAATGTCTTCACTCTGGTTTGGATTTATTTAGCGTTCCACCCACACAGACATCTCTAGACTCTGGCCAGTTTATTGAAATTCGTCCGATCGTAGCCTTGTCGCATAGCGCACCGATATAGTTTTTCATTTCTGGAAACAGCGAGGAGTATCTAGATCTTTTCAACACGTTTTTGCAGCTGCGGGTCAAGATCACCCTCCCGAATGGTGATAGTGTACCACCCGATGCTGAGGTAGGACCGGTCAACAATTACCTTCACAGTCTATTTTCACAAGTCGACGTATCGTTAAACGACACGTTGGTTACACCGTCGGAGAATACCTATCCTTTTAGAGCGGTGTTTGAGGCTACGCTAAACTACGGGGAGGATGCGAAAACGGGATACTTGACGGCCGCTCTGTTCTACAAAGACACAGCTGGCTACCATGACGATTTGAAAGAAAATGAGGGTTTTAAAACACGGCGCGATTTGACTTCGGGTAGTAAAGAGGTAGAAATGATGGGTCGTTTGCACTCTGATGTCTTTGTGCAGGATCGTTACATGTTAAACAGAGTCGATGTGAAGATAAAACTCACGCCCTCGAAGGATGTGTTCAGCCTCATGACTCACGATAGGTCTGCGGGTTACAAGAGTGTTATCACCTACGCCGCGCTCGTGGTCAGGAAAGCTAAGCTAAACCCCGCGATTTCTCTGGCTCACGAAAAGGCTCTCTTGAGCGGGAATGCTCGGTACCCGATCAAGAGGGTTACCATCAAGACATTTTCCATCGCTAGCGGGATGTTCTCCCACAGTCAAGACAATTTATTTTTGTCTCAAACACCGACCCGTGTAGTGATAGGTCTGATTACGGCCAGTGCGTTTAATGGCGTTTATTCAGCTAACCCGTTCAATTTTCAACACTTTGGTCTGATTTATATGAACCTGACGGTCGACGGGAAATGCATCTCGGGAAAGCCTCTAACTATGGACTTTGAACGAAATCAATACGCGAGAGCTTTTTTCGGCACAAATCTGGCCATGGGTCTGATTGGTAAAGACGCCGGAATAACGTTGCTTATAGAGAGTTCAAGGACGGATATTGTCTATTTGTTTTGACCTCTCGTCTAGTCTACTGGACGGCTCCCATTTTGAGCTAGCCACAAGCGGACCCTTGTCGATAGAACTCAAGTTTGCCGCTCCCACAACTACTCCCCTCCAAGTCATCGTCTACGCCGAGTTGGACTCAGTGCACGAGGTGTCGAAGACAAGGCAGATTCTAACAGACTTCACCGTTTAAGTGAGAGAGAAGGTGAACACGATGGAGATTTACAACCTTTTGATGTCGGATATTTTCGTTCGGCGTTGTTCCCTTGTTAGTGTCATTCCACGAAACCACTTACCTCCCAGCATCGACCCAACGGCGACCGCAGCCTTTGTCATAAACACCGACCAGGCACACGAACCCGGTGAGCATTGGGTGGCCCTCTTTTACAACGGGCTCGGTGAATGTGAGTATTTCGATTCCTACGGTTTGCCTCCCAGACATGTGGATATTTTAAACTTTATAGAGCAAAACTCACACGCTCCATTCGTCTACAACCCGCGGTGTTGCAAGATTTGTTTACCAACACGTGCGGTCTATATTGTGCTTATTATATACTTCTTAAGTGTCGAGGCGCGAAACTTAACAGAATTCTCATGCCTTTTTCAGCGAGACAGCACATAAACGATCGTATTATTTATCGTTTGCTCGCCCCGTGGATAATTCGGCTTCGAGGGGCCCACGGACGCTTAAAATTATCACCAATCGGACAGTAATATATATTTTCTCATATGTGTCGTGTATTTGTTGTATTAATAAATATATGCGAAATATAGAGCGACTTTTTTGTTTTGCTTTAGCGTGAAAGAGAGAGAGAGAGAGTTGAGGGTGTGGCTTGATGATGATGTTGTTGAGGGTGGCACGTGATGATGATGTTGTTGAGGGTGGTACATGATGATGCTGTTGAGGGTGGCACATGCTGATGATGTGTCAATTTGTGTGGCTTGGTGATGATGATGGTGTTGTTGAGGGTGTGGCTTGATGATGATGGTGGCACATGATGATGATGTGTCAATTTGTGTAGCTTGGTGATGATGATGGTGTTGTTGAGGGTGTGGCTTGATGATGATGATGATGATGTGTCAATTTGTGTAGCTTGGTGATGATGATGGTGTTGTTGAGGGTATGGCTTGATGATGATGATGATAACAGAGAGAGAGCGTCACTATTTAATCACTACACATGATGATGTTGCCCGAGCCGACCAGCGACGACGACCAGCGACGACGACCAGCGACGACCATTAATCACTACACATGATGATGTTGCCCGAGCCGACCAGCGACGACGACGACGACCAGCGACGACCAGCGACCGCCGACCAGCGCCGATGATGATGACCGAGGTGGCCCGATGATGATCGACGTGGCACTAACACCCCTTTGCCTTTTTTTTTTTGCCATCACATGATAACACGACCCCTCGCAAGTTTTAGACTGACATACAAATTTTAGAACCACTGGTCTCCATATTTGCCTCCTGTTGCCATCACACATTGATGATAACACGACCCCCCGCAAGTTTTAGACTGACATACAAGTTTTACAAGTTTTAGACTGACATACAAGTTTTAGAACCACTGGTCTCCCAGCACACCTACAAGTTTTAGAACCACTGGTCCCGCACACTTGAGATAAGACGAGGCCGACCACTTGAGATAAGACCGACCACCCCAAAGTCCATAGTTAGAGGCTTTCCCGAGAGGCATTTCCCGTCGACCGTCGGGTTCATATAAATCAGACCAAAGTGTTGAAAATTGAACGGGTTAGCTGAATAAACGCCATTAAACGCACTGGCCGTAATCAGACCTATCACTACACGGGTCGGTGTTTGAGACAAAAATAAATTGTCTTGACTGTGGGAGAACATCCCGCTAGCGATGGAAAATGTCTTGATGGTAACCCTCTTGATCGGGTACCGAGCATTCCTGCTTAAGAGAGCCTTTTCGTGAGCCAGAGAAATCGCGGGGTTTAGCTTAGCTTATCTGACCACGAGCGCGGCGTATGTGATAACACTCTTGTAACCCGCAGACCTATCGTGAGTCATGAGGCTGAACACATCCTTAGAAGGCGTGTTAGAAAATATTAGAAGTAAATATCGAGTCTAATGAAAAAGCAATAGAAAATGAACGCGAAACTTAGAAATATAAAAATGAAAACGAGCGTGAAACTTATGTAAAAATAACGAAAGAACCTTATAAAATTTAGGCAACCGCATCGACATGTACCTCGGCACAGGAGGGAGCGGATTATATGGAAAAGCATCTCGACTAACTGAAAGTTATTAAAATCGCGAAATAATAATAACTCGAAAGAAATAAATGAGCGGAAAACTATGTAAGAACCCCACCGGAAGTGCCCTGTTTATGTCTGGTGTGTGCTGACTTTGGAGCGCTTGGTGTACTTGAGCGTAGTCTAAACTGGTAGTGTAAAGAGTTAAATATCTAAAGGCGTAGTCGAGACGTTATCATCAGCTACATTTCTTTTTATATATAGAAATAGGACAGAGCATTATTTGTTTGACTGTAGGAAAATATGGAATTATTTAAGACTTTGAAACCTACATTTTTCCTACCCTTAGCCTTTTGCGTAGCGAGAACCTCTAAAAACATATCTTTAGCTAATTTGTTGTGTTGCTTACTTAACCCTTTACAACTGATTTTATCGTAATCCCCACTACAATGGTACGTCTTACTACATAAACTAACAAGAGCCGTCCCTTCGGACTCTAGTTTAAAAAGCCCGGGCGTTCGTTTGGTGTATGCTTTAACACCCTTACAGTTTACACAGTCTGGCTAATATGTTCATCGCAAAACTCGACAGGAAACCAGTCTTTATATACGCTATTAAACTCATTCCGCAGCCCTGACTTAACTATAACCTACAACTTAGGTGCACTTAAAGCCAAATATAAACTATCAGTATCTGCTTCACATAACTGAAAGTCGGATCTATCCACAAACTTATCTAAGAACTCGAAATAATTGGGAGTCCATTATGAGAGGGCTGAAAAAAAAAAATTACGTGTGTGTATGTTTGGAAATTGTGGTAAGCCCCCCTATTTAAACAGGATAAAACAAAGTCCATGTTTCGTGGGGTTGTGGTTCGTGGTTCGTTAGTTGATGGTTCGTGAAGTCCATGTTTCGTGGGGTTGTGGTTCGTGGTTCGTTAGTTGATGGTTCGTTAAGTCCGTGGTTCGTGGTTCGTTAAGTCCGTGGTTCGTGGGTTGATGGTTCGTGAAGTCCATGTTTCGTGGGGTTGTGGTTCGTGGCACGTGATGATGATGTTGTTGAGGGTGGTACATGATGATGCTGTTGAGGGTGGCACATGCTGATGATGTGTCAATTTGTGTGGCTTGGTGATGATGATGGTGTTGTTGAGGGTGTGGCTTGATGATGATGGTGGCACATGATGATGATGTGTCAATTTGTGTAGCTTGGTGATGATGATGGTGTTGTTGAGGGTGTGGCTTGATGATGATGATGATGATGATGATGATGATGATGTGTCAATTTGTGTAGCTTGGTGATGATGATGGTGTTGTTGAGGGTGTGGCTTGATGATGATGATGATAAGAGAGAGAGAGCGTCACTATTTAATCACTACACATGATGATGTTGCCCGAGCCGACCAGCGACGATGACCAGCGACGACCATTAATCACTACACATGATGATGTTGCCCGAGCCGACCAGCGACGACGACGACGACCAGCGACGACCAGCGACCGCCGACCAGCGCCGATGATGATGACCGAGGTGGCCCGATGATGTTCGACGTGGCACTAACACCCCTTTGCCTTTTTTTTTGCCATCACATGATAACACGACCCCCCGCAAGTTTTAGACTGACATACAAGTTTTAGAACCACTGGTCTCCATATTTGCCTCCTGTTGCCATCACACATTGATGATAACACGACCCCCCGCAAGTTTTAGACTGACATACAAGTTTTAGAGGTCTCCAAACCCAGCACACCTACAAGTTTTAGAACCACTGGTCTCCACACACTTGAGATAAGACGAGGCCGACCACTTGAGATAAGACCGACCACCCGCGCCGACCACCCGCGATAAACGAGGTCACCTGAGATTGCACGATATATGCCATGCTGCACGACGAGATTGTGCTGCACGATAAATGCTGCACGATACCTGCACGATACAAATCCTTGTTCAAAACACCCTTGTATACTACTCCCAGGTTTAGTCCTCTCGAACCCTCTTCAAGTCACTGAGAATTGAGACCCGAGGTTTAGTCCTCACGAACCCTCTTCAAGTCACTGAGAATTGAGACCCCAGGTTTAGTCCTCTCGAACCCTCTTCTAGTCACTGAGAATTCAGACCCGAGGTTTAGTCCTCTCGAACCCTCTTCTAGTCGCTGAGAATTCAGACCCGAGGTTTAGTCCTCTCGAACCCTCTTCTAGTCGCTAAGAATTCAGACCCGAGGTTTAGTCCTCTCGAACCCTCTTCTAGTCACTGAGAATTCAGACCAGAGGTTTAGTCCTCTCGAACCCTCTTCTAGTCACTGAGAATTGAGACCCGAGGTTTAGTCCTCTCGAACCCTCTTCAAGTCACTGAGAATTGAGACCCGAGGTTTAGTCCTCTCGAACCCTCTTCAAGTCACTGAGAATTGAGACCCGAGGTTTAGTCCTCTCGAACCCTCTTTAAGTCACTGAGAATTGAGACCCCAGGTTTAGTCCTCTCGAACCCTCTTCAAGTCACTGAGAATTGAGACCCGAGGTTTAGTCCTCTCGAACCCTCTTCTAGTCACTGAGAATTGAGACCCGAGGTTTAGTCCTCTCGAACCCTCTTCAAGTCACTGAGAATTGAGACCCCAGGTTTAGTCCTCTCGAAAATAGAACGGCCCCGTGTACACTTGCCACACTTTAAATAACCCTTAGTAGTTAAAAGTTAAAAAGTCGACACAAATCGGATAAACACTGTCAAAGTAATAAAGAATAAGAAAAGGAGGAGGAGGTTCAGGAGAAGGAGAGGAAAGGGAAGAAGAACATTTAATAAGCGATTAGCTACTGCTAAGAACTTACACCTTAGATCGGCATTATTGTGAAATTATGTTATCTGCCATGTTGCAGTTATCTCCCGCTTGGTTCATCATGGAAGAATTCTGCTGGAGGGATAGTTCTTACTTTGATCTGGGCTTATCCATTTTTTTATTGTCATAAACTGGTCAATTTTAACTTATTAATTAGATAAATGTTATCATAAACTGGTTAATTTTAACTTGTCAGATAAATTTTGTTATAAACTTGTCAATTTTAACTTGTTAAATAAATTTTGTTATAAACGTGTCAATTTTAACTTGTTAAATAAAATTTGCTATAAACTTGACAATGTTAACTTGTTAAATAAAATTTGTTATAAACTTGATAATGTTAACTTGTTAAATAAAATCTGTTATAAACTTGACAATGTTAACTTGTTAAATAAAATCTGTTATAAACTTGACAATGTTAACATGTTAAATAAAATTTGTCATAAACTTGACAATTTTAACATGTTAAATAAAATTTGTTATAAACTTGACAATGTTAACATGTTACATAAAATTTGTCATAAACTTGACAATGTTAACTTGTTAAATAAAATTTCTTATAAACTTGACAATGTTAACATGTTAAATAAAATCTGTCTTAAACGAAGTACGATTCAACTAGTGCCAGACGATAGAAGCAAAAACAATAAGAAAAAATATCCACAACTGAAATGTGTCAGACGCATGACAGGAAAGAGCCTGAGAGATAAGATCCGAAATGAAGAAAAGAGAAAAAAAAAACCTAGGAATAATTCCCGCTATGGTATATATAAAAAAACAACAGATAAATGGTATGTGAATGTGACAAGGCAGAAAGATCAAAATATAACAGAAGAAAACCTTTAATAATTATTGCGAGAACACCAGACCCAAAGGCTGACTTTGATAAAGATGGAGTGATTGAATATTAGAATAACCAGGAATCATAACAGCAGGAGAAGCTAACAGTAGAGCAAACGAATACAAACATCTCCCCACAACTCTGAACGGGAAATGAGGAAGTAAAGATGAAAAAGAATAGACACGTGTCAGTATTAGTCACTGCACTTAGAGGCAATGCAGCAGGAGGTCGACGATTGGGAGTCATGACCAAGTTTGGCTCACCTCCCCTGGAGTATCAAGAAGCTGAAGGGCCGAACCACTTGCTCGACGGGTTTTTTGCTTCTGATGATCAGATTACCCCCTGCTGCGGAGCTCTGTACAAAGAGTTTCCTACTACTGCACTGCCACACGAAGTGACAAAATAAACCCGCTTCTAGAATGAACTCCGCGCGTGTCACAATAGCAAATTCTAAATTTAACCATTCCATTAAAAGCGTTTTAAGTGGTCCTGGACGCTGAAACAGGTAACTAACGCCTGGTCGGTGATACACAGAGACTTGTACACGTGTAGACTTTCATCAAGCACGCGGAATGGAGATTAGCAACTCGACCTTTCCTCGTGACGTGACTAAGTGAAAAACGCACTGACAGTTCTCGTTTCTGTTAAAGATTTCAAAATTAGAGGGCGGGTGGTAGGGATCGAGAAATCCTTGTTGTCAATGAGGGGTTATTGGGGTCAGCTTGATGCTAATTTTAGCAGGCATATCTCTCCTCTCCTTAGCGTGCACATGTCATTAAGTGGACGTAGATGCGTTGTGTCGCTAGGTTACGGCATAGCCGCATTGGTAGATTTATGCATGTATGTGTTCATATGTATGGGTATTAGTATATATATATATATATATATATATATATATATATATATATATATATATATATATATATATTCCAAGTACAAGTCAATCTATGACAGCCTGCAATATCAAAGCAAGAACAGAGTAGAATGGCGATCCATGGTAGCCAAACTTCGTTGCGGAGAAGGCACTCGATGATGATGATGATGATGATGATGATGATGATGATATATATATATATATATGTATGTGTATGTGTGTGTATATATATACATATATATGTATGTATATATATATGTGTATGTATGTGGATATGTATAGGTATGTGCATGTCTATACGTGTATGTATGTATACACGCATCTGTGTGTGTATGTATACATGTATTTGTATTTAAAAGTTCCTTATTAACAACTCCCAGAATTTTATCTAGATTAAAAGTTCCATTATTATCAACTCACAGAATTTTATCTAGATTAAAAGTTCCATTATTATCAACTCACAGAATTTTATTCTAGATTAAAAGTTCCATTATTATCAACTCACAGAATTTTATCTAGATTAAAAGTTCCATTATTATCAACTCACAGAATTTTATCTAGATTAAAAGTTCCATTATTATCAACTCACAGAATTTTATCTAGATTAAAAGTTCTATTATTATCAACTCACAGAATTTTATCTAGATTAAAAGTTCCATTATTATCAACTCACAGAATTTTATCAATATAAAAGTTCCTTTATTATCAACCCCAAGAACAACTGTGGGAGATGCTAACAACATACGGAGTAAGCCAACATCTAACCAACCTAATTAAAAGTCTCTACATCAACAGCAGCTGCACAGTCAGAACAGCAGCAGGCTACATAGACCACTTCGAAGTTAGACCAGGTGTAAGACAGGGGTGCGTACTATCCCCGACTGTTTATTACATACATGGGCTATATATGCAAGCTAGCCAACCCATCAGAAACAGAGGAGATCAACTAGCTTTTATTTTCAGATGATCAGACACTAATACATGAAACAATAGAAGACCTACAAGAACACGTAAACAAACTCAACAGCTCAGGCACAAAATACAACATGAAAATCAACATCCACAAAACAGAAGTCATGAATGTCGCCAAAATAAACAGAACATCAACATAACTATAGAAGGCAGACAACTAAAACAAGTAGAGCAATTCAAATACCTAGGAAGTTTAGTGACACACGATAATTCTCAAACAGCAGAAATATAATCAAGATGCAACAAAGCTTGCCAAATCATTGGACAGTTATCACCACTATTGTCCAACAAGGAAATAACTCTGGAGGTAAAATGAGCACTATACAATACAATCTTCATCCCAACGTTGTGCTACCAATGCCAGACCTGGATCCTAGATGCAAGAACAATAAGAAAAATAACCTCTACTGAGATGAAATGTGTTAGACGAATGACAGGAAACAGTCTGAGAGATAAGATCAGAAGTGAAAAAAAAAAATAGAAAAACGCCAGGAATATCCCCCGCCATAGAATATATAAGGAAACAACAGATAAAATGGCTTGGCCACGTGACAAGGCAGAAAAATCAAAATACAACACAACGAGCCTTCAGCAAACGTTGTGAGAACACCACACCAAAGGGTCGACCACGAAAAAGTTTGATCGTTGGAATATTAGAAGCACAAGGAAACATAACAGCAGCAGAGGCGAACAGAAGAGCAATAGACCACAAATTATATCTCCCCTCGACGCTGAAAAGCAGATGAGGAAGGAAAGAAGAATGTTATCTAGATTAAAAGTTCCATTATTATCAGGATGAATCCTATCCCTAAACTTGTTGAATCTATACACTTAGTCAATCTTTAAAAACATCTCAGAGATGTCAGGTCTAAACATTAATGGGAAGATAATCAATAACCTAAGATATGCTGATGATACTGTTCTACTAGCAGAAAATCCTAAAGATCTACAACAATTACCCCCATCAAGGCCAGCTCCTTGTCGTGGGGATGGGGCTTAACAGTCACCAGGGACTGAAAACCAAGACTGGCCAGGCCTTCCTACACCCGTGCAAGACCACAGTCTGCTCTAGCAATTTTAAGTGCTGAAGTCGGAGGCAACCAGCCAAAAGGCGCACTACAAAAATCAGGATGCCACGCACTCACGCCAATGGGAAGCATGCCTATAACTGCAAATCGATATGGCACTCGCCCTGTGATGGACACTCAGGCAGGTGCAGCGCCGGGCCCTCAGCCTCGAAAGGGCCCAACCTATATTACTGGATGTCCTTCTCAATCGCTCTGTGGAGTCAGGGGGCGAGAGAATAGAGTTACTGGCCAACCCAAAATAAGACCACTCAAAATAATGCACTGGAATGCTGAAGGCATCAACAGCAAAAGAGATGGGTACAGTAAAAAGATAGAATTAGAAAATATCCTGCATGAAGAACAAGTAAGCATATGCTGTTTGCAGGAAACCCATCTAAACAACGACATAGCCTTGAAGATTAGGGGATACCAGTGCTACCGATCTGACAGGAAAAACAGACAAAAGGGCGGAATACTGACTCTTGTAAGGAACAACATTAATGCATGTCAGATTGAAGTGTATATGGATGGGGCGGAATATCAAATACTGCACCTCAGGACAGGAAATACAGACTTCCATCTACTTAACTATTACTGTCCGAGTGACCGCCCACTAGCACTAGACACAATTACATTAAAAGAAAGAATAATTGTATGTGGAGACTTTAACAGCCATTCACAGAGCTGGGGCTATGAAGATATGGACAAGAGAGGTGAAGAACTTGAAAATTGGCAGGATGACAATGGGCTTATACTATTAAACCAGGCAACAGATCCACCAACATTCTATTCCAGATCATGGCATACCACATCTACACCAGACCTTGCTTTCCATTCACCAGACCTGGATTGGAATATCACACGTATTGTTGGAAACAACTTGGAGGCAGCGACCACCGACCTGTCTTTTTAGTGGTGCAAAATGAGGCCGTCAGGGAGAGCAGCACTCTCTCCAGATGGAATTACAAAAAGGCAGACTGGAAAATGTATCAACATTACACCAGTGTACTGACTAAAGATCTAAATACAGACAGAGACATCAACAAAATAGTTGATGAATTCAGTAGACTAATAATACAAGCTGCCAGTGAAACAATACCAGAGGGGCACGGAAACACTACAAACCATACTGGAATAGTGAACTAGAGCAACTGCACAATGACATGGAAACATCTCGAAAACAAGCAGAAAATAACCCCTGCCAGGAACACCACAATAACTATCAGCATGCTAAAGCCAAATTTCAATGGGCTAAACTACAAGCCAGACGGAGAAGTTGGAAAGAGAAAACAGAGTACATGAATCTAGAACGAGACACAAGAAAAGTGTGGAAGCTTGTAAAACAGCTGAATGATGAGGGTACAGAAGGGAACACAAAAATTACACTGAAGAAGGATGGAAACATTCTAACAGGTAAACATGCAGCAAATCACTTTGCAGACTCCTTTGCAAATGACAACAATATTGAAATTAGCCTAGAGAAACGTCAAGAGACCCGTCTAAAACAACAAAATGCAAGACAAGAAGAGACTGCACATGAAGTCATGGAAATACCCATTACACAAAGAGAGCTAGAGCTGGCAATATCCAAATTAAAAATGAAAAAGTCACCAGGTAGTGATGGAGTGTCTAATGAAATGATTAAGAACTTGGGAACTGCAGCTAAAGCAAAACTACTGCAGATCTACAACATTTGCTGGATCACAGGTAAAGTGCCACAGGCATGGAGAGAAGCAATTATGATACCATTACTAAAGCCAGGAAAAGATGGTTCAATGACATCCAGCTATAGACCAATCAGCCTTACAAGCTGTTTGTGTAAAACAATGGAACGTATAATCAATCTCAGACTGCAGTGGTACCTGGAAAGTGAAAATCTCCTTGTCCCACAACAAGCAGGCTTTAGACAGTGTTACTCTACCGAAGATCAGGCAACCTATCTTTCCCAGGAAATTGAGGATGCGTTTCAAGAAAAGAAACTGGTACTAGCAGCATGGATAGACCTAAAGAAAGCATTTGATAAGGTATGGAAGGAAGGGCTTTTGAAGAAACTGAGAAATTATGGAGTAAATGGCAGGATGTACAAATGGGTCAAAGCATACCTGCATAACAGGAGAGCCAGAGTGCAACTGGATGGTCTTAAGAGTAAGAAGGTCTTACTGCGCCAGGGCGTTCCACAGGAGGGGTACTATCTCCAACACTTTTTCTGATCTACATCAATGACCTAGTTACTGAACTACCACATGGTATCAAAGTGGCAATGTATGCAGATGACTTGGTAATGTGGTGCACAGAGGAGTATGCAACAGTGGCCTCCAAATTGTTACAAAGAGCTATGAATGCACTGAATTCATGGACAAATAGATGGTGTATCAGCATCAATACAGACAAATGCAGTACTACACTTTTCACTCTTTCCCAAAACAAAAAGCAGGAGCCATCTATATAAACAATGAGCCTGTGAAAGAAGACATACAGGCTACGTATCTCGGAGTTACATTTGATAACAAACTATCTTGGAAACAGCAGATAAATAAGGCAACCCAAAAAGCAAGGAGAAAATTGGCTATTCTAAGAAAGCTGTGTGGAACTACGTGGGGTGCGAGTGGGAAAATACTCAGTAAAGTTTACCAACAGAGTATACGCCCACATTTAGAATATGGATCATCTGCATGGTGTTCAGCATCAAACACCACACTTCAAGAACTGGATAAAGTACAAAACCAGGCACTTAGGGTCATCACAGGAGCAATGAAATCAACACCAATATTAGAGATGGAGAAATTGTGGAGGATACCAGCACTGAGAGAACGGAGGGACACAAAGGTGCTGATACAGGCAGAAAAATTTGCTTGCATGCCGAGACATCCAATGAAGGACCGATTCCAAAATCTTGCATTGGGACGACTTAAGAGAAGCAGTTTTATCCACCAAGCCAAGCGTATTAGTAGACAAACACCAGACATGCCAAGAGCTGTTAACCCCTACTGCCCATACCAGAACAGACTCCCTGGACAGAGGAATCTGGATTATCAGTTCAAATACGGACAGAAGTGAAAGGAATAGTTGATAAAGAGGAACAGAATAGTCTACAGCGAAAAACAATAACTCTCAGTTTCCTGGATGAAGAATACCCACAAGACCTATGGATTCGTGTGTATACAGATGGATCAGCACAGAATGCAGTAAAAAATGGGGGAGCAGGTGCATATATAGAATACCCAAATAACACTAGGGATATGAATAAAATAGCAACAGGGAAATATTGTCACAATTATGATGCAGAAATACAAGCAATAAAGTTAGCAATAGAAAAACTGCTGAACATTAATCTTAGCCCGCAGCCTGTAGTGTTTTTGACAGATGCAAGATCAGTACTCCAGGCACTACAATCCAGAAAATTACCACATCTGCAGACCTTATTGACTGAACTCTGCAAGCACCACAGGGTTGCCCTGCAGTGGATCCCATCTCACTGTGGAATACCAGGAAATGAGAAAGCAGATCAGTTGGCAAAGGAAGGTTCAACAGGCACACAACTAGATACACCTGTTACATACCATCATAAGAAACAGATAATCAAATCAATCAGAGGACCACAAGCCCCAAATCAGGATGCCTTTTATAATATGAATAGATATGAACAAGTTATCATTATACGTCTCAGAACAGGACACAATCGACTCCATAGTCACATGTATACAAAATTCAAGATCGGCACCTCAACTACTTGTACATGTGGACAGGCGCCCCAGACTGCTGAACACATACTTCAAGACTGCACTGAATATAGTAGACTGAGGAAAATCCATTGGCCCATAGATACAACACTACAGACAAAACTATATGGGCCACTGCAAGAATTACAAAAGACAGTAACATTTATACAGGAAACGACATTGCAGATATAGACAATGCTTCAGGCGAACGAAAGATAGATAGATAGATAGATACAACAATTACTTAATGAAAAAAACATGACAGTCAAAAAATATGGATTAGATATGGATATCAAAAAGACTAAAACTATAATCATAAAGAAAGAAAATACTCAAAACCCTCAAGTGGATATCAAAATTGAAGGAATAGACCTGCAGACTCCCTCCCCCCCCCAAAAAAAAAAAAAAAAAAAAAAAGAAAAGAAAAAATACCCCGCGGTCGACCCAGCCGCTGGCAGAAAGGAGTGCCAGGTTAGTATTCTGGGAAGGTGAGGTATGCCGCCTAGCATCGTTAGTTTCAATGCTTGAAGCGTCTCCAAACACTTATAGATAGGCGGCCGAGCACATATGGGTGAAAACTCGCGTGCTTAGATGCCGATTCAAGTCTCGTACTTTACCTTTACCTTTACCATTACCACTGAACGTAAATCTGAAATGGATCCCAGATAATAATGTGAGAACCTCTTAGAACAATTAGCTATTTTGTATGACCCTTTTCATCTTCTCAGACGGTCTAGTGGAGGCTATTGCGTATTTTTTTGAAGTTTTGTTTTTGTCAAACAGCTTCTCTCGTGGCTAATTCTACCAATGTTTGACAAACACACAATGAACAATGATCAGGGTTGTTGTCCCTGTTTTCTGAAGAAGGCTCCTGGCCGAAACGTCAGTATTGTGTTGTGTTCCCTATTTGTAAAGCTGTCACTATACCTTGGAGTGTCTAACACTCCCCATCACTGGCCCCACACAGTGAACAAGTCAGGCCCACAAGGTTTTCCATCCTTTTTTATGAGTCTTTCTCTTCTAAGTGTTTCCTTAGCACAGTCTCAAATATGTTATAGCATTCCTTATAATGCTCTCCGTGATGTGCGATCACTTGCCAGATGTTCCCAGTCATATTCACAGATGGAGAAGTCATTCAGAGATGATTTACAGATATCTATATATCGTAGTTAAGATCTGCCGATTTGTCTTTCTCCGTGTGTTAGTTCACCATATAGTATTTGCTTGGGCGTGTGCTTTTAGCGATTTTATACTCAAGAAATTGGCACAGGGGACAGAGGTGACCTCACAGATATTAGTCACGCTTCAGTCGGGGACAGAGGTGACCTCACAGATATTAGTCACGCTTCAGTCAGGGGACAGAGGTGACCTCACAGATATTAGTCACGCTTCAGTCAGGGGACAGAGGTGACCTTACAGATAATAGTCACGCTTCAGTCGGGGGACAGAGGTGACCTCACAGATATTAGTCACGCTTCAGTCAGGGGACAGAGGTGACCTCACAGATATTAGTCACGCTTCAGTCAGGGGACAGAGGTGACCTCACAGATATTAGTCACGCTTCAGTCAGGGGACAGAGGTGACCTCACAGATATCAGTCACGCTTCAGTCAGGGGACAGAGGTGACCTCACAGATATTAGTCACGCTTCAGTCGGGGACAGAGGTGACCTCACAGATATTAGTCACGCTTCAGTCAGGGGACAGAGGTGACCTCACAGATATTAGTCACGTTTCAGTCGGGGACAGAGGTGACCTCACAGATGATAGTCACGCTTCAGTCGGGACAGAGGTGACCTCACAGATATTAGTCACGCTTCAGTCGGGGACAGAGTTGACCTCACAGATATTAGTCACGCTTCAGTCGGGGACAGAGGTGACCTCACATATATTAGTCACGCTTCAGTCGGGGACAGAGGTGACCTCACAGATATTAGTCACGCTTCAGTCAGGGGACAGAGGTGACCTCACAGATATTAGTCACGCTTCAGTCAGGGGACAGAGGTGACCTCACAGATATTAGTCACGCTTCAGTCAGGGGGACAGAGGTGACCTTACAGATATTAGTCACGCTTCAGTCAGGGGACAGAGGTGACCTCACAGATATTAGTCAATCTTCAGTCAGGGGACAGAGGTGACCTCACAGATATTCGTCACGCTTCAGTCAGGGGACAGAGGTGACCTCACAGATATTAGTCACGCTTCAGTCAGGGGACAGAGGTGACCTCACAGATATTAGTCACGCTTTAGTCAGGGGACAGAGGTGACCTCACAGATATTAGTCACGCTTCAGTCAGGGGACAGAGGTGACCTCACATATATTAGTCACGCTTCAGTCAGGGGAAGTAACAAGATCCGGATCGAGGGCAAATACAATGATGGCGACATAGCGGTCATAATTAGGGGGAATTGTAGGCGACGTATGTGTGGAATAAGTTCGCAAACAGCTTTATGTGACAAGGTTGGGGTCTTCTCAGTCCGAGTCACTGGCGGAGTTCCTGTCTTCAATTTAGATTCAAATCAAAGCAATCAAAAGAGCACCAAGCTAACCAGTATTTTCTCTCTTTGTCGTCCGCGATCTCTCTTTCCTTTATTTGCCAGTTGTAACCAAGTATTCCAACTTTCCTCTTTTCATGATGTGCCCGAAAAATGATGATTGTTTTTTTTCTGACGTTTTTTAGGAGTTCCCATTTTGTTTTGCGATAATTATACACAAACGTATAGTTAAGGTTTATGTTGATTATAGACTTCCACGAAACAACTCGACGATGCGGCCCAGTATAAGCCTCCTGCGGGTACACACACAAAACACATAGACATGCAAAAAAAAAAGAGAAATGAACTTTATTATGAACTAATTATTAAATGAAAACTAAAAAAAAGGGTAATAATTAATGGCAATTGAACATTCAGTGTTTTTACTTGTAGCCTCACAGAAGGCTTATATTAGGCCGCAACGTTAAATTGTTTTGAGTCGACTATCATCAGCGCAGGAGCCGCGATAGCTCGTTGTTAGTGAACTGGACTACACCGGACAAGAGGTAGGGTTCGATCACAACTGACGGCCTCCAGTTCACCCAGCCTTTAATGGGTACCGGATTTTTTTCTGGGAAAGTAAAGCGGCACGGGCGAAATACCGACCACATTACCCCAAAAGTCATGTGCCGAAGGTCTGTCAAATTGATGGTCACTAACACCATATTCCCTATACGCCACTTGGCGTGACGGCGGTACTTTTTTTTAAGCATCAGCGCAACGTTGAAACTATATATTTGTCTATTTTATTAATCACTTTAATCCTTAACTTTAAACACAAACACCACGTTAAATTCTTATGCATATCTTTTTTGTTCTTTAACTAAACAAATACTTTGTAAAGAGGCAGATGAATTAAACATTCAGAGGGAATTATATATTCTTTGGGTTGATGTTTACCTAGCTATCAAATTACGATCAATCCCTAATGTTTTTTAGGCTTGGATAGTTACATAGTTCTCCTGGCGTTTTAAGTTTGTTTAGTTTTTTTTTTTAAGTATACCTCGGTTAAAGTCACAAGACTATACACACGCATGTATACTGAGTGATTCGATGAGCATGATAAGAAAAGTGGAGGCGGGATCTGTTTTGCAATGGGTAGAGTCATTGCAGAGGTAAAAAAAAAAATACGTCAGATCAACTTTGTCTACGTCCCTGGATATGTAGGAGTACGGAGAAATGAAAGAGCGGATAGGTTGGCTAGTTGTGCTGTCGTTGAGGACGGTCAACCAATGGATTGGGAGGATATCATCAGTGCCCTCCGAGATGTGGGAAGGGCAAACGTGAGACCACGTCACTCCTTCGGATGAAAGAGATTGTAGTTAAGATGTGTACAGCCTGAAACGAGAAACTTAGGGGCCGTGTAAGAAGACTTATCAACCAACACAGAACTGGAGTCGTCAGTCGCTGGACACTGAGGGAATTGCTGAGGAGGGGATCTGAGCACCTATGGACATGTTCGGAGTGTAATGATGATGACCCGCAAATAACTCAATAGCTCAGTCTATCTCTGTAGAATGTGTTTTGATGTTACACAGTGTGTCAATGTTTATACTGTCAAAAGTATTTTTGAAGTCAATAAAGTGTAGAATTAATTATTTCCGCTTATAATTCTTTGGGTAAAAATATGAGCAAGGCAGCTTCATGTTTGTAGAAACCCTTCTTGTTCTTCCCGTGTAACTGTGTCTACTGCATTCGGGGCCCCACGGTGCGAGGAGAGAACAATAGATCTACTGTTACCTGTCGCGTAGTCTTAGATTACTTAGGAGGTTTGAAATCGTCGCCTATTCAAACGAGTAGGACTTGCACGGAGCGACCTTGGCGATGGGATTTAGTGACGTATATTGGAAAATGTTGTGGCAGGTAGTGAAATGGATATTGAAAATTCCTAAATGCAATGAAACTAGATCAATGAATAGAATATAATAGAATAGAATAGAATAGAATAGAATAGAATAGAATAGAATAGAATAGAATAGAATAGAATAGAATAGAATAGAATAGAATAGAATAGAATAGAATAGAATAGAATAGAATAGAATTGAATATAAACTATATGGGGCAATCGAATCACTTAAACAGACAGCCAACTTCATGAGAGTCTGGAATCCTACTCTGATTGAGTCTTGATCGCAGAGGGACTGAGAGAGAGAGAAAGAGTGACAGAGAATAGAATAGAATAGAATAGAATAGAATAGAATAGAATTGTTGTGAATTAGTTGTCTAGTCCACACTTTTATCTACTGATGTTGTGCTTCTAGTCTTTCAGGTCGTGTACCATCGCAAGTTGTTAGATTCTGAGACGGCGGGGACTGTGTGGTCTGGATGTTGGAAGTAGGACTGTAGACTGGCTACTAAAAAAAAAAAAAATAATAATTAATGGCAATTGAACATTCAGTGTTTTTACTTGTAGCCTCACAGAAGGCTTATATTAGGCCGCAACGTTAAATTGTTTTGAGTCGACTATCATCAGCGCAGGAGAAGCGATAGCTCGTTGTTAGTGAACTGGACTACACCGGACAAGAGGTAGGGTTCGATCCCAACTGACGGCCTCCGGTTCACCCAGCCTTTAATGGGTACCGAATATTTTTCTGGGAAAGTAAAGCGGCACGGGCGTAATACCGACCCCATTACCCCAAAAATCATGTGCTGAAGGTCTGTAAAATTTATGATCACTAACACCATATTCCCTATACACTATTTGTCGTGATGGGAGTACTTTACTTTTTAACTTTCTATCATTTCTTGTAGTTCATTCTCTGTCTCTGCTATTAAGACTGTCTCATCCGCATGTTGCAAATTTGTAAATTAAAAAATGAATATAAACGCGCCCTCTACTAATTACACGTTAGCCCTGTCTACACGCTGATGAGCACATGCTAGAAAATGGTCTGCTTTGTACACTTGTGACCTGGGTTACATCCGCCGAGAACGTTCTAGAACAAAGCATAAATGTACAGTTCTCAGCTCGATTGTACACTTTATTCATATGCGTATGTTCTGGTTATCTTCTTTCTTTCTTTCTTTCTTTCTTTCTTTCTTTTCAATCATTCTTTAGTTCATTATTTCATGCTTTCTTTTTTATTCCTTTCTTTCAGTCATTCTTTATTTATTTATTTATTTCTGTCTTTCTTTTTGTCTTTTTTCTTACTTTCTTTCGTTTTTTTCTTTCCTTCTTGTCTTTCTTTCTTTCCTTCTTTTTTTCTGTCTTTCTTTATTGCTTTCTTGCTTTATTTCTTTCTTTCCTTCATTCTTTCTTTATGCTACAACTAACATCGATTACTACTGCTACAACTACTGCTACATCTACTACTACCACCACTTCCACCACTACTACAACTATTATTACTACTATTATAACAACTACTACAACAACATCGATTTCTACTACAACTACAACTGCTACTACAACTACTACTATTGTTGTTACTGTAAAAATTAAAATCAGGAACACAGAGTACAATGTGTATCACACACAATCCAACCCAACACAAAACAACACCCACAAAGGCAACATTCATTCCCGAAAAATACGCCACTTTTATAAATGAATTGAGCGACCGAATGCCAGATTTTAATTTCCTCCCAAAAGGCACAAATTGTAGTTGATAACTCGCTCAATTAAACTCGTTTGCACCCTCGACCGTTTGCTCGGTTCATTGGTCCTGCCCATATTGTTGTCAAAGATAAATTACGTGCAAACTGTCAGAAAGAACTTGTGATTCCCATGACCGATTTGATTGATTTATCTCGACACATGGGAAATGGGAGTGTGAAAAGGAAGGTGTTTTTGTGGTTGGTCGTTTGTGTTGTAAAGGTTATCTAGTTATATGTATTTATAAATGAGCAACTAAATTAAAAAGTCATATGTACACAACGTCGTGATTGCATTGGACATGCGCAGTCTTAATTTCCTGTGCGTCAGTTAAAGGATAATGTCGCATCCACAACCAACTATAGTGTTACTAAGGCCTGCAGGGTAAGAACATTGATAGAAAGAGCTATAGAGGCACAGAACGATCTATATATGTGCTTTATAGAATACACAAAAGCATTTGACAAAGTAAAGCATGTGGAAATAATCAATATGCTGGAGAAATTAAACATTGATGGCAAGGATCTGCGAATCATAAAAAACATGTACTGGAAACAAACAGCAGCTATACGAATTAACAACCAAACAGGACAATTCCAATATATAAAGCAAGGAGCCAGACAAGGCTGTGTTCTGTCACCGGATTTGTTTTCACTTTACATCGAACATATTATAAGATCAATAGTAGACAAAAAAGGAATTGAAGTCAATGGTCACAACATAAATTATTTACGATATGCGGATGACACAGTCGTAATAGCAGAGACAGAATGAGCTACAAGAAATGATAGACATAATAGTAAAAGAAAGCAACAAGAAAGATCTCAGTCTGAAAAGTAATAAAACAGAAGTAATGGTTATATCGAAGAAACAATCATCATCATCATGCAGCATAAAAGTAAACAGGACAAATTTCTCTCTCTCTCTCTCTTCTCTCTCTCTCTCTCTCTCTCTCTCTCTCTCTCTCTCTGTCTGCGATCAAGACTCAATCAAAGTAGGATTCCAGACTCTCTCGTGAAGACAGCTGTCTATTTAAGCGAATCGATTGCCCTATATAGTTTCTCTTCCAGGGAGGTGGGTGTGGACCACATTGCTCTTCTCAGGTCCGTGTACAATCCTGTAGAACATGTTTTGCTGTCATGTTGTCCAGTGTACAGTGGCATAGGCTGGTTGTACCTATTTTGAATTTGGAGAACATGTGATTTCTCATTCTATTGTGGCCAGTGCGTAAGCGAAGTATGATGACTTGATCCCTCCTTGATAGTTGATGGTATCCGTCTCTCTCGTTATGCTTTGGGTGTTCTCGTTTCCATTTTTCATGGAACTGACTTTTGAGGATGGATTTGGCTTCATCATAACTGAGCGGATGGTTCTCTTGTGGTAATCTCCCTCCCTCTTTAGCTAATTTGTCTGCGCGCTCGTTCCCGTATATATTACAGTGTGATGGTATCCACTGAATGACTACTCTCTAGAAGTTATTGCATAGTTGTTCCAGAGTTGTTCTCAAGTCATCAAGTTCATTGTTCTTGGGGCATTTTAGAGCTGTAGTACTGACAGTGCATCAGTCATAATCACCAATTTATTGTGCATGTTATTTTTGTTTTGAGTAGCCAGTGTTGCAGCATCTCTGATGGCCTCAGTTTCTGCTTTAAAGTTGTTTGAAAATTATCCAGTAGCTATTGACTTGGTGATCTCGTCCTGATTATTTAGCGTCAAGAACACACCTCCCCCTCCATTTCTGGTGGCATTTGTAGCAGAGCTATCTGTGTATATGTGGGACCAAGAGTCCTGTGGGTAGGTATCGTGTATGTGTTTTTCTGCTACGTGTTTTCTTTCTGTGTCTGTTTGGGTGCCTTTTTTCATGATTCCTGTTATATTTTCCTTAAGTTCTGGTATTTTATGTTTTCCATGGGGAGACATATCAGATGGGCCCAAGGGTTTCGATATTGTTTGGAAAGTACTGGGTCTCCAGTAGTTAGTTCATTGGCAATTGCAGCGAAGTTGCTCATCTTTAGTCGTACAATACCAGAACCAGTTATTCTTTGGCGCATGGGGTGGCTAGAGAGCCTTCTATATTTCTCCGCTTGTTGCAATACTTTAGTGACCCATCTGTCATCTAAGGGTTGTAAACCTGTTACTGTTTCTAGAGTCTTGATAGGTGTAGATTTCATAGCACCAGTGATGATACATGCAGCTTGGTTCTGTGTTCTGTTAATTTTGCTAAGGTGTGATTTGGAAGCCATAGCCCAGGCTGTGACTCCATACTCTAGGACTGGTCTGACTCTTCCTACGTATAGACTTTTGCTGCCTGCCCCCCCTACCTAATATCACTACCTATAGAGGACTAGACATCAGATCTCACTACCTATAGAGGACTAGACATCAGATCTCACTACCTATAAAGGGCTAGACATCAGATCTCACTACTTATAGAGGGCTAGACGTCAGATCTCACTACCTATAGAGGACTAGACATCAGATATCACTACCTATAGAGGGCTAGACGTCAGATATCACTACCTATAGAGGGCTAGACGTCAGATATCACTACCTATAGAAGGCTAGACATCAGATCTCACTACTTATAGAGGGCTAGACATCAGATCTCACTACCTATAGAGGACTAGACATCAGATCTCACTACCTATAGAGGGCTAGACGTCAGATTATACTACCTATAGAGGACTAGACATCAGATCTCACTACCTATAGAGGGCTAGACGTCAGATATCTCTACCTATAGAGGGCTAGACGTCAGATATCACTACCTATAGAGGACTAGACATCAGATCTCACTACCTATAGAGGGCTAGACGTCAGATATCACTACCTATAGAGGACTAGACATCAGATCTCACTACCTATAGAGGGCTAGACATCAGATCTCACTACCTATAGAGGGCTAGACATCAGATCTCACTACCTATAGAGGGCTAGACATCAGATCTCACTACCTATAGAGGACTAGACATCAGATATCACTACCTATAGAGGGCTAGACATCAGATATCACTACCTATAGAGGACTAGACATCAGATCTCACTACCTATAGAGGGCTAGTATCAGATCTCACTACCTATAGAGGACTAGACATCAGATCTCACTACCTATAGAGGGCTAGACAACAGATTTCACTACCTATAGAGGACTAGACATCAGATCTCACTACCTATAGAGGACTAGACATCAGATCTCACTACCTATAGAGGACTAGACATCAGATATCACTACCTATATAGGGCTAGACATCAGATATCACTACCTATAGAGGACTAGACATCAGATATCACTACCTATAGAGGGCTAGACATCAGATATCACTACCTATAGAGGGCTAGACGTCAGATATCACTACCTATAGAGGACTAGACATCAGATCTCACTACCTATAGAGGGCTAGACATCAGATATCACTACCTGTAGAGGGCTAGACATCAGATATCACTACCTATAGAGGACTAGACATCAGATCTCACTACCTATAGAGGACTAGACATCAGATATCACTACCTATAGAGGACTAGACATCAGATCTCACTACCTATAGAGGACTAGACATCAGATCTCACTACCTATAGAGGACTAGACATCAGATCTCACTACTTATAGAGGGCTAGACATCAGATATCACTACCTATAGAGGGCTAGACATCAGATCTCACTACCTATAGAGGGCAAGACATCGGATCTCACTACCTGTAGACGGCTATACATCAGATATCACTACCTATAGGCGGTTAGACATCGGATTTCACTACCTATAGAGGGCAATACATCGGATCTCACTACCTATAGAGGACTAGACATCAGATCTCACTACCTATAGAGGACTAGACATCAGATCTCACTACCTATACAGGGCTAGACATCAGATATCACTACCTATAGAGGACTAGACATCAGATATCACTACCTATAGGCGGCTAGACATCAGATCTCACTACCTATAGAGGACTAGACATCAGATCTCACTACCTATAGAGGGCTAGACATCAGATATCACTACCTATAGGCGGCTAGACACCGGATCCCACTACCCAGAGAGAGCTAGACACGGATCCCACTACCCAGAGAGAACTAGACACCGGATCCCACTACCCAGAGAGAACTAGACATCGGATCCCACTACCTAGAGAGACCTAGACACTAGATCCCACTACCCAGAGAGAGCTAGACATCTAATCCCACTACCCAGAGAGAACTAGACATCTAATCCCATAACCCAGAGAGAGCTAGACATCTAATCCCACTACCTAGAGAGAGCTAGACATCTAATCCCACTACCCAGAGAGAACTAGACATCTAATCCCACTACCCAGAGAGAGCTAGACATCTAATCCCACTACCCAGAGAGAGCTAGACATCTAATCCCACTACCTAGAGAGAACTAGACATCTAATCCCACTACCCAGAGAGAACTAGACATCTAATCCCACTACCCAGAGAGAGCTAGACATATAATCCCACTACCTAGAGAGAACTAGACACCGGATCCCACTACCCAGAGAGAACTAGACATCTAATCCCACTACCCAGAGAGAGCTAGACATCTAATCCCACTACCTAGAGAGAACTAGACATCTAATCCCACTACCCAGAGAGAGCTAGACATCTAATCCCACTACCCAGAGAGAGCTAGACATCTAATCCCACTACCCAGAGAGAACTAGACATCTAATCCCACTACCCAGAGAGAGCTAGACATCTAATCCCACTACCCAGAGAGAGCTAGACATCTAATCCCACTACCCAGAGAGAACTAGACATCTAATCCCACTACCCAGAGAGAACTAGACATCTAATCCCACTACCCAGAGAGAACTAGACATCTAATCCCACTACCCAGAGAGAACTAGACATCTAATCCCACTACCCAGAGAGAACTAGACATCTAATCCCACTACCCAGATATCTTGGGCGTGGGAGAGAGAGAGAGAGGGTAAAGCCACGAAGAAACAATTTTTTTTTTAAATAACCACCTCGTGTGTGGGAATCGAACCTGGCACCTTCCTGTCCAATGGCCGACGTCTTACCTCTAGACCAGCCAGCGCCGCCCCTCCCCCTCAACGACCGCAGTGATACAGCTTCTATGATCAGACCAGAACATAACCTCAGTATGAAAGATACAGCAATCTCTTTCGCCATTCGCTCTAAGAGTTTCTTCTTTTGCTCTTGTGGCATTCCTTTACTCCCTTTCATTCATGACGATCTGCAGCAGCAGAGCTAGAAGTTGTTAACGACTCATAGCTGACCTTTTGCATCAGGAGTAGTAAACCATAATTGATCAAGATCCTTATCTACTTCCCCATTGTGGTTCTAGAAACAGACTGGCATGGTTTATATGGATAGAGGTGGAAGGTCAACCCGATACACTAAAAGTGATGTTTAAATCGAATGTATTGGTCCGAAAAAGGTAGATGTATTGTAAATAAGCATACAAGGCAGCTGCACTCTTTTAACGTCACTTTGTGGACTATGGAGAGGAGTGTTTGTCGAACAAAGGTTGAAGAGATATAGAAGAGAGGATGAGAAGATAAGGATCAGAAAGAGGATGAGAGTATGAGAGGAAGAGGAGGATGAGGAAGTGGATGAGAAAGAGGATGAGAAGAGGAGGAGGAAGTGGACGAGAAAGTGGATGAGAAGAGGAGGATGAGGTGGTGGATGATAAAGATGATGAGAAAAGGAGGAGGATGAGGAGGGGGATGAGAAGAAGAGGATGATGAGGAAGAGGATGATGAGGAAGAGGATGAGAATAGGAGAATGAGAAGGAGGTGGATGAGAAGAGCAGGAGGATGAGAAAGAGGATGAGAAGAGGAGGAGGATGAGGAAGTGGATGAGAAAAGGAGGAAGAGGAGGAGTGGATGAGAAATAGGATGAGAAGACGAGAAGGATGAGGAAGTGGATGAGAAGAGGAGGAGCATGAGGGAGTGATGGGAGATAGGATGAGAAGAGAAGAAGGATGAGGAAGTGGATGAGAAGAGGAGGAGGATGAGGGAGTGGATGAGAAAAGGAGGAGGAGGAGTGGATGAAAAATAGGATGAGAAGACGAGAAGGATGAGGAAGTGGATGAGAAGAGGAGGAGCATGAGGGAGTGATGGGAGATAGGATGAGAAGAGAAGAAGGATGAGGAAGTGGATGAGAAGAGGAGGAGGATGAGGGAGTGGATGAGAAATAGGATGAGAAGAGGAGAAGGATGAGGAAGTGGATGAGACGAGAAGGATAAGGAAGTGGATGAGAAATAGGATGAGAAGAGGAGGAGGATGAGGAAGTGGATGAGAAATAGGATGAGACGAGGAGGAGGATAAGGAAGTGGATGAGAAATAGGATGAGAAGAGGAGGAGGATAAGGAAGTGGATGAGAAATAGGATGAGAAGAGGAGGAGGATAAGGAAGTGGATGAGAAATAGGATGAGAAGAGGAGAAGGTTAAGGAAGTGGATGAGAAGAGGAGAAGGATGAGGAAGTGGATGAGACGAGGAGAAGGATAAGGAAGTGGATGAGAAATAGGATGAGAAGAGGAGGAGGATGAGGAAGTGGATGAGAAATAGGATGAGACGAGGAGGAGGATAAGGAAGTGGATGAGAAATAGGATGAGAAGAGGAGGAGGATAAGGAAGTGGATGAGAAATAGGATGAGAAGAGGAGGAGGATAAGGAAGTGGATGAGAAATAGGATGAGAAGAGGAGAAGGTTAAGGAAGTGGATGAGAAGAGGAGAAGGATGAGGAAGTGGATGAGACGAGGAGAAGGATAAGGAAGTGGATGAGAAATAGGATGAGAAGAGGAGGAGGATGAGGAAGTGGATGAGAAATAGGATGAGACGAGGAGAAGGATAAGGAAGTGGATGAGAAGAGGAGAAGGATGAGGAAGTGGATGAGACGAGGAGAAGGATAAGGAAGTGGATGAGAAATAGGATGAGAAGAGGAGGAGGATGAGGAAGTGGATGAGAAATAGGATGAGAAGAGGAGGAGGATAAGGAAGTGGATGAGAAATAGGATGAGAAGAGGAGGAGGATAAGGAAGTGGATGAGAAATAGGATGAGAAGAGGAGGAGGATAAGGAAGTGGATGAGAAATAGGATGAGAAGAGGAGGAGGATAAGGAAGTGGATGAGAAATAGGATGAGAAGAGGAGGAGGATAAGGAAGTGGATGAGAAATAGGATGAGAAGAGGAGGAGGATAAGGAAGTGGATGAGAAATAGGATGAGAAGAGGAGGAGGATGAGGAAGTGGTTGAGAAAGAGGATGACAATGAGCATGAGAATTTGAAAGGAGAAGGGAAGGAAGAGGAGAAGAAAGCTTAGAGGGAGAACGAGAAGAGGAAGAGGAGGGAAAAAAAGAGAACACGAAGAATATCCAGCACGCACTGTAATCACCCCCCATACCCACATTACTACCACGCCTCTGCTTTCACGTGCACGCTCAGTCGCGTTGCCATGGTTACGTTGCCAGGTTGACTACGACTGCTGCTGCCGTGTATTGGTTGGTTGTCATTGATTCCAACCAGGCTGGAACAACCCGCTTAACTATAACATTAACAGTGAGATTCATATTATAACTTTCATAAAACACTTTAACTGTTAACTTCCGTTGAAACGTTTGAGCCTGTAATTTGTATGCAAAAATAACATCCTTTCCATACATGTTCTTTTGTGGTTGTATTAATTGGGGGCGCTTTGACTTGTACCTTTTGAACACTTTGTAGTTTTTTTTTGTTTCGTAATATAGTCGTATATCCCCCGTATCCGGTCCTGCAAAAATCATCTTGGTTGTAAAAGTTAATTGGTGAGGATCATCATCAAGTGCCATGTCTGCTGACGTAGGTGATCATGTCTCTCCACAACTTTCGATCTCAACAGTTAGTTATCATTTCTGTTGTTGACCTTCTGCTAAGCCATTCTCTTAAGCTGTCTGCTATCTTTTCTCTTTGCTTCCCTTTATCTCTTAGTCCCTCAATTTTCCCCAGTTGTTACAATATATTCCAGCTGTTCCCTTCTCATTACATGGCCAAAAAAATGATGATTGTTTCTTCCTAATATTGGAAATTAACTCTCTTTTGCTTTGGTCTCTTTCAGAACGTTTTAATTATTCTTGTAGCTGTCCATGGTGTTCTCAGCGTTCTGTTTGATGAAGATAACGTGGGATATAGAAGAAATGATGGAAAGATAACATCAGGGAATGGAAAGGCCTCGACTTTGTCGGTTCACAACGAGCAATTGAAGAGAGGAATGAAAGAAGATAGTTGCAGCGATCACTGATGTTTCAACGGATGTTGTTATTATATGGCAGAAAGTGAAAATACTGGGGTGGGGGTGGGGGTGGGGATATGAGGGGGGGGGAGGGGTAAACTAGTAAAACTACCTTAACCTATGAATGATTGAGTTATTTGCAAGTCATCATCATTGCACTCCGAACATGTCCATAGGTGCTCAGATTCCCTCCTCAGCAAGTCCCCCCGCGTCCAGCGACTGACGACTCCAGTTCTGTGTCGGTTGATACGTCTTCTTATACACCCACTAAGTTTCTCGTTTCTGGCGGTGCCCATCTTAACTCCCATTTCTTTCTAGAGAAGGAGCCAAGCTGACTCAAAGTTGTCGAAGTCCTGTGCTCTTCCCACATTTCGGATGGCATTGATCACATCCGCCAAATCCATTTGTTGACCATCTTCAACGACAGAACAGCAAACCAACATATCCGCTCTTTCATTTCCCCATACTCTGGTATGTCCACAGTCGTAGACAAAGGCGATCCTACAAATTTTGACTTCTACAATGACTGTGTCTGCGTACAGACCCGCCTTCACTTTTCTTGTCATGCGCATCGAATCTCTTCGGGCGTGGGTGTTTAACAAATTATAACACAACTGATTGAGTTACAATATAACATTACTATTGTTGACAATCATGATGACACTAAGTTGATCAAGAGAAGACAGTTCCGTCCGAACTACGATATGAAATTATCACTGCCCAAGTTCAGTTTAGGAATTTGTCCATTTTTCGGGATTTGTATATTTATAAAACGAACAGATTCTTGATAATTCAGTATTAGTTTTGACAGATGAAAGATCATTACTCCAGGCACTACAATCCAGAAAATTACCACATCTGCAGACCTTATTGACTGAACTCTGCAAGCACCACAGGGTTGCCCTGCAGTTGATCCATCATACTGTGGAATACCAGGAAATGAGAAAGCAGATCAGTTGGCAAATGAAGGTTCAACAGGCACACAACTAGATACACCGGTTACATTCCATCATAAGAAACAGATAATCAAATCAATCACAGGACCACAAGCCCCAAATCAGGATGCCTTTCATAATATGAATAGATATGAACAAGTTATCATTATACGCTTCAGAACAGGACACAATCGACTCCATAGTCACATGTATACAAAATTCAAGATCGGCACCTCAACTACATGTACATGTGGACAGGCGCCCCAGACTGCTGAACACATACTTCAAGATAGAATTACAAAAGACAGTAAAATTTATACAGGAAACAACATTGCAGATATAGACAATACTTTGGGCGAACGAAAGATAGATAGATCTGATTATCAGTTTATGTAAAGTTTGCAAACGGCGAGACATCAATAACTGCCGTGGGAACTACATGTTTGTGTAATAATTATTGCTTCAGTAACACACACAAACATAAAACATGTTATTATACTGCAGTAAATATTGAAGAGGATAAGAAAAGTCGTATACAACAAGTCTATGTCAATAGAAGTGAGAAAGAGAGTTAATTGGTGCCATATAGAGCCAATTCTAACCTATGGAAGCGAATCATGGACAGTAGATAAACAAATGAAAAGACGATTAGAGGCCATTAGAAGTGGGATTTCTCAGAAGAAAGTTGAAAGTTCACTGGACAGCTAAAAAGACCACCAAGGAAATTATCAAAGTGGGCAACACACAAAGGGAGTTCCTAAAAAACACACCAGGAAGAAACCTTCAAGTCTTTATTCGGGCACACCACGAGTAGAGGAAAGTTGGAATACTTGGTTACAACTGGCAAAATACAGGGAAAGAGATATTTCGGACGCAAATAGAGAAAATACTGGATAGCTTGGTATCATGGCATGAAAATCAGTCAACAACAGAACTGATACGATGCACTGTAGATAGAAAATTGTGGATCGCCTACTCCATCCGGTATGGCACATGCTGATGATGACGAAATATTGAAGAATGGAGGTGAGGTGCAAATTAAAAGCGCCAGCAAAGGCGAAATTCCAAAGAGTGCAAATAATTTAGGTAATTCATTATTAATTATGAAAGTAAAAAAGAGATCTTCGGTGCTATGTAGGAAGATCCGACGTCTAGCCTTCTTGGAAACGACAAAAAGCAGGAAAAGAGTAGGATATAATGACCGCAGCCCAGGAAAAATTGTTAAGCAAAATATACCCATACTAAAGATTAGTGTGTCGAGCAGAAAGACGCAGACGGCGCTGTTTTGTTGTAAACTAGCGATTCAGCGTATGCACGCCCATTTAATGTGTGCACGCTAAGAAGGATTCCACAGAGAAGGCCGCCCCAGAAAACAAAAAACTGTTGTCTAGCAGTTCCCATCGAGGGAAGAAAAGGTTGTGGGAGAACACTCAGATATTTTGCTGCAGGAGCTACTGAGTTACGTGCTCTGTGCACACCGTGAGCTGTGCGTTTCATCTGTTTTATTCGTGTTTCGATTTCCCGATTGTTTGCTATGAATGTCAAGAAGAGATAGAATACCAAATGAAACCATAAGAAAAATGGTAGGAATAAAACCCTGCCAGGAATATATAGAACAACAACTTAAATGGTTTGGCCACCTGGTCAGAATGAATCCTCACCAATCACCATCAAGGGCGTTCTTCTCGAGAATGCATGGGAAAAGACCAAGAGGAAGACCCAGAAGAGGTTGGATAGATGCAGTGACAGAGACATTTAACAACAAAGGAAAATCACTAATTCAGACAGTTCGAGCAGCTCAAGAACGACAAATGATATAAACCACGACACCTTTTAGGTATCAGTGAGAAAGAAAGAAGAAGAAAGAAGGATAAGTACAATTATAATGACTGGTACTTTGTGATATATGGCCCTTTTCGTCCTGTCATTCGGTCTAGTGGAGGTTATTGTGTATATGGCCCTTTTCGTCTAGTCAGACGGTCTAGTGGAGGCTATTGTGTATTTTTTTGAGGTTTTGTTTTTGTCAAACAGCTTCTCTCGTGGCTAATTCTACCAATGTTTGACAAACACACATGACCACAGAATGAACATGTCAGGTTCACTGATCCACAAGGTTTTCCATCCTTTTTCATGAGTCTTTTCTCTTCTAAGTTTTGCCTTAGCACAGTGTCAAATGATGTTATACCATTCCTTATACATGCTCTCCATGATGTGCGATCACTTGCCAGATGTTGCCAGTCGTTTTCACAGATGGAGAAGTCTTTCAGAGATGATTTGCAGATATCTCTATATCGTAGTTTAGGTCTGCCGATTTGTCTTTTTCCGTGTTTTAGCTCACCATATAGTATTTGCCTAGGAATGCGCTTTTCTTCCATTCGTTGGACATGCCCCAGCCATCTTAGTCTTCGACTTCTGAAAATTTGTGATAAGGGTAATTATATACAGGAGCCTCGGTGGCTGAGTGGTTAGTGTGCTCGCTTCCTGGTGGCTGAGTGGTTTGTGTGCTCGCTTCCTGGTGGCTGAGTGGTTAGTGTGCTCACTTCCTGGTGGCTGAGTGGTTTGTGTGCTCACTTCCTGGTGGCTAAGTGGTTAGTGTGCTCGCTTCCTGGTGGCTGAGTGGTTTGTGTGCTCACTTCCTGGTGGCTGAGTGGTTTGTGTGCTCACTTCCTGGTGGCTGAGTGGTTTGTGTGCTCGCTTCCTGGTGGCTGAGTGGTTTGTGTGCTCACTTCCTGGTGGCTGAGTGGTTTGTGTGCTCACTTCCTGGTGGCTGAGTGGTTTGTGTGCTCACTTCCTGGTGGCTGAGTGGTTAGTGTGCTCGCTTCCTGGTGGCTGAGTGGTTAGTGGGCTCGCTTCCTGGTGGCTGAGTGGTTAGTGTGCTCGCTTTCTGGTGGCTGAGTGGTTAGTGTGCTCGCTTCCTGGTGGCTGAGTGGTTTGTGTGCTCACTTCCTGGTGGCTGAGTGGTTTGTGTGCTCACTTCCTGGTGGCTGAGTTGTTAGTGTGCTCGCTTCCTGGTGGCTGAGTGGTTAGTGTGCTCACTTCCTGGTGGCTGAGTTGTTAGTGTGCTCGCTTCCTGGTGGCTGAGTGGTTTGTGTTCTCACTTCCTGGTGGCTGAGTTGTTAGTGTGCTCGCTTCCTGGTGGCTGAGTGGTTTGTGTGCTCACTTCCTGGTGGCTGAGTTGTTAGTGTGCTCGCTTCCTGGTGGCTGAGTGGTTAGTGTGCTCGCTTCCTGGTGGCTGAGTTGTTAGTGTGCTCGCTTCCTGGTGGCTGAGTTGTTAGTGTGCTTACTTCCTGGTGGCTGAGTGGTTTGTGTGCTCACTTCCTGGTGGCTGAGTGGTTAGTGTGCTCGCTTCCTGGTGGCTGAGTTGTTAGTGTGCTCGTTTCCTGGTGGCTGAGTGGTTAGTGTGCTCGCTTCCTGGTGGCTGAGTGGTTAGTGTGCTCGCTTCCTGGTGGCTGAGTGGTTAGTGTGCTCGCTTCCTGGTGGCTGAGTGTGCTCGCCTCTGTGGCTGAGTGGTTAGTGTGCTCGCTTCCTGGTGGCTGAGTGTGCTCGCCTCTGTGGCTGAGTGGTTAGTGTGCTCACTTCCTGGTGGCTGAGTGGTTTGTGTGCTCACTTCCTGGTGGCTGAGTGGTTAGTGTGCTCACTTCCTGGTGGCTGAGTGGTTAGTGTGCTCGCCTCTGTGGCTGAGTGGTTAGTGTGCTCGCTTCCCGACGAGAAGGGTATGGTCGACCCCCAGTAGTGGTGAATTTTTTTCGGAATAACAAGGCTCCGGGGTTCACCCAGCCTCTAAAAATGAGCACCAGAGATTGCCCTGGGAAGTAATGGTGGCCTGGCGTGATACCGACCATATCGGCCAAAAATGTGCCGTGGTCATCGAAAAATATGGTCACTTACACTATAATCCCCATACGACGAGCACGGTAGGGGAGGTAACCTTCTTAATTATTTTTAACCCCCTCTTTGTTTCCGCTTTTCAACGCGGACGCTGGGAATTGTGGGGGAAGCAGTTAGGTCGCCATTTTTAGAACAGAAATGCACGGCACTTCCGCTTTCTATTCGGTCTCTTCTTTGTTTCCCCCACTTTTTTTACCAACTTCCCTTTTATCGTCATCTCTATCATCTACTTCTTTATTCCAATTTTCAATCATCTTCTTTTCATTACTTATTCTTTTTTCGTCTTCTTCTTCTCCATTTTATTATCTTATTCTTCCTCCTCCTTCTTCATTCTCCTCTACCTCCTTAAAGTCAAATCCTAATACATCTCTAACTTCATTCTCCTCTACCTCCTTAAAGTCAAATCCTAATACATCTCTAACTTCATTCTCCTCTACCTCCTCAAAGTCAAATCCTAATACATCTCTAACTTCATTCTCCTCTACCTCCTCAAAGTCAAATCCTAATACATCTCTAACTTCATTCTCCTCTACCTCCTCAAAGTCAAATCCTAATACATCTCTAACTTCATTCTCCTCTACCTCCTCAAAGTCAAATCCTAATACATCTCTAACTTCATTCTCTTCTACCTCCTCAAAGTCAAATCCTAATACATCTCTAACTTCATTCTCTTCTACCTCCACAAAGTCAAATCCTAATACATCTCTAACTTCACTCCAGATATTTTTTCTTCGATTCCTCACATATTCTTGTAGTCGTTTTCTTGATATGATCATTTATTCTTCTCCTTCTTTTTCTCATACTTCTCCTTCTTCTCATACTTCTTCTGTTCCTCATTCTTCTCCTTCTTCTCCTCATACTTCTCCTTCTTCTCCTCATACTTCTCCTTCTGTTCCTCATACTTCTCCTTCTTCTCCTCATACTTCACCTTCTGTTCCTCATACTTCTCCTTCTGTTCCTCATACTTCTCCTTCTTCTCCTCATACTTCTTCTTCTCCTCATACTTCACCTTCTGTTCCTCATTCTTCTCCTTCTTCTCCTCATACTTTTCCTTCTTCTCCTCATACTTCTCCTTCTTCTCCTCATACTTCTCCTTCTGTTCCTCATACTTCTCCTTCTTCTCCTCATACTTCACCTTCTGTTCCTCATTCTTCTCATTTCTCCTTCTTCTCCACATACTCCTCATACTTCTCCTTCTTCTCCACATACTCCTCATACTTCTCCTTCTTCTCCACATACTCCTCATACTTCTCCTTCTTCTCCACACACTCCTCATACTTCTCCTTCTTCTCCTCATCCCCTCTTCATCTGCTCCCAGTGCTTTCTCTTCTTCTTCAATTTAGCCTCCACCTCCTTTTATTTTTCACTTTCGTAAGCGATCAGTTTTCCCAAAACACTTGCACGTCTCACCGGTCACCACTACGACCAGGACGGAGTTCTAGATGTATTATTTCACTACTTCCCCATGTTACCCATCCTACAGGATCACTTCGGTTGATTTTATTTTCATTCTTATGTTTAGAGTAATACAATTAAGTTGGATTCGCTCTGGAGTCTATTTTAGTGATCTACACAGCTGTTTCTACAGAGATGAAATGTGTCAGACAAATGACAGGAAACAGTCTGAGAGATAAGATCAGAAATGAAGAACTGAGAAAAAAGCTAGGAATAGTCCCCGCCATAGATATATAAGGAAACAACAGATAAAATGTGTTAGACGAATGACAGGAAACAGTCTGAGAGATAAGATCAGAAATGAAGAACTGAGAAAAAAGCTAGGAATAGCCCCCACCATAGAATATATAAAGAAACAACAGATAAAATGGTTTGGCCACGTGACAAGGCAGAAAGATCAAACACAACACAATGAGCCTTCAACAAATGTTGTGAGAATACCAGACCCAATGGTCGACCACGAAAAAGATGGGTTGATGGAATATTAGAAACACTAGGAAACATAACACCAGCAGAGGCGAACAGAAGAGCAAAAGACCGCAAATTATATCTCCCCTCGACGCTTAAAGGCAGATGAGGAAGGAAAGAAGAAGCAGAAGAAGACACTGCTGTTTATCGCTGATACTTTCGTTGATTTGTCCATTTGTGTTTTTCGGGGACTGGTTGTTCTCGAAGCAAGACGCCGGCCTCTTGACAGAGAGGTTGCGGGTTCAAATCCTGGCTACACCGGTTGGGATTTTTATTTATGATTTCTCTCTGCGGCAACCACCCATGGTCTCAGCAGCGAGGCCCCAGCTTGAAACGTCAAACACTCATCGACGGAAAGAATATCAGTACCTCCGAAGTCGGAGTTATCTGCCTGTGCGGCAAGGGACCCCTGTGCACACGCTGCCAGGGGAAAAAAATGGATTAACACGTAAAATTCAGTTCCTAGTCTCTAGGGGCGACGTGAGAGGTAAAAAGGTGGCGAACGAAAAAAAAAAACAAATTTGTGTTTTTTCCAGAAAGATAAAATACACAAGCTTCTGGTATACATTGAAAGTGATTAAAAGAAGTAAAGACTTAGCAGTTAAAACGTGTTTGGTTAAAAGTTGAATATTGCATCGCCCGGCAACTCTCAGATTTGCAAATCGTTGATCTCATTGTTACGATCATTAACAATAAAAACATCATCGAAACAAACACATATCTACTTTATCTGGAAATCTGACATTTTGTGTGTGTGGTATCGCCAATTGGAACCACTCCCATTAAACATCACTTTTAAGAATGAGAGGAATGTACTAGACATCTTCATGTATAAATTGCTGCAAAATTTCCAAAAAAAAAAAAAAAGTAAAGTACCCCCATCACGCCAAGTGGTGTATAGGGAATATGGTGTTAGTGACCATACATTTTACAGACCTTCAGCACATGATTTTTTGGGGTAATGTGGTCGGTATTACGCCCGTGCTGGTTTACTTTCCAAGAAAAAAATCCGGTACCCATTTAAGGCTGGGCGAACCCGGAAGCCGTCGGTTGCGATCGAACCCTACCCCTTGTCCTTTGTAGTCCAGTTCACTAACCACTGAGCTATCGCGGCTCCGTAAAATTTCCAAATTTGAACTAAAATGCCACTTTGTGATGAAATCAAACAACTATGTCTATAGTCGTATGATACAACATCATTGAACCCTCTCTGGAATATTTGTTCTCTAGGACTGCGGTAATCTTTTATAACGTATTTTGTTTCGTTCGCTTTCTTCATTTCTGTTTTTCATTAGTTCAGTCGGTTTCCCTTATAATCTGGTTGCACTTTACTTTCGCCTATTGATTTCATTCAAGAAAAAATGAGCATCAAAAATACTAATCACAAAAACAAAGTTCGGGATTTTCATTTCAAATTTGTTATCCACGCTGATGTATGCATGACAGAGCTGGAAAACAACTAAAGAAGTAAAATAAAATAAAGTATGTGATACATTTGAAAACAAATGACTCAGGGACATAAATAATTCGTATATCTGGGAATGAACTCAAAACTAATGTAAAAATAAGAGAAGAGAAAAAGTGTCCAAAAATATCATATATAATTAAAAGAAGAATGCGGTCGTGGTTCGGACACAACAAAAATGAAGCCAAATTAAACAAAGAAAATTAAAAGGTTTCTGTCTCAAATCATTAGGGCTGAGAATGCAAGCGGGAGACCAAAGAAGTGATGGATATACGGAATAAAAAACATTTGTATTCTAACAGATCTAGATACGCCCAAGAACGACATTACATCTAATAATGAAGTGTCTAAAAGAAGAAACAGTGCAAGATCTACAGACATCAGATTTATTTTATACATTTTTCCTTTCTCTTGCCACGCTTCATTGCAACAATAGATGGATGGAAGAAAGAAAGAAAGAAAGAAGAAAGAAAGAAAGAAAGAGAAAGAAAGAAAGAAAGAAAGAAAGAAAGAAAGAAAGAAAGAAAGAAGAAGAAAGAAAGAAAGAAAGGATTATTCATTCTACTGGTAGTCATCAGATGAAAGACAGAAAGAGAAAACAAGGAGAGACAGACAAAGAAGTAGTAGTGATATAACTAAGAGCAATAAAAACATTGGAACACACCCAGAAACTGGCATACAGAAGAATACAACTGAGAAAAATCGTAAACCCATGGTGTTTATGACCTAAATGCTCTCATGGGAAATACAGAGTCGAGCAGAATGACAAGCACAGACACCAGGGACGTGTAGTGAAGCTCTCGGGGTCAGAGTAACAATCATGACAAGCTCAGACACCAGGGACTTGTAGTGAAGCTCTCGGGGTCAGAGTAGCAATCATGCCAGACTTAGTACATTCATTTAATATGAGATATGGTGACGAGTATTGTATCAAAGTGATATTTCGGATCATAGTTGATGGTGCAATGGTACTTTGAAAACGTTTAGTGGCTCTTGGAGTTGGTGTCTGGGGGAGATACCATGGGGATATGTGGAGAGTGTCAGACATGGTTCCAAATTACCAGAGCTGGAAGAAGTCTCTTTTGCAACATTGGAGTGGAATTAAAATGTTATTGAGTTATTGAGTTATTTGCGGGTCATCATCATCGCACTCCGAACATGTCCATAGGTGCTGAGATCCCCTCCTCAGCAAGTCTCACAGTGTCCAGCGACTGACGACTCCTGTTCTGTGTTGGATGATAAGTCTTCTTACACGCCCACTAAGTTTCTCATGCCTGGCTGTGCCCATCTTAACTCCCATCTCTTTCATCCGAAGGAGTGACGTGGATTTGTGGTTGTCGAAGTCCTGTGCTCTTCCCACATCTCGGAGGGCATTGATGATATCCGTCCGTTCCATTGGTTGACCATCCTCAACGACAGCGCAGCTAGCCAACCTGTCCGCTGTTTCATTTCCCGTACTCCCGCATGTCCAGGAACATAGAGAAATGTGACCTTACGTATTTTTAACTTCTGCAATGACTCTGACCATTGCATGCGTACAGAGCTCGCCTCCACTTTTTTTTATCATGCTCATCGAATCACTCAGTATACAGACATATTGTATATAATGTATAATATAATGTATGTGTGTGTAATGCGATTTTAACGTACTGTGGATAGAAGATTGTGGAATGACATGATCGCCTACGCTAACCATTATGGCACATGATGATGATAAGTGTAATATAACGGTTGAGTCCTTCTACTGTTAATTTTTTCAAAAAGGGGTGGGGGGCCCTCAAAGTTACATTTAGTTTAGTGTTTCAAAGTTACATTTAGTTTAGGACCCCAAAGTTACATTAAGTATAGGGCCCCAAAGTTACATTTACTTTAGGACCCCAAAGTTACATTTAGTTTAGGACCCCAAAGTTACATTTACTTTAGGACCCCAAAGTTACATTTACTTTAGGACCCCAAAGTTACATTTACTTTAGGACCCCAAAGTTACATTTACTTTAGGACCCCAAAGTTACATTTAGTTTAGGACCCCAAAGTTACATTTAGTTTAGGACCCCAAAGTTACATTTACTTTAGGACCCCAAAGTTACATTTAGTTTAGGACCCCAAAGTTACATTTAGTTTAGGACCCCAAAGTTACATTTAGTTTAGGACCCCAAAGTTACATTTAGTTTAGGACCCCAAAGTTACATTTAGTTTAGGACCCCAAAGTTACATTTAGTTTAGGACCCCAAAGTTACATTTAGTTTAGGACCCCAAAGTTACATTTAGTTTAGGACCCCAAAGTTACATTTAGTTTAGGACCCCAAAGTTACATTTACTTTAGGACCCCAAAGTTACATTTAGTTTAGGACCCCAAAGTTACATTTAGTTTAGGACCCCAAAGTTACATTTAGTTTAGGGCCCCAAAGTTACATTTAGTTTAGGACCCCAAAGTTACATTTACTTTAGGACCCCAAAGTTACATTTAGTTTAGGGCCTCGCAAAGTCTAAACCCGACACCTACCAGATGTCCCCAAAATGTCCTCAAAGAAACTAGAGGACAGAGAAGATGGCAGACACACATTGACTCGAAGTTTTGCGTACTAAATGTTTTCTCATTTCTCTTCTGTATTTTAAAAAAAAAATTTTTATTAAAACTTAGAATATTGAACTCAAACGTTTTATCAACACTTATCTAAGCATGTGAGACTTGGGAAACAAGAAAAGAGATTGAGAAAAAACTAAACGATTTTGAAGACAAATGCGTGAGGAAAATAGTGTAGTGTACAATGGAATGAATTCAAGACTAATATAGAGATAAGAGAAATGGCCATGCAACCAAAGATAACATCTACAAATCAGGAAAGAAAATGGACATATAACGGACATGTGTTGAGAAGGGACAACAAGATAATTCCAAAACAGGTTCTTCTATGGGAAACATTAGGATACAGAAAAAGAGGAAGCCCTAAAGAGACACTAAAAAGAACACTTATAAGAGAAGCAAAGTTGGGAAGCATAGACTCCTTAGACAGGATCGAACATTTCGCATAGCTTAGAGACGGATGGCGAGAAACACTACAAGCCCTGTTGAGTTATTAGCGGGTCATTATCATTGCACTCCGAACATGTCCATAAGTGTTCAGATCCCCTCCTCAGCAATTCCCTCAGTGTCCAGCGACTGACGACTCCAGTTCTATGTTGGTTGATAAGTCTTCTTACACGGCCACTAAGTTTCTCGTTTCTGGCTGTGCCCATCTTAACTCCCATCTCTTTCATCCGAAGGAGTGACGTGGACTCATGGTTGTCGAAGTCCTGTGCCGTTCCCACATCTCGGAGGGCATTGATAACGTTCGCCCCATCCATTGCTTGACTGTCTTCAACGTTAGCGCAGCTAGCCAACCTGTCCGCTCTTTCATTTCCCAGTACACCCACATGTCCAGGGATGTAAACAAAGGTGACTCTACGTATTTTTAACTTCAGCAATTACTCTAGCCATCACATACGTAGAGAACATGCCTCCACTTTTTAAAATCAAGTCCTAAGAGACGTCAAAATCACTGGAATCTGTAGAAATGTAGTTTTACAGAAGAATGTTGAGAATATCATGGACAGCTAAGAAAAGTAATGAAAACGTTCTAAAAGAGGCCAAAGAAAAAAGAGAACTAATCTCCAATATTAGGAAGAAACAATCATCATTTTTTGGCCATGTAATGAGAAGAGAACAACTGGAATATATTGTAACAATGGGAAAACTGAGGGACGAAGAGATAGGGGGAAGCAAAGAGAAAAGATACCAGACAGCTTAAGAGAATGGCTTGGCAGAAGGTCAACAACAGAAATGATAAATAGCTGCCGAGATCGAAAGTTGTGGGGAGACATGATCACCTACGCCAGCAGGCCCAGTTCTTAATGATGATGAAGAGACGTCTAACGGCGGTGGAAGGATCAAGATCCATATTTGTATTCCTAATCTCATAAGACAGCGCCACTGTTTTCAGCCCCCTGTTCGTATTCATGAGATAGTTACGCCCCTGGTATATCCAATCAAACATGACGGATATTGACAACACAACATATGGTTCAGGACACATCGATATCACATCCTGATAAGGCGATAACGTGTGCTCATAAGCTGCCCATAGAAAGTATGTCTGTTATGTTGAATATCGACCATACCTTTTCTTTACACTTTCAATTACTCGGCACAAATTCGATGTTTTTAGACTTTTTGCTTCTTTCATTTTTTCTTTCTATTTTCCTATTCCTTCGGCTTTTTTTTTTTTTTAAATAAGCAAATGGAGGGAAAATGTAAAAACAGCGTGAGGAAAGAAAAAAAGATAAATCTGAAGAAAACTCCATCAATGCGTTCCACTTGCTAAGATAAGTGTAAAAGGAAATGCACAAAACTTTGTTTCGTTTCTTAAAATAAGAATCAAAGAAAATACACAAATGATGTGTTTGGTTTATTGAGATAAGATTCAAAGATAAAACATCGACAATATATACTGTTTGCCGAAATAACACTCAAGAGAGTACTATATGTTTGGATAATTGATCTAAGACTAAAACAAAATAAACGAAACCGTATGTTTGGATATATGATCTAGGACTAAAACAATATAAACGAAACCATATGTTTGGATATATGATCTAAGACTAAAACAAAATAAACGAAACCATATGTTTGGATATATGATCTAAGACTAAAACAAAATAAACGAAACCATATGTTTGGATATATGACCTAAGACTAAAACAAAAATAAACAAAGCCATATGTTTAGGTAATTGATGCAAGACTAAAACAAAATAAACAAAGCCATATGTTTATGTAATTGGTGTAAGACAAAAACAAAATAAACGAAACCATATGTTTCGATAATTGATGCAAGACTCAAAGAAAATGTACTGTGCTGAAGTCGGATGTGTTGGACCGAAATGCGCAAATATCACACTTATATTGCAAACCACAACACAACGTTGACACGCCCACTTAACGTCCTTTTAAGGGCGGATGATGAAGAGGTGTACTCTATTCATCGAGCGAACGCAAGCAAAGAACATGTACGAAAATATATATGTGGGCAAGACTCAAATAAAATACACGATAAACAATCACTTATTTGTGTCGGTACTTGAATTAATACACAAAGTATAGAGTCGGGTGGAGCCGCGATAGCTGAGTGGTTAGTGAACTGGATTACAAAGGACAAGAGGTAGGGTTCGATCCCAACCGACGGCTTCCGGGTTTACCCAGCCTTAAATGGGTACCGGAATTTTTTCTGGGAAAATAAAGCGGCACTGACGTAATACCGACCACATTACCCCAAAAATCATGTGCCGAAGGTCTGTAAAAATTATGGTCACTAACACCATATTCCCTATACGCCACTTGGCGTGACGGGGGTACTTTATTTTTTTTTTAATTTCTAGAGTCGAGTCTGTGAAGCAACTGTTCAGTCAGCGTATGTGAAGCATTAAAAATAGACGAGTTGACTTGACATAAATCGCTTATGAATGCATAATGAACGTACTATGATACAGGATAGTCAAAGTAGATGTTCATGAAAGTATACACAGAACTACAAACATCATCAACAAAAGAATAAAAGAAAACACATTGAGTTAGTATAGATCTTGTTCACTTAAGACAGACAGTGAATCTGCGGTACACGTAAGTGAGATAACTCTATCAGCTGATCGTTCCTGCTTTGGTGTCTGAGTAGGAATAAGCCACAACCTTTTGATGGTATAATCATGTCACTAACATCCATCATACACATTTATGGCACACAATTATATAGAGCTGTGTTTACCTTTTTCTAGAAAACAAAAAAAATCAAAATGATAAATAAATGTCCTTACCTTGGACTGGGGGCCCTGTTTAAGTTACGTCATAAAGAAAGAAATAACCCGGAATCAATACCCTCGATGCGTGCTCGGGTTTTGCGGCGACACACTAGGAAAGCGATAGTGCGTGAACGCGAACACGAACCGAGGAGAAACCGAGGGATCAGGCGTGGAAATTAATTATGTTTCTAGTGGGTTCTTTCTTCTATAAAGAAGGTTATCCTGTGCTGCATTTCAATAGTGAACGGGGCGGTGTTCACAGCGGTTAGACAAGTGAAACTTTAGTTATATTCTAGTTCCATGCTTATATCGTTTTCTTCATTTCTGTCTTTCAGTATAGAAGTGAGATGTAGTTTGCGATCTTTTGCACAATGTTTATGTAAAGAAGTAAATAAATAATTTTGTGTAAGTTCTTGAAGAGTTGAGTGTTGCAAATAACTAGACTCGGTCACAACATTTGGAAGCGAGGGGCCCAGTGCCAGTGCTTTTTTTTCGGGTCATTCAAGGTGGCTGTCCGTGTCTGTCCGTGACTGTCCGTGGCTGTCCGTGCCTATCTGTGGTTGTCCATGACTGTCCGTGTCTGTCCGTGCCTATCTGTGGTTGTCCGTGTCTGTCCGTGTCTGTCCGTGACTGTCCATGACTGTCCGTGTGTCAGTCTGTGGCTGTCCGTGTCTGTCCGTGCCTGTCTGTGGCTGCCCGTAGCTGTCCGTGCCTGTCTGTGGCTGTCCGTGTCTGTCCGCGACTGTATGTGGCTGTCCGTGGTTGTCCATGACTTTCTTTGCCTGTCAGTGTGTGTCCGTGGCTGTCCGTGTCTGTCCGTGGCTGTCTGTCTGTGCCTGTCCGTGCCTGTCCGTGTCTGACCGTGTCTGACCGTGCCTGTCTGTGAATGTCCGTGTTTGTCTGTGCCTCTCCATGTCTGTCCGTGACTGTCCGTGGTTATCCATGACTTTCTGTGCCTGTCAGTGTGTGTCCGTGGCTGTCCGTGCCTGTCTGTGGCTGTCCGTGTCTGTGCCTGTCCGTGCCTGTCTGTGGCTGTCCGTGTCTGTCTGTGGCTGTCCGTGTCTGACCGTGCCTGTCCGTGACTGTCTGTGGCTGTCTGTGCCTGTCCGTAACTGTCTGTGCCTGTCCGTGCCTGTCTGCGGCTGTCCATGTCTGACCGTGACTGTCTGTGCCTGTCCGTGAATGTCCGTGTTTGTCTGTGCCTCTTCGTGTCTGTCCGTTACTGCCCGTGCCTGTCCGTGCCTGTCCGTGGCTGTCCGTGCTTGTTCGTGACTGTCCGTGCCTGTCCCTGCCTGACCGTGGCTGTCCCTGCCTGTCCGTGACTGTCCGTGCCTGTCCGTGACTGTCCGTGCCTGTCCCTGCCTGTTCGTGACTGTCCGTGCCTGTCCTACTGTTCTCATCTACCACCCCTCATTGTTCAAGCCTTGACCTCCATTCGATCGTATTGGGTTGTTTCCCCTCCTGCCTATTGGCGCTGCGATTCATGAATGTACAAATAAATTACGACGGTGGTTTTCTGTTGCCTTCCGTCGGTTTCTTTACGGTTGGCTCCGCTAGCCGTTGACTAAAAAGTCTCACCCACAAGGCAGTGGGGTTGTTTTACTTCGGGGTACCCTCCCTTAGTCTTTTACTCTCCCGAGCTTACCTGCAAGGCAGCAGGGTCAGCCGCAGGTTGTACTGTTTACTGCATACAGTAGCAGGTAAAATTACCAGACCTGACACTAAGAAAAGATAACAGACAGCTTAAGAGAATGGCTTGGCAAAAGGTCAACAACAGAAATGATAAATAACTGTCGTGATCGAAAGTTGTGGAAAGACATGATCACCTACGCCAGCAGGCCCGGTACATGATGATGATGATTGGCGAGGCACGACCCGCTTAACCTCAAATTCAGATTATTGACGGAGGCGAAGGCGCACCTCACAGCAGCGGAGCTGGAAGGTCAGCGACCTGTAGCTGATGGCTTGCGTCAGGATCGGTGAAACAGAACCATCCAGACCCTGCTCCACCTCCCGCGGTGCCTCTACTAACAGACTATCCTGTCTAGTCTGGCCAAGCGAGCAGGGATTGAAGAGGAAAGACAACCCGGTACTCAAAAATGTCGTGCTGAAGTCGGATGTGTTGGGCCGAAATGCGCAAATATCACAGTTATACTGCAAACCACAAAACAACGCAGACACGTCCACTTAACGTCCTTTTAAGGGCTGATGACGAAGAGGAATGCTACAGTCTACCATAAAACTCTAGAATACTTTAGTCATCGGGCGAACACAAGCAAGCAAGCATATGTTAAGACTGGCTCTACATAACAATATAGGACATCAGCAATGCCCTCCGAGATGTGGGAAGAGCACAGGACTTCGACAAACACAGATCCACGTCACTTCTTCGGATGATGAAAATGGGAGTTAAGATGGGCACAGCCAGAAATGAGAAACTTAGTGGCCGTGTAAGAAGACTTATCAACCAACATAGAACTGGAGTCGTCAGTCGCTGGACACTGAGGGGATTTGCTGAGGAGGGGATCTGAGCACCTATGGACATGTTCGGAGTGCAATTATGATGACCCGCTAATAACTCAATAACTCAATAACTCAATATACGAATTCAAATTGTTTATTTATTCTTCATTGTTGTATTTTACTATTACTATTTTATGATGTTTACAAGAAATTATAACTTGTAATATTTGTGGTTGAAAGGTTAATGTCTCATACGTAAAGTGTTTCCAATTTGTTTAAAAAGTTTGCTCTCAGAAGCAATTGTCGTCTAAAATTTCATTAAAATGAGGATTAATTTAATGATTAAATTCACATTTTTTTTTTGATGGTGGCAGAAATGGAACCACTATTACAAAATATCAGTTTAGGTATGAGAGGAATGTATTAGTTAGCGCGAGTCATCCTCAACAATTAATGTATTAAAATTCCCTTGAGTTTGAACTAAAATGCCACTTTGAGATTTGAAGAAACAGCTGTGCAAGGCAAGGTCACGGTGTACCGCATGAGAGCGAGAGCGTTATCATCATCGTGTGCCATCTCCGCAACGAAGGTTGGCTACCATGGATCGCCATTCTACTCTGTTTCTTGCTTTGATGGTGCAGGCTGTCATAGATTGACTTGACCATCTTTTGATGTTACTCATCCATGTTAGTCTTGGTCTTCCTCTGCCTCTTTTACCTTGTATTTTTCCTTCCAATATTACTTTTAGTAGGCTGCTGTGTCTTTTAACATGCCCCAAAAATTTCACTTGTCTTGTGTTAATTGTATTTAGTAGTTCTCTTTTTATTTTCAGTTGTTTTAAAACTTCATCGTTTGTTATGTTTTGTTTCCATCCAATTCTACCTATTCTTCTATAAATCCACATTTCAAAGGCTTCAATTTTCTGTTCTGTTTTCTTGTCTAATGTCCATGTTTCTGCACTATATAGGAATATTGAGAAGATGTAACATTTTGCCATTCTTAGTTTCAGCCCTGTTGATATTTGTTTTGTTGTTAGTATATTTTTCATGGCATTACAATTAGAGCGTTATACACGTTTGATAATCCGTCCTTTTTTCTATTGTTATTGTCTAGTGCATGTTTGCTTGCGTTCGCCCGATGACTGAAGGAATACACCTCTTCATCATCCGCCCTTAAAAGGACGTTAATTGGGCGTGTCTGCGCTGTGTTGTGGTTTGCAGTATTACTGTGATATTTGCACCTTTCGGCCCAATACATCCGACTTCAGCACGATATTTTTGAGTACCGGGTTTTCTTCCCTCTTCGATCCCTACCCTCTTGGCCAGACTAGACAGGTTAGTCTGTTACTGGAGGCACCACGGAGAGGTGGAGCAGGGTCTGGATGGTTCTGGTTCACCGATCCTGGCGCAAGTCATCAGCTGTGGGTCGCTGACAACTTCCAGCTGTGCTGCTGTGAGGCGCGCCTTCGTCTTTATTTTTAAGTAAATATAATTTAGTTACTCTATCTTTCATCTTCTTTTCTTTATTTTCTCTTTCTCACTGATACCGAAAAGGTGTCGTGGTTATACCATTTGTCGTTCTTAAACTGCACGAACTGTCTGAATTAGTGATTTTCCTTTGTTGTTACATGTCTCTGTCACTGCATCTATAAATCTTCTTTTCTCTTTCTCACTGATACCTAAAAGGTAAAATAAAAAAGTAAAGTACCCCTGTCACGCCAAGTGGCGTATAGAGAAATATGGTGTTAGTGACCATATATTTTACAGACCTTCGGCACATGATTTTTGGGTTAATGTGATTTGTTGTTTAGCTGCTATATAAATGTTTGTATGTCTTCACAATGGCGAAAGCTGATATGTGACAGCATTTGCTTTTTTAGTTACTTCTTTATCAAGAACGATAAATGATAAGACAATAAGTTAAAACTACTTACGTATTCTTTCTTTCACAGCAACTTGTTTCTCGTACGTGTGATCTCTACTTGCATTCTGTGAATGATAAATATTGGCTCTCAGTAAATGTTACAGACGCCAGTTTCACTAATATAATGTAACAATCTGTAGAAATGTTTTACAGAAGAATGTTGAGAATACCATGGACAGCTAAGAAAAGTAATGAAAATGTTCTGAAAGAGGTCACAATAAAAAGAGAGCTAATTTCCAATATTAGGAAGAAACAATCATCATTTTTGGCCATGTAATGAGAAGAGAACAACTGGAATATATTGTGACAACTGGGAAACTTTAGGGACGAAGAGATAGAGGACAGCAAGGAGAAAGAAAATACCAGACAGCTTAAGAGAATGGCTTGGCAGAAGGTCAACAACAGAAATGATAAATAACTGTTGAGATCGAAAATTGTGATGAGACATGATCACCTACGCCAGCAGGCCCGGTACTTGATGATGATGATGATGATGATGATTGTAACAATCCAACGTTGATACACTAATGTTACGTTCATCTTAACGTCATGCTATTACAACATTTTAACGTCATGCTATTACAGCATCTTAACGTCATGCTATTACAACATCTTAACGTCATGCTATTACAACATCTTAACGTCATGCTATTACAACATCTTAACGTCATGCTATTACAGCATCTTAACGTCATGCTATTACAGCATCTTAACGTCATGCTATTACAGAATTTTAATGAACATTTTTTTAAAACATATTTCTACACTCATATAATATTTAACATATTTTTTTTTAAATGGTCATTATATAAAAATCTCCAATCAACCACTAATATCTTCAGTAATCAAGAAAAGACGATGGTCATATGTTGGGCATGTGATGAGAAGAGATGATAACCGAATAACAAAGCAAGCCCTCATGTGGGAAACAACAGGTAAGAGGAAAAGAGGCCGACCCAGCGAGACACTGAGAAGAACATTGATGAGAGAGGCAAGAGCAGCAGGAATCGGCTCCCTCAATGAGATAAGAGTTGCTTGCACAGAACAGAGACAAGTGGCGAGATTTGATAAAATATCTTTAGAAGGATTGAAAACTGCTAGAATAAAAATGTAGATAAGAGAAAGAGTATCTGGGTCTATGCCCTATGGGCCGGCTGCGGCTCGAAAAGTCATCGATAGATTGAGAAACTCATATAAACAAATAATTTATTCAGTGTTTAAGTTATGTACAGAGATATAGTTACTTCATAGCTTAATTCTAGCAAACCGGAATCATATTATTATTTACTTGAGCCAATTTGAAGTCATTTCACAGTTTAATTTGGCAAATTGAATCACAATAATGTCTCATTTGTTAATCTGAATCACATTATTGTATATTTTAGCGATCTGAATTAAATGTGGTAATGATATCGTCTTATTAAGATCCATAAGGGGCATGCTTGGAACAACAATTAGAGGTCATAATATAAATAATCTAAGGTATGCTGATGATGCAGTATTAATCGCTAAGAGTGAAAATGAGTTACAAGAAATGTTGGACATTATAGTGAAAGAAAGCAAAAATAAAGGACTCAGCCTTAATAGCAAAAAGACAGAGGTGATGGTAACAACAAGGAAAAAGACATCACCTCAGTGTAAAATAAAGACAACTGGAACAATATTAAAAGAGGTAAATGAATTTAAATATTTGGGACCTTTGTTAACCTCAGACGGAAGATGTACAAAAGAGGTGAGATGTAGAATGGCTCAGGCAAAAGCAGCTTTCCAAAAAATAAGGAAGATACTATGCAATCCATTTTTGACAATCGAAACAAAAAAAAAGAGTTCTTAAATGTTACGTAGAGCCAGTCTTAACACATGGATGCGAGTCATGGACAATAGGACAATAGACAAGAAAATCACTGGAGTCTGTAAAAATGTGGTTCTACAGAAGAATGTTGAGAATACCATGGACAGCTAAGAAGAGTAATGAAGAGGTTCTGAGAGAGGTCAAAGCAAAAAGAGAGCTAATTTCCAATGTTAGGAAGAAACAATCATCATTTTTTGGCCATGTAATGAGAAGAGAACAGCTGGAATATATTGTAACAACTGGAAAAATTGAGGGACGAAGAGATAGAGGGAAGCAAAGAGAAAAAATAACAGACAGCTTAAGAAAATGGCTTGGTAGAAGGTCAACAACAGAAATGATAAATAGCTGCCGAGATCGAAAGTTGTGGAGAGACATGATCACCTACGTCTCTAGGCCCGGTACTTGATGATGATGATGAATGATATCGTTTAAACATGACTTTATATAGGACAGCGCAACAGGACGGAATGTCATCATCAAAGAAGTTTCCGTCCTCAAACAAGTGCTTCTATCTTTACGTTTCGTGACAGTAACAGGGATGGGACTATCTGAGTCATAATGAGTCTTCCCTCTGCAGCGGCGGATATTCAGTGGGGGGGGGGGGGGCAACAGAGAACACGACTCCTCTAATATTTAGTCGAAATACATAAAACAATCACATTGCAGCTCACTGAGTTATATTTCAGTGCACGACCAGCCACCGTATTCCAAATCTGTGTGATATCGATCAAGTAATTCGAGCCGTTACTAATAGATGGGCTTCATTATCTTTGGAGATCAAACCTACTGCAGCACAACTACTTGTATCATCATCATCATATGCATTACCGTTTGGCGTAGGCGATCATGTCCTTCCACAATCTTCAATCCACCGTGCATCTTATCAGTTTTATCGTTGACGGGTTTCCATGCTATGACATCAAGCTATCTAGTATTTTCTCTCTTTGTCGACCACGATCTCTCTTTCCCTGTATTTTGCCAGTTGTAACTAAGTGTTACAATGCTCCTCTTCTCATGATGTTCCCGAAAAAAAAAATATATTTTTTTTCCCCTGGTTGTAATGTGTATATCAACTAGTTGGGCTAACTCAGCAGATTATCACCCTGATTGCCATGACAACAGTGGTTCAACTAATAGAATGACTTCCTATCTCTTTATTATAACATTTAGAGAATACAGAGAGTATCAGACAATGTTATCTAGATCCTTCTTAAATTCACTGCTCTAAGTCTTTTTAAATAAAAAATCGTGAACAAAGCTGTAAGAGATGTTAATTAGGAGCAAAACCATGTTTGTTTTTAAATTCTACTCTATTCTATCTTTCGTTCGCCTGAAGTATTGTCTATATCTGCAATGTTGTTTCCTGTATAAATGTTACTGTCTTTTGTAATTCTTGCAGTGGCCCATATAGTTTTGTCTGTAGTGTTGTATCTGTGGGCCAATGGATTTCCCTCAGTCTACTATATTCAGTACAGTCTTGAAGTATGTGTTCAGCTGTCTGGGGTGCCTGTCCACATGTAGTTGAGGTGCCGATCTTGAATTTTGTATACATGTGACTATGGAGTCGATTGTGTCCTGTTCTGAGGCGTATAATGATAACTTGTTCATATCTATTCATATTATGAAAGGCATCCTGATTTGGGGCTTGTGGTCCTCTGATTGATTTGATTATCTGTTTCTTATGATGGTATGTAACTGGTGTATCTAGTTGTGTGCCTGTTGAACCTTCTTTTGCCAACTGATCTGCTTTCTCATTTCCTGGTAATCTATCTTTCCATTTTTTATTTCTAATTCTATTCTATCCATGGAGCCAGTTTATTGTAGTCACGAATTCCCCAAATTCGCCCCACCACTTGTCACATCATTTACCAAAATGCATCAGTAAATTTAATTGACAATGTCCCTGCGTGCAGGTCTTACTCAACTACACAGGCGACGATTCCATACCTCCTTAGAACATATTTGTGCATAACTTAACATTGCCAATAACTAAAATAAGATGTAATTGTAATTATGATAATTTAGGACAATAATTGAAGGAACTATTTGACATCGCGTAAATTGCAGAAGTGTTGATGTCACAAAATACTAGGTCAAAGGTCAACCGAAACATTGTGAAGCAAACAGCGAATAAAAGTACACAAATAGCCTATGTATTTGTAATACGACCATACCACCGCAAATTTCGAACTCACCTTCTGCTGCTGTCCTTCTTGTGTATTGATTATAACCTCCACAAGTCTCCCTTCTTGTGTATTGATCATAACCTCCACAAGTTCCCTTCTTGTGCATTGGTTATAACCCCCACAAATCTCCCTTATTGTGTATTGGTTATAACCCCCACAAGTCTCCCTTCTTGTGTATTGGTTATAACCCCCACAAGTCTCTCTTCTTGTGTATTGGTTATAACCCCCACAAGTCTCCCTTCTTGTGTATTGGTTATAACCCCCACAAGTCTCTCTTCTTGTGTATTGATTATAACCCCCACAAGTCTCCCTTCTTGTGTATTGGTCATAACCTCCACAAGTTCCCTTCTTGTGCATTGGTTATAACCCCCACAAATCTCCCTTATTGTGTATTGGTTATAACCCCCACAAGTCTCCCTTCTTGTGTATTGGTTATAACCCCCACAAGTCTCTCTTCTTGTGTATTGGTTATAACCCCCACAAATCTCCCTTCTTGTGTATTAGCCATAATCCCCACAAGACTCCCTTCTTGTGTATTGGTTATAACCCCCACATGTCTCCCTTCTTGTGTATTGGTTATAACCCCCACAAATCACTCTTCTTGTGTATTGGTTATAACCCCTACAAGTCTCCCTTCTTGTGTATTAGCCATAATCCCCACAAGTCTCCCTTCTTGTGTATTGGTTATAACTCCCACAAATCTCCCTTCTGGTATATTGGCCAGAACTCACACGATTCTCCCTTCTGGTGTAATTTCTGAGCCTGGATCGAAGTATCTGACCCACTCAGTGTGAATATATTTCCTTTCCAGGCAATACACGTAAAACATAACAAAGAAAAGCAATCAAACAGCAGGACTCGAATCATCAAGTGTCCACTTGTTAATTTAAGCACTAACTGTACAATATACACTTGTAACCGTAATTATATCGCGTGGTGAATACATTATTTTATGTTTTCATCAACTAATTTGACTATATATTTCTATTGTTGTTATTATGTCCCATTCAATTCTATGCTGGAATTTCCCACATTCACCATACCATTTGTCACAGCATTCCCAACATGCATCTGTAAATTATATTCACGAGGTCGCTCCGTGCGCGTCTTATTCTACTACACAGGCGACGATCCCAAACTTTTTTTGTCTCTTACGACATCTTCTACGTCCGTGCGCTGCCGGGGCCCGAAAGGGAGTAAAGAATAGCGGCGCTGTACCCTACCAGGCATGTTCGTAAGAGGCGAGAAAGGAGGGTTGGGCATGGGACTGGCTATCCAATACTGTAAAAAATAGAAGCCGAAACAACTTCACAAACATGGACAAGTCAAAGAGAACGACTTGGAAAGTGTTTGTTGACGACCTACGCTCCACTGGGAGCTAAAAAGGTAGAAGTAGAAGGAAGAAGAGACGACATCTTCTACTTTTCAGCTCCCTGTGGAGCATAGGTCTTCAACAAACACTTTCAACTCCCTGTGGAGTATAGTTCTTCAACAAACACTTTCAACTCCCTGTGGAGTATAGGTCTTCAACAAACACTTTCAACTCCCTGTGGAGTATAGGTCTTCAACAAACACTTTCAACTCCCTGTGGAGTATAGGTCTTCAACAAACACTTTCAACTCCCTGTGGAGTATAGGTCTTCAACAAACACTTTCAACTCCCTGCGGAGTATAGGTCTTCAACAAACACTTTCAACTCCCTGCGGAGTATAGGTCTTCAACAAACACTTTCAACTCCCTGCGGAGTATAGGTCTTCAACAAACACTTTCAACTCCCTGTGGAGTATAGGTCTTCAACAAACACTTTCTAAGTCGTTCTGTTTCTTGTCATTCTTTTAAGATTGTCCCATGTCTTCCCCATCATCTTCAACCCTGCTTCTATCTGTCTTCTCCAAGAATTCTTTGGTCTTCCTCTTTATCTTTTTCCTGGGGATTCCAAAAAGGGCCTGTTGTGTAATACTCTCAATTGGCTTCCACAGTGTGTGTCCTATCCAGCGCTATCGTCTTCGCTGTATCTCTTTATCCACAGATTTTGACTGGTACATTTCCATAATTCTATGTTAGTGATTTTGTCCTGCCTCTGACGACATGCGTGGTAGGTATCAGTGGCCCTGTTCATTCCTCCCCTTACTGAGGGGGAGCCGGCGGCCACACGGGGTTATTCTGTCCCTGATCTTGATCAACGAATCCTCTTTGATACATTTAGCACCATCTCCTCCTTACCCCATAATCGTGAACGTCGCTGTAGCGGCAGTGGCAGACTTCTTTAGCCTTCTCCATGTATCTATTTCTTCGGTAATTCTTTGGAACTCTCTAAAATGGATAATATTTTTGGGCCATAAACATAACTTCCGGTCAATATGTCGGATAAGCGGCAATGAACCGTGAGGTACTGTCTGAAAAGGTTACTTGTTGTAGTTTCCTCATATTCCAAGTCCGGCTTGCTTCAGGAGCTACTAAGATTATTGCTCTGTGCACACCGTGAGCTGTGTGTTTCATCCGGATGGTGTTTCTAAATTCAGATTGTTTACGATGAATGATGATATCGTATAATGAAGAACAGTTTGGCTGCATTCACTATCGATGCTCCTACGCCTTATGTCTTTTGACGTGTTCCAACGTTTGCTGCGATGGGGACTGCAGCTGCCTTTCTTTATTTGGGATATTCATTGAAATGTTAATTCTGATGATTCCACTGACACGGACGGTTGAGCAATTATGGATTTATTTCGTTTGCGGTGATACCGGGGTCTTTGAATAGCTATAAGTGTTTCTGAAGTGGAGGACGGTCCATTTGTAAATGTTCTCTTCTCATCTCTTACTCTAGCTGTCTCTCCTTCTTCCTTTCACATTTCCTTGCAGAATTGTCTTTGCTAGACCCGATTATCGAGATTACTTGTCTAAAACATTTCATTTTGTGACTCTTCACTGCAGTCAGCAGATTACCATCTACCATAAGGCTGTCAATATAGATTACCATCTACCATAAGGCTGTCAATATAGATTACCATCTACCATAAGGCTGTCAATATAGATTACCATCTACCATAAGGCTGTCAATATAGATTACCATCTACCATAAAGCTGTCAATATAGATTACCATCTACCATAAGGCTGTCAATATAGATTACCATCTACCATAAGGCTGTCAATATAGATTACCATCTACCATAAGGCTGTCAATATAGATTACCATCTACCATAAGGCTGTCAATATAGATTACCATCTACCATAAGGCTGTCAATATAGATTACCATCTACCATAAAGCTGTCAATATAGATTACCATCTACCATAAGGCTGTCAATATAGATTACCATCTACCATAAAGCTGTCAAATAGATTACCATCTACCATAAGGCTGTCAATATAGATTACCATCTACCATAAGGCTGTCAATATAGATTACCATCTACCATAAGGCTGTCAATATAGATTACCATCTACCATAAGGCTGTCAATATAGATTACAATCTACCATAAGGCTGTCAATATAGATTACCATCTACCATAAAACTGTCAATATAGATTACCATCTACCATAAGGCTGTCAATATAGATTACCATCTACCATAAAGCTGTCAATATAGATTACCATCTACCATAAAGCTGTCAATATAGATTACCATCTACCATAAGGCTGTCAATATAGATTACCATCTACCATAAAGCTGTCAATATAGATTACCATCTACCATAAAGCTGTCAATATAGATTACCATCTACTATAAGGCTGTCAATATAGATTACCATCTACCATAAAGCTGTCAATATAGATTACCATCTACTATAAAGCTGTCAATATAGATTACCATCTACCATAAAGCTGTCAATATAGATTACCACTCTTGTCTGTCATGAGTCGAAATACCTCGTCCACAAGAAGTATGCGGTTTATGATCTGTCGTGTGTTTCTCTTTGCAATCCATTTTTGACAATAGAAACAAGAAAAATTATTAAATGTTATGTAGAGGCAGTCTAACATATGGATGTGAATCATGGACAATAGGACAACAGACAAGAAAATCACCGGAGGCTGTAGAAATGTGGTTTTGTATTAAAATGTTGAGAATACCATGAACAGCTAAGAAGAGTAATGAAAACGTTCTGAAAGAGGCCACAGTAAAAAGAGAGCTAATTTCCAATATTAGGAAGAAACAGTCATCATTTTTTGGCCATGTAATGAGAAGAAAACAACTGGAATATATTGTAACAACTGGAAAAATTGAGGGACGAAGAGATAGAGGGACTAACATCCCGTGTTAGGGAGCCGCGATAGCTCAGTGGTTAGTGAACTGGACTACAAAGGACAAGAGGTAGGGTTCTACCCCAACCCACGGCTTCAGGGTTTACCCAGCCTTTATTGGGTACCGGAACTTTTTTCTGGGAAAGTAAAGCGGCACGGGCGTAATACCGACCACATTCCCACAAATAAAATTATGTGCTGAAGGTCTGTAAAATGTATGGTCACTAACACCATATTCCCTGTACGCCACTTGGTGTGACGGGGGTACTTTACTTTTTTTTACTACATCCAGTGTTGATGAGATATACTTCTGTGTTCAAAGAAAAATAATGATGTCTATAAACATTTTTATTGATAAATCATCGTCATTATCATTGAGTGCCGTCGTCGCATCGAAGGTTGGCTATCACTGAGTGTCATTCCGTTCTGTCTGTTTCTTTGATGGTTCAGGTTGTCATAGGTTGACTTGTCCATCTTTTAATGTTACTCGCCCATGTTAGTCTTGGTCTGCCTCTGCCTCTTTTACCTTGTATTTTCCCTTTCAGGATTACTTTTAGTAGGCTGCTGTGTCTTTTAACATGACCCAAAAAATATTAATTGTTTTGTTTGAATTGTGTTTAGTAGTTCTGTTTTCATTTTTATTTGTTTCAAGACTTAATTGTCTGTTTTCTTTTCTTTCCATCCAATTCTACCTATTCTTCTATATATCCACACCTCAAAGGTTTAAATTTTCTGTTCTGCTTTCTTGTCTAATGTCAATGTTTCTGCACCATACAGGAATGTTGAAAAGATATAACATTTTGCTCAAGATGGCGGTTGGTTTTCAGCGGTCAGTTGTTGAGGACGCTAAATTTCATTAATTGTTAAAAAAGCTCACGGTGTATCCACTTGCTGGAGAGCTGATTAACTGAAGTTGGCCAGTTCTACAACGCGGAAACGGGTTCTGTCCCGAACGAATGAGTGCACGTGAGTCTAGACCATCCACAGCATCGACTTCCGGCGGGGAAGAAAAAAAAAACAAGAGGAGGGGATCTGAGCAACTATGGAGATGTTCAGAGTGCAACGATGATGACCCGCAAATAACTCAATAACTGAACAACATTTTGCTATTCCTAGATAACTGAATAACATTTTGCTATTCCTAGATAACTGAACAACATTTTGCTATTCCTAGATCTAGATTTAGCCCTGGAACTGAACAACATTTTGCTATTCCTAGATCTAGATTTAGCCCTGGAACTGAACAACATTTTGCTATTCCTAGATAACTGAATAACATTTTGCTATTCCTAGATAACTGAATAACATTTTGCTATTCCTAGATAACTGAGTAACATTTTGCTATTCCTAGATAACTGAATAACATTTTGCTATTCCTAGATTTAACCCTGGAATATTTGTGTTGATAAAGCAGATCAATACTATGCAACCAGTCACATTTCAGTTTTTACATTTCTGTACGTACCTGCCTCACCTGGCTATACATTTATTATCGATCACCAAGAAAAGATGAAAGGTCCATCTGTTAGAGAAATCAGTCTACATTTTTTTTTATTTAATCCAGTAACGCTATTTAATAAACAGTGATTATTTCTCACGTTTTGCTGCAGTTGATATATTTTATACATAACACCTTATTTATTTTGTTCTGGCTCATATAGGAAGATCAATTATTGTTAATTATAATAATATAGATTTTGCTTACATGTGAGCATGTCATTTGGTTTTCTTTTATCCAAATCATTTCGTCTTTGTTACATCCACATTTATTTGGTTTTGTTCTATCCCCATCAGTTTGGTTTGTTAAATCCACATCTGTTTGGTTTTTTAAATCCACATCTGTTTGGTTTGTTATATTCACATCTGTTTGGTTTGTTAAATCCACATCAGTTTAGTTTGTTATATCCACATCAGTTTAGTTTGTTATATCCATATCTGTTTGGTTTGTTATATCCACATACATGTGTTTTTGTTATATCAATTTGTGGTCTTTTACTCTTCTATTCGCCTCTGCTGCTGTTATTTTTTCTAGTGTTTCTACTATTCCATCGATTAATTTTTTTTCGTGGTCGGCCCTTGGGTCTCGTGTTCTCGCAACGTTTATTCTAGGCTCGTTATGTTGTTGATCGTTCTGCCTTATCACGTGGCCAAACCAATATAGTGGCGGAGATTATTCCTAACTTTTTTCACAGTTCTTCATTTCTGATCTTATCTCTCAAGTTGTTTCCTGCCATTCATCTGACACATTTCATCTCTGTAGAGGTTATTTTTCCTACTGTTCTTGGAATATAGGATCTAAGATTGCATTGGTAGCGCAAAGTTGGGATGAAGATTGTACACATGGATTTTGTTCTGTTACTGCCACATCATTTCCTCGTCTTTCTTTAAAATGACATTAAGTTTCATCTTTTTAACACATACATTTTCATTCTCATAATTATCATCATCATCATCATAATCATTATCACCGCCAACATCATCATCATCATAATCATAATCATCATCATCATCACCGCTATCACCATCATCATCATCATAAGCATCATCACCGCCAACATCATCATCATCATCAACATCATCACCGCCAACATCATCATCATCATCAACATCACCATCATCATCATCATCGCCATCATCATCATCATCATCATCATCATCATCATCACCGCCAACATCATCATCATCATCATCATCATCATCATCATCATCGCCATCATCATCATCATCATCATCATCATCATCATCATCATCATCATCATCATCATCATCATCATCATCATCATCATCATCATCATCATCATCATCATCATCATCATCATCATCATCACCGCCAACATCATCATCATCATCATCATCATCATCACCGCCATCATCATCATCATCATCATCATCATCACCGCCAACATCATCATCATCATCAACATCATCACCGCCAACATCATCATCATCATCATCATCATCATCAACATCACCATCATCATCATCACCGCCATCATCATCATCATCATCATCATCATCATCATCATCATCACCGCCAACATCATCATCATCATCATCATCATCAACATCATCACCGCCAACATCATCATCATCATCATCAACATCACCATCATCATCATCACCGCCATCACCATCATCATCATCACCATCATCATCATCACCGCCATCATCATCATCATCATCACCATCATCATCATCATCAACATCATCACCATCATCATCATCAACATCATCATCATCATCAACATCATCACCATCATCATCATCAACATCATCACCGCCATCATCATCATCATCATCATCAACATCACCATCATCATCAACATCATCACCATCATCATCAACATCATCACCGCCATCATCATCATCATCATCATCAACATCACCATCATCATCATCATCATCAACATCATCACCATCATCATCATCAACATCATCACCGCCATCATCACCATCATCATCATCACCATCATCATCATCATCAACATCATCACCATCATCATCATCAACATCATCACCGCCATCATCACCATCATCATCATCACCATCATCATCATCATCAACATCATCACCATCATCATCATCAACATCATCACCATCATCATCATCAACATCATCACCATCATCATCATCAACATCATCACCATCATCATCATCACCATCATCATCATCATCAACATCATCACCATCATCATCATCATCATCATCACCATCATCATCATCACCATCATCATCATCATCAACATCATCACCATCATCATCATCAACATCATCACCGCCATCATCATCATCATCATCATCAACATCACCATCATCATCATCACCGCCATCATCATCATCACCATCATCATCATCACCGCCATCATCATCATCATCATCATCATCATCATCAACATCATCATCACCATCATCATCATCACCGCCATCATCATCATCACCATCATCATCATCATCAACATCATCATCACCATCATCATCATCACCGCCATCATCATCATCATCATTATCATCATCACCATCAACATCATCACCGCCATCATCATCATCATCATCATCATCAACATCACCATCATCATCATCACCGCCATCATCATCATCATCATCATCACCGCCAACATCATCATCATCATCATCATCATCAACATCACCATCATCACCGCCATCATCATCATCATCATCATCATCATCAACATCACCATCATCACCGCCATCATCATCATCACCGCCATCATCATCATCATCACCGCGATCATATCCAGCTACTGCAACAATCAATCCCAGCTGGCCTGTGATATCTTCCACCTACATTTTTCTAGATCTTTCTCGCATTCGTTCACCTGCAACTACGCCCTCCTTCACCTAATCAAATAGGACATTCAATAACGGGATTATATACACGGTATGTCTTTGGAAAAAAACAAATAGGCAAGAAACTAAAATCACATTGACAAACTGCTGTCCACAAGGAGTACGAAATGGATATTCCAATATTTAATGAAAAGACCGACTCTAGAAATATCATGCAGAGGTCGAGTTGGATATACTATAGTAGCTAAAAGATATGCAACGTCAGAGATTGAAATTAAAATACTATATTAGACAATAAAATGAGGAAGATACTATGCAATCCATTTTTGACAATAGAAAAAAAGAAAAAGAGTTCTTAAGTGTTATGTAGAGCCAGTCTTAACATATGGATGTGATTCATGGACAATAGGACAACGGACAAGAACATCACCGGAGTCTGTAGAAATGTGGTTTTACAGAAGAATGTTGAGAATACCGGGTACAGCGAAGAAGAGTAATGAAAATGTTCTGAAAGAGGTCAAAGCAAAAAGAGAGCTAATCTCCAATATTAGGAAGAAACAATCATCATTTTTTGGCCGTGTAATGAGAAGATAACAATTGGAATATATTGTAACAACTTGTAAAATTGAGGACGAAGAGATAGAGGGAGGCAAAGAGAAAAAATACCAGACAGCTTCAGTGAATGGCTTGGCAGAAGGTCAACAACAGAAATGATAAATAACTGTCGAGATCGAAAGTTGTGGAGAGACATGATCACCTACGCCAGCAGGCCCGGTACTTGATGATGATATTAGATAACTGTTAGATATATAATTCACAAGCATCGGAAATAGACTGAAGATGCAACAAAGCTGCACAAATCATCACACAGCTACCACCACTATTGTCCAACAAGGAAATAAACCGAGACCAAATGGGCACTCTAAAATAAACACTACCGAGATGCAATGTATTAGACGAATGGCAGGAAACAGCCTCAGAGAAAATCAGAAATGTAAATGAGATTTTTTTTTAAAATCTAGGAATAATTCCCATTATTGAATATATAAAGAAACAACAGATAAAATGGTTTGGAAATGTGATAAGACAGAAAGTCCACAACACAACACAACAAGCTTTTAATAAACATTGCGAGAATACGAGATTGTAGGGCCGACCACGAAAAAGGTGAATTGAGGAAAAAATAGAAACACTAGAAAACATAACAGCAGCTGAGACCAACAGAAAAAAGACCGTAAATTATATCTCCCTCGACGCTGAAAGGCAAGCGAGGAAGGAAAGAAGAAGAAATGTAACTTCAGAGGTCGAGCTGGATTAACTTTAAGGACCCGACGCTAGACGTGTAACTTCACGCATCATGGATGTCGCATCATGGATCCCGGCAAACATGCTCACCATATTTGTTATTCGTTTCTTACTTTTTCAAACAATGTTACTGTCAACATAAAGTTACACGGGTCTTCACTTTAATATCATTGACAAACCGTTGCGCTATAAAGGTCCCAACCGGATATACGTTCTGAGCTAGACTCTGGCCATGTTAGTTTACACGTCACGGACATTTGACAATGGTCTTCAGCAACAATTTTCCCACCATTTGTGTACATTTCTATTGACTGCCAACACGATAGTATAGAGATCTACAATTTAATCATTTCGGCCTCTTTACGGTAGAATGTCAGTTAAAACAAACATCTACAATATTTGCCTCCCTTTGAGTGCTGGCATAACACGGGCATTGCTTAATGGCGTCCCAACCGTGATGAATTTAAACTTTTTTTTTTTTAGAACTTTCACGGAGTATGACCATAATGCACTAGAGTAGTGGTTCTCAAACTTGTGACACTCGTGGTTCCCTTCCTCTACTGGTTATATGCGGGCGGGGCCCTCATAGCAATTCAGTTTAGTTTAGCTAGGACTTACGGTCGATATGGCGGACAGGAGGCAGGAACCGTTGAGGCTCTGTCTGAAAAGTGTTCCTTGTTATAGTTTCCTCATATTCCAAGTCCGGCTTCCTGCAGGAGCTACTGAGTTTAGTGCACCGTGCAGGCTGTCAGCTGTGATTTTCATCCGGATCGTGTTTCGATATTCCGATCGCTTACAATGAATGATGATATCGTATGACGGACAGTTCAGCTTCGTTCACTTTCGATGCCGCTACGCCTTATATCTTTTGTCGTGTGTTGTAGCTGCTATGATGGTGACTGCAGCTGCCTTTCTTTGTTTGGATCCTTCAATGAGATTAGATCTTAATCGGATGATTCCATTAGCATGGGGGTTTAGGCAGTTATGAATTTGCATTCGTTTGCAGTGATACCGAGGCCTTCGACTAACTACAACTACAGCTAGTTTAGTCAAAAGAACCCTATTTGGAATCTTCTACTCTGTTCTTTTGAAATATTGAGTTATTGAGTTATTTGCGGGTCATCATCATTGCACTCCGAACACGTCTGTGAGTGCTCAGATGCCCTCCTCAGCAAGTCCCGCAGTGTCCAGCGACTGACGACTCCAGTTCTATGTTGGTTGATAGTCTTCTTACACGCCCACTAAGTTTCTCATTTCTGGCTGTGCCCATCTTAACTCCCATTTCCATCATCCGAAGAAGTGACGTGGATCTGTTGTCGAAGTCCTGTGCTCTTCCCACATCTCGGAGGGCATTGATGATGTCCGCCCGATCCATTGGTTGCCCGTCCTCAACGACAGCGCGGTTAGCCAACCTGTCCGCTCTTTCATTTCTCCGTACTCCCGCATGTCCAGGGACATAGACAAAGGTGACCTTACGTATTTTGGATTTCTGCAACGACTCTACCCATTGCATGCGTACAGAGCCCGCCTCCACTTTTTTTTTATCATGCTCATCGAATCAATCAGTATACATGCGTGGATGTAGTCTTGTGACTCTAACCATTTGAATGCCTTGGTCACTGTCATCGCCTCCATTGTCATGCTACTCGTGGTCATGACGTATGCACCACTGTCTTCCTTGACTATTCTGCCTGCTGAGCGTGCTGTAAATGTCTATGCACTTCTTTGGTGTCGTCTTACAGATCCGTCTGTATAGATGACTGCATCTTCCTCATCGATGTTTAAATACTAATATTTGACCAAACTACCGACGTATCACGATTCCTCGTTTGCTACCAACAGCATGTCAAGACACGAGAGGACATGCAGGGTACAACGTATTGACATTAACTATCAAAAGAAGACATGGTTCCTGGACGATGATGCAGGAGCAGACAAAGAAGAAGGTGGTTTCAAGACAGCAAAGACATCTTGAAAATGAAAACATAAGAATTTAGATGTCTGGTTTGAGACGGAGATTCTTTCGGACTGGCTGTATTGAATGATGTTCTGTTGTAGATCTGGCTAGAGACATATTCTTTCAGACTGGCTGTGGTGAAGCAACGGACTGCAAAAACATAACGGCCTGATGAAGATGATTGTGATGTCGAGATGTCAAAGGGTACACAATTTAGAAAAAGTTGGGAACCACTGTTAGATCTTAATATGTTACTTTCCAAAGACCACGACCTACAAATATCTCATGTGTGGCCAACAAAGACCTTTATCAGACATCAAATATTTCTGTATAAATAACAACTTAACTATCTTTACAACAAGTGTCAATTAGTGTAAGAAAATATTGATCTTGCTCCCTTGAGCCGTTCATTAGTTCATGTCGGTATTTATGATCTGCCGTTTCAATTCTTTTGGGCTTTGTTGTTGCATTGATCCTGAATCAAAGCAAGTATGACGTCAACCAACAAGAAAAAGAGTTCTTAAAAGTTATGTTGAGTCAGTCTTATCATTTGGATGTGAATGATGGACAATAGGACAAGGGACAAGAAAATCACTGGAGTCTGTAGAAATATGGTTTTACAGAAGAATGTTGAGAATACCATGGGCAGCTAAGAAGAGTAATGAAAACGTTTTGAAAGAGGCCAAAGAGGAAAGGAGAGTTAATTTCTAATATCAGGAAGAAACAATCATCATTATTTGGCTATGTAATGAGAAGAGAACAACTGGAATATATTGTAACAACTGGGAAAATTGAGGGACGAAGAGATAGAGGGAAGCAAAGTGAAAAGATAGCAGACAGCTTAAGAGAATGGCTTGGCAGAAGGTCAACATCAGAAATTATAGATAACTGTCGTGATCGAAAGTTGTGGAGAGACATGATCAACTACGCCAGTAGGCATGATACTTAATGATGATGATGACGTCAACCAAGATTATTGTTGTTGTTTTGTATCCATCGGCCTGTGGGCTGATGCCCTTTGGCCCAACGCCATGTAATTATATATGGCCCAACGCCATGTAATGATATCTGGCCCAACGCCATGTAATGATATATGACCCAACGCCACGTAATGATATATGGCCCAACGCCATGTAATGATATCTGGCCCAACGCCATGTAATGATATATGGCCCAACGCCATGTAATGATATCTGGCCCAACGCCATGTAATGATATATGGCCCAACGCCATGTAATGATATATAGCCCAACGCCATGTAATGATATATGGCCCAACGCCATGTAATGATATCTGGCCCAACGCCATGTAATGATATGGCCCAACGCCATGTAATGATATATGGCCCAACGCCATGTAATGATATATGGCCCAACGCCATGTAATGATATATGGCCCAACGCCATGTAATGATATATGGCCCAACGCCATGTAATGATATGGCCCAACGCCATGTAATGATATATGGCCCAATGCCATGTAATGATATATGGCCCAACGCCATGTAATGATATATGGCCCAACGCCATGTAATGATATATGGCCCAACGCCATGTAATGATATCTGGCCCAACGCCATGTAATGATATATGGCCCAACGCCATGTAATGATATATGGCCCAACGCCATGTAATGATATCTGGCCCAACGCTATGTAATGATATCTGGCCCAACGCCATGTAATGATATATGGCCCAACGCCATGTAATGATATCTGGCCCAACGCCATGTAATCATATGGCCCAACGCCATGTAATGATATGGTCCAACACCATGTAATGATATGGCCCAACGCCATGTAATGATATCTGGCCCAACGCCATGTAATGATATGGCCCAACGCCATGTAATGATATATGGCCCAACGCCATGTAATGATATGGCCCAACACCAGGGAATGATATGGCCCAACGCCATGTAATGATATGGCCCAACGCCAGGGAATGATATGGCCCAACGCCATGTAATGATATGGCCCAACGCCATGTAATGATATGGCCCAACGCCATGTAATGATATGGCCCAACGCCATGTAATGATATATGGCCCAACGCCATGTAATGATATGCCCAACGCCATGTAATGATATGGCCCAACGCCATGTAATGATATGGCCCAACGCCATGTAATGATATGGCCCAACGCCATGTAATGATATGGCCCAACGCCATGTAATGATATGGCCCAATGCCATGTAATTGTATATGGCCCAACGCCATGTAATGATATGGCCCAACGTCATGTAATGATATGGCCCAACGCCATGATATGATATGATATGGCCCAACGCCATGTAATGATATCTGCAGGTTTAATCTCATATCTCCATTCTCATGCTGAACACCGTAATGCTACACTTACCATATTTCCTAATCCCTTCTCTGCCACGTTATCACCACCGTTGCTGCTTCTATCTCCATTCTCATGCTGAACATCATAATGCTACACTTACCATATTATCTAGTTTCCTTCTCTGCTATATTGGTATGCCACAAAACCCTTTTATTGATGTGCTATTGTATTTAACGGTTATGGCACTAATGGTTTGCCATATTTTTCAATTTTATCACATTTTCTTTTAAGTTGATAAGAAAATTGACTCAGAACAAAGGTTATGGCAGTACGTTCACTTCAAGAAGAGATTAAATGATTTGTTTGAGGAGACATTTCTAGAGTAGAGTTTATTTTATTAAAGAATATGTGGCGATATTAAAATTGGTTTATCGATTTAAGATGATGGGAGGAGGGAATATAAATATGGTGAATGAGGAGGGAAACGATGTAGAAGTGGATAGGCAGTAGTGGAAAGAAGGAGTGAAGGAGGAGGGAGAGGGGAGAGATGGCAATGAGGAGAGAGGAAGAGGAAGGGAGAGAGAGAGAGAGGAAGGGATATGGGGAGAGGAGAGGAAGAGAGAGTGAGCGAAAGGAGATGATAGAGAGGGAGCGAGGGGGAGAGTGAGAAAGAAAGAGGGAGGGGAGAAGGAAAGAAATGGAGAGGGGAGAAAGAAGGAGAGAAGTTGAGAGAGAGAGATAGAAGGAGAGAGAAGAAGAAAGAATGGGATAGTGTAAGAGGAGAGGAGAGAGTGAAAGAAAGAGAGAGGAGGGAGAGAGAGGATGAAGAAGGAGAGAAATGGAGAGGAGATAGGTTCATGTATAGAAAGGAAAGAGAGAGAAGTAGAAATAATGAGTATGGATAAGAAAGATATGGTATGATATGACATGTGGAATATTGAGAGAAAGCGAATAAGAGAGGGAAGATAAGAGAAGTGATGAAATGTATACAAGAGAAAAAAGTTAGCGAGAGATAATAAAAGTGAGAATAAAGAGAGACAATGAAACATATATATAGCGGAGAATATAGTATGAGAGTATAAGAAAATAAATTGACAAAATTGAATGAGATACATGTCTGAAAGTCATAATGAGGGAATGTGGATGAGAAATGAAAAGCCTGGGAAATGCTAAAACACACTATGAGAGAGAATGAGAGATGATTGGTGACATACGATATGAGAGATAGAGAATACGGGTTTTTTTAATCGGAAAAAAATAATTAAACACAAATAGAAGGTGAAAAAATGAATGGGAGACAAAATGAAAATAATGGTCATAAAGGTAGTTTGATGTGCGACGGGGATAATCTGACGACTAACTGTGTGTCTATATGTTCGGAATTGGAGTCAACAACGATGGCCTAACGTCATCAAGCGCTATACATTTTTTTTTAAAATACGACGATCATCATTTTCAAGAGGACGTGAACTTCCATGGTATATGGTGGATAGACGGCGTGAACAATTGAAGGCTATGCATGAAAAGTGTTCCTTGTTGCAGTTTCCTCATATTCCAAGTCCGGCTTGTTGCAGGAGCTACTGAGTTAAGTGCTCTGTGCACACCGTGAGCTGTGTGTCTCATCCGTTTTGATCATGTTTCGATATTCCAATTGTTTACGATGAATGATGATATCGTATGACAGGGAACAGTTGGCTGTGTTCACTATCTGCGTGGTTTCGCCTTATGTCTTTTGGCGTGTGCTGAGACTGCTACGAAGGGGACTACAGTTACCTTTCTTTGTTTGGGAGATGAGATATTAATTCGGATGATTCCGCTGGCACAGGCGGTTGAACAATTATGGATTTTAATTTGTTTGCAGTGATACCGGGGCCTTTCAAAACCAAATAACCAAATGGTCATAAGAGAATAGAATATAAATTGTGAAGAGAGAATAAGAGAGTTAAGGAGATAGATTGTAAGAGAAAGTGAGTTGGATTTATATTGTAAGAGAAAATGAGTTGGATTTATATTGTAAGAGAAAATGCGAAGGAAAGTAATATTTAGGATGAGAGATAAGTTAGAATCGGAGAATGAAACAGATTCTGAGAGAGAATGAGAAATAGATAAATATTTAGAATTTTAGAAGATATAGAGAGTATGCTGGTTGATCTCAAGGCAAGACACCGATCTCAAGACAAAGAGATTGTGAGTTCAAATCCTGGTTGCACCGGTTGGGATTTTAATTTGTGATTTCTCTCTGCGGCAACCATCCCCATCCCTGGTCTCAGCAGCGAGGGCCGGCTTGAAACGTCAGTTACTGATCGACGGAAAAATATGAGTACCTCGGAAGTCAGTGTTATCTGCCTGTGCGGTGAGGGACCCCTGGGAGAGTCTCTTTGAGAATGTCCTCATTGGTCTTTTTAGCTGTCCAGGGAACTCTCAACATTCTTCTGAGAAATCCCACCTGTGTGATCTCTATTGGTCTTTTTATTTGTTTGTCTACTGTACATGATTCGCTTACATAGGTCAGAATTAGCTCTATTGTATATCTGAGATACACATTTTCTTTTATTAAATAAGCATTCGGAAAAATACTGTCTGAAACATAAACAACAAGTAACATATACATGTGCTCATAAACAACAAATAACATATACATGTGCTCATAAACAACAGGTAACATATACATGTGCTCATAAACAACAAATAACATATACATGTGCTCATAAACAACAAATAACATATACATGTGCTCATAAACAACAAATAACATATACATGTGCTCATAAACAACAGGTAACATATACATGTACTGATAAACAAATTTGATAACAGCGATTTTATTATTTTTCTTCCTCTTTCCTTCCTCATCTGCCTTTCATCGTCGAGGGGAGATATAGTTTGCGGTCTTTTGCTCTTCTGTTCGCCTCTGCTGTTGTTATGCTTCCTATGCTTCTAATATTCCATCGATCCATATTTCTCGTGGTCAATTTGGGTCTGGTATTATCACAACGTTTATTGAAGGCTCGTTGTGTTGTGTTTTGATCTTTCTGCATTGTCACCTGGCCAAACCATTTTATCTGTTGTTTCTTAAATATTCTATGGACGGGGGCTATTCCTAGCTTTTTTCTCAGTTCTTCATTTCTGATCTTATCTCTCAGACTGTTTCCTGTCATTCGTCTAACACATTTAATCTCAGTAGAGGTTATTTTCCTTATTGTTCTTGCATCTAGGGTCCAGGTCTGGCATTGGTAGCACAACGTTGGGATGAAGATTGTATTGTATAGTGCTCGATATGTCTCTAGAGTTATTTCCTTGTTGGACAATAGTGGTAATAGCTGTCCAATGATTTGACAAACTTTGTTGCATCTTGATTCTATCTCTGCTGTTTGAGAATTATCGTTTGTCATTAAACTTCCTATGTATTTTATTCCTCTACTTGTTTTAGTTGCCTGCCTTCTATAATTATGTTGATGTTCTGTTTATTTTAACGATATTCATGACTTCTGTTTTGTTGATGTTGATTTTCATGTTTGATTTTTATTTAACTTTTGCTATTTCGTTTCCTTCTTTCACAGGTTGCCGCATCTATGGCGCGTTACTATGACGCCGTTACTATATACGCTACAGTTGTCAACGAAACCATTATGGAGGGCGGAGACCCGTATGATGGACTTGCTCTAACAAAGCGCATTTGGAATCGTACATTCACTGGTTCGTACTTTACCGTAAACCATGGTCATTTGTTGGCGTAATATTGCATTACTTAATTCGTTATAAATAAATATCGCTATTCACTTGTTTGTGTTAATATAATTATTTTTATTTAGTTTTTTTAACACAATATTTACTGTAACGTTGTGCTACCAGTGCAAGATCTGGACCCCTGATGCAAGAACAATAAGAAAATAACCACTAATGAGATGAAATATGTTAGACGAATAACAGGAAACAGTCTGAGAGATAAGATCAGAAGTGAAGAACTGAGAAGAAAGCTAAGAATAATCCCCGTCATAGAATATATAAACAAAAAACAGATACACTGGTTTGACCACGTAATAAGATAGAAAATAAAAACACGACGAGCTTTCAGTAAACGTTGCGAGAACACCAGACTCAAGAGCCGACAACAAAGAAGATGGATTGACGGAATATTAGAAACATAGCAGCAGGAATCATCAAGTATCGGTCCTACTGGCGTAGGTAATCATGTCTCTCCCTAACTTTCGATCTCGACAGTTCTTTATCATTTATGTTGTTGACCTTCTGCCAAGCCACTCTCTTAAGCTGGCTGGTATTTTCTCTCTTTGCTTCTCTCTATCTCTTCGTCCCAATATATTCCAGCTGTTCTCTTCTCATTATATGGCCAACAAATGATGATTGTTTTTTTCTTCCTAATACTGGAAATTAGCTCTCTTTTTGCTTTGGCCTCTTTCAGAACGTTTTCATTACTCTTCTTAGCTGTCCATGGTATTCTCAACATTCTTATGTTCAAATTCAATGGTTAGAAATAATAAAATAGCATCTCTATAGGTTTAATATTCTTAGTACATATATAAGTTTATTTAGGACAATGTGAAATATGTCGGCATTTACTATTTTAATATCATATCAGGGCGAGCTGCGATAGCTCGCTGGTTAGTGACCTGGACCATAAAGGACAAGAGCTCGGGTTCGATCCTGATCGACGGCTTCCGGGTTCACCCAGCCTTAAATGAACCTTTGATTTTACAGGACTTTTGTTTTCTGGGAAAGTAAAAACGGCACGGGCGTAATACCGACCACATTACCCCTAAAATATGCCAAATGTGCCGATTGTCTACAAAAAATGATGGTCACTGACACCATATCCTCTATACACCACTTGGCGTGACCGGGGGGGGGGGGGCGCTCTACTTACTACTTATATTGGTCTATGGAAGCCGAGATAGCTCAGTGGTTAGTGATCTGGACTACAAAGGACAGGAGGTAGGGTTCGACCCCAACCGACGGCTTCCGGGTTCACCCAGCTTTAAATGGGTACCGAATTTTTTGTGGGAAATTAATGCAGCACGGGCGTAATACCGACCACATTACCCAAAAATCATGTGCTGAAGGTCTGTAAAATTTATGGTCACTGACATCATATTCCCTATACACCACTTGGCGTGACGAGGGCTCTTTACTTTTTTAAATATTTTTTTAAACTAATATTGGTCTGCAAACAGAATTTCTGATAACCTTTGGATTTATTGTAATTAAAAGATGCCAGGTACAAAATACAGGTGTAGATCAAGACTTTCTTTTCAGGTATCACAGGCAGAGTCACAGTCAACCCTGATGGCGATCGTAATAATGACGTCACAATCACCGCTTTAAACCCGGCATCTCGGCAGTTTCAGGTGAGCTTCCATCTTCTAACATTCAAGGAAGTAGGTGGTCTATAGGTAAGACATTGACCTGCGTACAAGAAGATTTTGGGTTAGATTCCAGTCACAGGATGTGGGAATTGGCAGAATTTTAAAAAATATAAACCCGTGGTTTCTTCATGACTTTAACTTCGCCTGGTCCAATGGGAGTGGAGTCCGATGTTTTGCCCTTTCGGATAAGGCAACAAAAGAAGATGTCTAGTGTGCGGTCTGCGCACGTTAATGAACAATTGACAGTTAGAGATAGAAAAGAGAACGCCAAGAACGGTATCGGCCCGGGCGAAATTGATCAGAAAGCATTTCCATTCACCACAGCCCATCTGAAATAATATCTGTCTCTAGCCATATCTTGTATAGAACGTTCCATTCACCACAGCCCATCTGAAATAATATCTGTCTCTAGCCATATCTTGTATAGAACATTCCATTCACCACATCACATCTGAAATAATATCTGTCTCTAGCCATATCTTGTATAGAACATTCCATTCACCACATCACATCTGAAATAATCTGTCTCTAGCCATATCTTGTATAGAACATTCCATTCACCACATCACATCTGAAATAATATCTGTCTCTAGCCATATCTTGTATAGAACATTCCATTCACCACATCACATCTGAAATAATCTGTCTCTAGCCATATCTTGTATAGAACATTCCATTCACCACATCACATCTGAAATAATATCTGTCTCTAGCCATATCTTGTATAGAACGTTCCATTCACCACAGCCCATCTGAAATAATATCTGTCTCTAGCCATATCTTGTATAGAACATTCCATTCACCACATCACATCTGAAATAATATATGTCTCTAGCCATATCTTGTATAGAACATTCCATTCACCACGTCACATCTGAAATAATCTGTCTCTAGCCATATATGGTATAGAACGTTCCATTCACCACATCACATCTGAAATAATATCTGTCTCTAGCCATATATGGTATAGAACGTTCCATTCACCACATCACATCTGAAATAATATCTGTCTCTAGCCATATCCCCCACTTGTTATGTTGCCATGTTCAAGCACTCTGTGATGTTTTGAAATAACCTACATCTTGGTCTGCCTCAGTCTCATCTTTCTAAAATATAGTTTAATATTGTAATTTGGGATTGCGGTCAATATAGCGTATAGACAACAGGGACCATTGAGGCTCTGTCTGAAAAGTGTTCCTTGTTGCAGTATCCTTATATTCCAAGTCCGGCTTGCTGTCGGAGCTACTGAGTTTAGTGCTCTGTGCACACCGTGATCTGTGTGTTTCATCCGGATCGTGTTTCGATATTCCGATTGGTTATGATGAATGATGATATCATATGACGAAGGACAGTTTGACGGCGTTCACTTTCATATTAATTATGTTTCATATTTTGGCCTTCCCGTTATTATTCTTTCCATACTACTTTGTCTTTTGACATTGCCGTAGTAGTTTGAGATGCAGAATGGCTCAGACAAAAGCAGCTTACCAAAAAAAAAATGAGGAAGATGCGATGCAATCCATTTTTGACGATCGAAACAAGAAAAAGAGTTCTTAAATGTTATGTAGAGTCAGTCTAAACATATGGATATGAATCATGGACAATAGGACAACAGACAAAAAATCACTGGAGTCTGTAGAAATGTTGTTTTATAGACGAATGTTGAGAATACCATGGACAGCTAAGAAGAATAATGATAACGTTCTGAAAGAGGTCAAAGCAAAAAGAGAGCTAATTTCCAATATTATGAAGAAACAATCATCATTTTTTGGCCGTGTAATGAGAAGATAACAACTGGAATATATTGTAACAACTGGGAAAATTGAGGGACGAAGAGGAAAACAAAGAGAAAAAATACCAGACAGCTTAAGAGAATGGCTTGGCAGAAGGTCAACAACAGAAATGATAAATAGCTGTCGTGATCGAAAATTGTGCAGAGACATGATCACCTACGCCAGCAGGCCCGGTACTTAAAGATGATGATGGTAGTAGTTTGATTCCCTCTGTAAGAGAGAAAACTCTGAGGAGGCTATAATCATCATCATCATGTGCCATACCGGTTGACGTAGGCGATCGTGTCCTTCCACAATCTTCTATCCACAGTGCATCGTATCAGTTCTGTTGTTGACTGTTTTCCATGCCGTGACACCAAGCTATCCAGTATTTTCTATCTTTGTCGTCCGCGATCTCTCTTTCCTTTTATTTTGCCATTTGTAACCAAGCATTCCAACTTTTGTCTTTTCATGATGTGCCCGAAAAATGTTGATTGTTTCTTTCTGATGTTGTGATGTGGAGACATCACCCAATGAATGGCGCTCCGTGGTAGCCAACCTTCGATGTGGAGACGTCACCCAATGAATGGCGCTCCGTGGTAGCCAACCTTCGATGTGGAGACGTCACCCAATGAATGGTGCTCTATGGTAGCCAACCTTCGATGTAGAGACAGCACCCAATGAATGGTGCTCTATGGTAGCCAACCTTCGATGTGGAGACGTCACCCAACGAATGGTGCTCTATGGTAGCCAACCTTCGATGTGGAGACATCACCCAATGAATGGCGCTCCGTGGTAGCCAACCTTCGATGTGGAGACGTCACCCAATGAATGGTGCTCTATGGTAGCCAGCCTTCGATGTGGAGACGTCACCCAATGAATGGTGCTCTATGGTAGCCAACCTTCGATGGGGAGACGTCTCCCAATGAATGGTGCTCCATGGTAGCCAACCTTCGATGTGGAGACGTCACCCAATGAATGGTGCTCTATGGTAGCCAGCCTTCGATGTGGAGACGTCACCCAATGAATGGTGCTCTATGGTAGCCAACCTTCGATGTGGAGACAGCACCCAATGAATGGTGCTCTATGGTAGCCAACCTTCGATGTGGAGACAGCACCCAATGAATGGTGCTCTATGGTAGCCAACCTTCGATGTGGAGACAGCACCCAATGAATGGTGCTCTATGGTAGCCAACCTTCGATGTGGAGACAGCACCCAATGAATGGTGCTCTATGGTAGCCAACCTTCGATGTGGAGACAGCACCCAATGAATGGTGCTCTATGGTAGCCAACCGTCGATGTGGAGACAGCACCCAATGAATGGTGCTCTATGGTAGCCAACCTTCGATGTGGAGACGTCACCCAATGAATGGTGCTCTATGGTAGTCAACCTTCGATGTGGAGACAGCACACAATGAATGGTGCTCTATGGTAGCCAACCTTCGATGGGGAGACGTCACCCAATGAATGGTGCTCCATGGTAGCCAACCTTCGATGTGGAGACGTCACCCAATGAATGGTGCTCTATGGTAGCCAGCCTTCGATGTGGAGACGTCACCCAATGAATGGTGCTCTATGGTAGCCAACCTTCGATGTGGAGACAGCACCCAATGAATGGTGCTCTATGGTAGCCAACCTTCGATGTGGAGACAGCACCCAATGAATGGTGCTCTATGGTAGCCAACCTTCGATGTGGAGACAGCACCCAATGAATGGTGCTCTATGGTAGCCAACCTTCGATGTGGAGACAGCACCCAATGAATGGTGCTCTATGGTAGCCAACCTTCGATGTGGAGACAGCACCCAATGAATGGTGCTCTATGGTAGCCAACCGTCGATGTGGAGACAGCACCCAATGAATGGTGCTCTATGGTAGCCAACCTTCGATGTGGAGACAGCACCCAATGAATGGTGCTCTATGGTAGTCAACCTTCGATGTGGAGACAGCACACAATGAATGGTGCTCTATGGTAGCCAACCTTCGATGTGGAGACGTCACCCAATGAATGGTGCTCTATGGTAGCCAGCCTTCGATGTGGAGACGTCACCCAATGAATGGTGCTCTATGGTAGCCAACCTTCGATGTGGAGACAGCACCCAATGAATGGTGCTCTATGGTAGCCAACCTTCGATGTGGAGACGCCACCCAATGAATGGTGCTCTATGGTAGCCACCCTTCGATGTGGAGACAGCACCCAATGAATGGTGCTCTATGGTAGCCAACCGTCGATGTGGAGACATCACCCAATGAATGGCGCTCCGTGGTAGCCAACCTTCTAAGTGGAGACATCACCCAATGAATGGTGCTCTATGGTAGCCAACCTTCGATGTGGAGACATCACCCAATGAATGGTGCTCTATGGTAACCAACCTTCGATGTGGAAACAGCACCCAATGAATGGTGCTCCATGGTAGCCAACCTTCGATGTGGAGACGTCACCCAATGAATGGTGCGCTATGGTAGCCAACCTTCGATGTGGAGACGTCACCCAATGAATGGTGCTCCATGGTAGCCAACCTTCGATGCGGAGACGTCTCCCAATGAATGGTGCTCTATGGTAGCCAACCTTCGATGTGGAGACATCACCCAATGAATGGCGCTCCGTGGTAGCCAACCTTCTATGTGGAGACATCACCCAATGAATGACGCTCTATGGTAGCCACCTTCTATGTGGAGACATCACCCAATGAATGACGCTCTATGGTAGCCAACCTTCTATGTGGAGACATCACCCAATGAATGACGCTCTATGGTAGCCAACCTTCTATGTGGAGACATCACCCAATGAATGACGCTCTATGGTAGCCAACCTTCTATGTGGAGACATCACCCAATGAATGACGCTCTATGGTAGCCAACCTTCGATGTGGAGACGGCACCCAATGAATGAAAATAACTAGAAAATGAAAAATGAAGTAGCAGCTGCATTCAACTAGAGCCGATTATCATTTGTTTGATTCCAGAAATACGCGGTGTTTCACTCTGAGACGATTTCAATGAAGTTCTACAGCAGCAAGGCGTTCCCTTGGCCACTCAATAGAGGGATCCCTCCTCATGATGAACCCGAATGTGGGTTCACTGGACTACGATGCACGAATTCTGGTAATGTCTCTTCTCAAACAAATCTCATTTATAGTATTTTTTTTTTAAGTTTAGAGTTGGCACAAAATTTTTCAACATCTTTGGGTATGTTGTTTATTTGCATATATATATTATTTTATTTCTTTTTTTGCCATTGGAGTAAATGTTATGAAAGAAAGACAGGGAGGGAGGAAGGAAGAAAGGAGAGAAGGAGGTATTTAGGTGAGGGCGGATGGAAGAAGGGGTTTAGAGGAGGAAGGAATCAAGGACGGAAGAATGGGAGTTGTAGGAGGGAAGTAAAAAAATGAAAGGAAGTAAATGTTAAGAAAGTAAGACAGGGTGATGAAAGGAAGAAATAAAGGAAGGAAAGAAAACTGTGTAGGAAGAAGTGAGGGGGTTTATGAAGGAAGAAATAAAGGAATAATTGTAATTCGTCTGTCAGCTGTTCATTTGAAATGTATTCTTTTCAGCTTATGTTTGAGATCCTACAAAGGCATTTAATTTCCTATCTAAACATTTGGGGGATTTTCAACTTTCACATCCATGCGATATGATTAGTATCACACAGGAGTTCTTCTTCTACTTCTTTTCTCTTTTCACTGATACCTAAAAGGTGTCGTAGTTTATATCATTTGTCGTTCTTGAGCTGCTCGAACTGTCTGAATTAGTGATTTTCCTTTGTTGTTACATGTCTCTATCACTGCATCTATCCATCCCTTCTTTTCTCATCTCACTGATACCTAAAAGGTGTCGTGGTTTATATCATTTGTCGTTCTTGAGCTGCTCGAACTGTCTGAATTAGTGATTTTCCTTTGTTGTTACATGTCTCTGTCACTGCATCTATCCATCTTCTTCTGGGTCTTCCTCTTGGTCTTTTTCCATGCATTCTCGAGAACGCCCTTGATGGTGATTGGTGAGGATTCATTCTGACCAGGTGGCCAACCATTTAAGTTGTTGTTGTTCTATATATTCTTGGCAGGGTTTTGTTCCTACCATTTTTCTTATTGTTTCATTTGGTATTCTATCTCTTCTTGTGTTGTTTGTTACTTTTCTCAAGCATCGCATCTCACATGTATTGATCTTTCTTAAATGTGATTTAGAAAGGGCCCATGTTTGACTTTCATAGCACAAAGTTGGTATGAAAATGCTATTTATCATTTGTTGTTTAGCTGCCATAGAAATGTTTGGATGTCTTAGCAATGGTGAAAGCTGGTATGTGACAGCATTTGCTTTTTGTATTCTCATGTCAATTTCTCTGTCTAGTTCCATCTTCTGTGAACATTGTGCCCAAATACTTGAATTCCTCTACTTGTTTTATTTATTTATCTTTGATCTTAATGTTTAATGGGTGTCTTAATTTACTTAACACAAGAGTTGAACAATCAAAATTGTTTTTTTTTGTTTACTGAGAACGTTGGATCTCCAAATGTTCGTCAGTTTGTTGAAAGCATTTGATGCTAGTTCGATGCATGTCATGATTTCTGATATATGTCTCCATCTCTGGACATTTCGCTCCCTATGTAGGTAATGACAGATTGTTTATATAAAAGAAAAAATAATAAACATGTGAACAAAATTGACAGAGAAGAAAAATAGCATCACACAAAAAATAGTAAACAATTTTCATATTTATAAAATGTCACGCTATATACCAGAAGTGGGTAACCTACAGCCCGCGGGCCAGAACCGGCCCGCCAAGCTATTTTGACCAGCCCTTGCGTTTTATTTGAAAATTACTATATACTACATTCGAAAAGAATTATATTCAGTGTATTCAGAAAGTAATGTATTTAATGTATTCAGAAAGTAATGTGTAAAATATATTCAGAAAGTAATGTATTTAATGTATTCGGAAAGTAATGTATATAATATATTCAGAAAGTAATGTATTTAATGTATTCAGAAAGTAATGTATATAATATATTCAGAAAGTAATGTATTTAATGTATTCAGAAAGTAATGTATATAATATATTCAGAAAGTAATGTATATAATACATTCAGAAAGTAATGTATTTAATGTATTCAGAAAGTAATGTATATAATATATTCAGAAAGTAATGTATTTAATGTATTCAGAAAGTAATGTATTTAGTGTATTCAAAAAGTAATGTATTTAGTGTATTCAGAAATTAATGTATTTTGTGTATTCAGAAAGTAATGTATTCAGAAAGTAATGTATTCCGAAAGTAATGTATTTAGTGTATTTAGAAAGTAATGTATTTAATGTATTCCGAAAGTAATGTATTTAGTGTATTCAAAAAGTAATTTATTTAGTGTAATTAGAAAGAGAAAGTAATGTATTTAGTGTATTCAGAAAGTAATTTATTTAGTGTAATTAGAAAGAGAAAGTAATGTATTTAGTGTATTCAAAAAGTAATTTATTTAGTGTAATTACAAAGAGAAAGTAATGTATTTAGTGTATTCAGAAAGTAATGTTTTAGTGCATTCAGAAAGTAATACACTACATCGGTTTTCTTAGGAACTGCTAACTCAAAAAATATCAAATTTTGTACACAGTATATATAGACATGTCATGTAAACATCAGTATCATTCAACATATTCCCTATCCACGTGTACAGCTTTACGCCAGCGCGCAACAAGTGGATGTATTCCTAGCCTGTACCAGTCTTTGTCTTGATTGTGTAGCTATTTCTTCGCTGCATGAATCACTCCTTCGCTGCATGAATCACTCCTTCGCTGCATGAATCACTCCTTCGCTGCATGAATCACTCCTTCGCTGCATGAAGCACTCCTTCGCTGCATGAATCACTCCTTCGCTGCATGAATTACTCCTTCGCTGCATGAATCACTCCTTCGCTGCATGAATCACTCCTTCGCTGCATGAATCACTCCTTCGCTGCATGAATCACTCCTTCGCTGCATGAATTACTCCTTCGCTGCATGAATCACTCCTTCGCTGCATGAATCACTCCTTCGCTGCATGAATCACTCCTTCGCTGCATGAATCACTCCTTCGCTGCATGAATCACTCCTTCGCTGCATGAATCACTCCTTCGCTGCATGAATCACTCCTTCGCTGCATGAATCACTCCTTCGCTGCATGAATCACTCCTTCGCTGCATGAAGCACTCCTTGGTCATCTTCGAACCTTGTTCCAGGGAGGGCATCTTTAAGTGGACGAAAGAGATGAAAGTCAGAGGGTGCCAAATCAGGGCTGTATAGTGGATGGGGGAGTAGAGTCCACCCAATCTGGTGATTGCTTCCCGTGTTGCCAGACTTGTGTGAGGGCGTGCGTTGTCGTGAAGGAGAAACAGGTCTGCTGGGCCCTTGTGTGACCAAACTCTGCGAAAACGTTGATTGAGTTTCTTCAATGTATTAATGTAAGCTTGTGAATTGATTGTCTCTCCTCTAGACATAACATCCACAAGAATCACACCTTCAATGTCTTAATGTAAGCATGTGAACTGATTGTCTCCCCTTCAATGTCTTAATGTAAGCATGTGAACTGATTGTCTCTCCTCTTGACATAACATCCACAAGAATCACACCTTCAATGTCTTAATGTAAGCTTGTGAATTGATTGTCTCTCCTCTAGACATAACATCCACAAGAATCACACCTTCAATGTCTTAATGTAAGCATGTGAACTGATTGTCTCCCCTTCAATGTCTTAATGTAAGCATGTGAACTGATTGTCTCCCCTTCAATGTCTTAATGTAAGCTTGTGAACTGATTGTCTCTCCTCTTGACATAACATCCACAAGAATCGCACTTTCAATGTCTTAATGTAAGCTTGTGAATTGATTGTCTCTACTCTTGACATAACATCCACACGAATCACACCTTCAATGTCTTAATTTAAGCTTGTGAATTGATTGTCTCTACTTTTGACATAACATCCACACGAATCACACCTTCAATGTCTTAATGTAAGCTTGTGAATTGATTATCTCTCCTCTTGGCATAACATCCACAAGAATCACACTTTCAATGTCTTAATGTAAGCTTGTGAATTGATTGTCTCTCCTCTTGGCATAACATCCACAAGAATCGCACTTTCAATGTCTTAATGTAAACTTTTGAATTGATTGTCTCACCTCTTGACATAACATACACAAGAATCACACCTTCAATGTCCCAAAACACAGTGACTATGACCTTTCCACCTAAAGGAGATGTCTTGGATTTCTTTCTTCGTGGTGAGTGCGGATGATTCAATTAACTGTATTTTTGTCTCAGTTTCAAAATGATGTGCCCAGGTTTCGTCCCCTGTAACAATCTTAGCCAAAACGTTATCTCCATCAACATTGAAACGCTCCAACAGTTCAGAAATTGCTTTTCTTTGCAATCGGTGCTCATTTATGAGATTTCGTGGAATCCATCTTGCACAAACCATACAGAATCCGAGAGCTTTTATAATTACATTTGGACTACCATTGCTGAATGACAACGTCAAGGCTAATTGTTGAGTTGTGATGCCTCTATCAGCATGAATAATGCCCTCAGCACATTTCAACATCTCTACATTGGTAGTTGTTGCAGGCCGTCCACAGCACGGCAGATCAAAATGCTACGTATTTCCACTTTCTAATTATTTTATTCTCTGAACCAAGCGACTTACTCCTGTCGACTGCAAAGCTTCCATACACATTACATAGGCGCTTGTGAATGTTGACAAAGCTTCCACACACATCACATAGGCGCTTGTGAATGTTGACAAAACTTCCATACACATTACATAGGCGCTTGTGAATGTTGACAAAACTTCCATACACATCACATAGGCGCTTGTGAATGTTGACAAAACTTCCACACACATCACATAGGCGCTTGTGAATGTTCACAAAACTTCCATACACATCACATTGGCGTTTGTGAATGTTCACAACAGTTTCCTTCTCTAAAACGAGAAATTCTATCACAATTCGCTGCTTATAACGCACGTTGCTAACATGCTCTATTTCAACGGTTTAGTGCAGTCGTGTTATTCGGCCGATTGCAGTTCAATTTGGTACACACAATCAACAAACGCCATATTTAAAGTGCGCGAAATTAAATGCTTCTATATTTATTATTATTTCATTATTATTAGCTGAAGTTAGCCGCGATAGCTCAGTGGTTAGTGAACTGGACTACAAAGGACAAGAGGTAGGGTTCGATCCCAACCGACGGCTTCAGGGTTCACCCAACCTTTAATGGGTGCCGGATTTTTTCTGGGAATGTAAAGCGGCACGGGCGTAATACCGACCACATTACCCAAAAATCATGTGCCGAAGGTCAGTAACATTTATGACCACTAACACCATATTCCCTACACGCCACTTGACGTGACGGGGCTCTTTACTTTACTTTTTTTTTTTTATTATTAGCTGAGAAAACCGATGTGGTGCATTACCTATTGAACGCCCCTCGTACATTACAAATCGCTGTTGAATGAAAATGAGATAATTTTTTATAATGGCTTAATTAGGTGATGGTGTCTGGTCCTCCAAATCTTCATAGTTTTCAAATCTAGACCTCCGAAAACAAAAGTTTGCTTATCCCTGCTGTATAGTCATTGTTTATGATGATACTTTTGTTGCTGTTCCAGAGAACTCCCTTGTTATTGGTTGCCTGAGCGGGTTCTTTGCTGTGGCTGCAATAATTGGAATAGTTGTGTCCTTGGTGATGTTTAGGTCAGTCTCATATTTTATTATTTCTGATTGTTTCTAATTACTTCTAATTATTTTTAATAATTTCTAATTTCTAATTATTTATGATTATTTCTAATTATTTCTAATTTCTAATTATTTCTAATTATTTGTGATTATTTATGATTATTACTAATTATTTCTATTTCTAACTATGTTTTAATAGTTCTGATTATTTCTAATTATTGATGACTTTCTTAATTACTGATTACTGAAACTGAAATTGAATTAAATTAGCTCATGGAAACAGGTTCATCAGTTTGACCAAGCCAGTAGGGATCGAAAATGGAAGGCAACCCGGTGCTAAAAAAATGCTTTACGGAAGAGGGATGTGCTGTATCGGAGATAGATAGATAGATAGATAGATAGATAGATAGATAGATAGATAGATAGATAGATAGATAGATAGATAGATAGATAGATAGATAGATAAATAGATAGATAGATGGATGGATGGATGGATGGATGGATGGATGGATGGATGGATGGATGGATGGATGGATGGATGGATGGATGGATGGATGGATGGATGGATGGATGGATGGATGGATGGATGGATAAACTGACTGACAAAGCAAGCAGGCAGGCACATAGGTAGGTACCTAGGTTGGAGGGAGGTGTGGCCTCGGTAGCCTAGTTGGGAAAACCACCCGACTCGGCTACCGACGTTCGGACAACCCGTGTTCGATTACCGCTGGTGTTTGAGTTGTACTCGTGGTTGGGAAAAAAAATACCACCACGGCCGACCCAGCTGCTGGCAGAAATGGGTACCAGGGTATCACTTTGGGAAGCTGAAGAATGCCGCCTCGCATCATTGGTTTCGATGCTTGAAGAGACACTATCCAGAAGTCTCCGAACACTTCTGGATAGGCGGCCGAACATATATGGGTGAGGATTCGCGTGTTTAGATACCGTTTCAAGGCTCATACTTGACCATTACCTTTAAGGTAGGTAGGTGGGTATGTTAGATAAGATAAGATCAGATAAGATAAGATAAGATAAGATAAGATAAGATAAGATAAGATAAGATAAGATTAAAGAGACAGATAGGCTGATAGACAGACAGAAAGATATATATATATATATATATATATATATATATATATATATATATGGATATATAGATTGATTGAATGATGAATAAGCATGGGGGAGGAATAATGATGGGCAGACAGGAAGACGAGTTTCTAACTACTTGTAATGTGTACAACTGAAGTATCATATACTGGTTATGTTTCTGTGATGCATCATCATCAAGTGCCAAGCCTGCTGGCGTAGCTGATCATGTCTCTCCACAACTTTCTATCAGGACAGTTATTTATCATTTCTGTTGGTGACCTTCTGCCAAGCCATTCTCTTAAGCTGTCTGGTATCTTTTCTCTTTGCTTCCCTCTATCTCGTCGTCCCTCAATTTTCCCAGTTGTTACAATATATTCCAGTTGTTCTGTTCTCATTACATGTCCAAAACATGATGATTGTTTCTTCCTAATATTGGAAATTAGCTCTCTTTTTGCTTTGACCTCCTTCAGAACGGTTTCATTACTCTTCTGTCCACGGTATTCTCAACATTCTTCTGTAAAACCACATTTCTACAAACTCCAGTGATGTTCTTGTCTGTTGTCCTATTGTCCATGATTCACACCCATATGTTAAGACATATAATGAAGTGATGCATAAATTAACAATAAACCTAAAATAGCATTAATAAATAGCTGTGTACCTCGTATATCTATTTGGTCTCAACAGGAGATGGAAGAAACACAGTGACAAGGATCTCTGGTGGTGGAAGGTGGATGCCGCAGATTTGTCCATTACAGACAAGAAATTCGTTCATTCTATTTTGTCTTTTACATCCAAGGTGAGGGAATGGATACAGAGATGGACGGATGGTACGGAGAAACTTGGCAGATGTAAGGGAAGTTGGGAGAATGTGAAAGTATTTGAGTGAATATGAGAGATGTTGTATGGATCTTAGAAAAGGTGGGTGAATGTGAAAGAGGTTGGATGGATGTGAGAGAGGTTAGATGGATGTTGCAAAAGGTGGGTGAATTTAGAATAAACGAATGCATGTTAGAATAGGTGGGTGTATGTTAGAATAGGCGGATGAATATTAAAAAGGTGGGTAAATGTTAGAATAGGTGGGTGAATGTTAGAATAGGTGGGTGAATGTAGAATAAACGAGTGAATGTTAAAATAGGTGGCTGAATGTTATAATAGAAGGTTAAATGTTATTATAGGTGGGTGAATGTTAGAATAAGTGGGTGACTGTTAGAATAGGTGGGTGAGTGTTGGAATAGGTGGGTGAATGTTTAAATAGGTGGGTGAATGTTAGAAAAGGGGATTGAATGTTAGAATAGGTAGGTGAATGTTAGAATAGGTGGGTGAATGTATAATAAACGAGTGAATGTTAAAATAGGTGACTGAATGTTAGAATAGGTGGATGAAGGTTAAAAAAGGTGGGTGAATGTGAATAGGTGGGTTAATGTGAATAGGTGGATGAGTGTTAGAATAGGTGGGTGAATGTTATAATATGTGTGTAAATGTTAAAATAGGTGGGTGAATGTTATAATAGATGGGTGAATATTAGAATAGGTGGGTGAATGTTAAAAAGGTGGTTGAATGTTAGAATAGGTGGTTGAATGTTATAATAGGTGGGTGAATGTGAATAGGTGGATGTGTGTTAGAATAGGTGGGTAAATGTTAAAATAGGTGGGTGAATGTTAGAATAGGTGGGTGAATGTTATAATAGATGGGTGAATATTAGAATAGGTGGGTGAATGTTAAAATAGCTTGTTGAATGTAAGAATAGGTAGTTGAATGTTAGAATAGGTGGGTGAATGTTAGAATAGGTGGGTGAATTTTAGAATAGGCGGGTGAATGTAAGAATAGGTGGGTGAATGTTAAAATAGGTGGGTGAATGTTAGAATAGGTGGGTGAATGTTAAAATATGTGGGTGAATGTTAGAATAGGTGGGCAAATTTTAGAATAGATGGGTGAATGTAGAATAAACAAGTGAATGTTAAAATAGGTGGATAAATGTTAGAATAGGTGGGTGAGTGTTAGAATAGGTGGGTGAATTTTAGATTAGGTGGGTGAATGTTAGAATAGGTGAGTGAGTATTAGAATAGCTGGGTGAATGTTAAAATGGGTGGGTGAATTTAGAATAAACGAGTGAATTTTAGAATAGGTGGGTGAGTGTTAGAATAGGTTGGTGAATGTTAGAATAGGTGGGTAAATGTTAGAATAGGTGGGTGAGTGTTAGAATAGGTGGGTGAATGTTAGAATAGTTGGGTGAATGTTAGTATAGGTGGGTAAATGTTAGTATAGGTGGGTAAATGTTAGAATAGTTGGGTGAATGTTAGAATAGTTGGGTGAATGTTAGAATAGTTGGGTGAATGTTAGTATAGGTGGGTAAATGTTAGAATAGGTGGGTAAATGTTAGAATAGGTGGGTAAATGTTAGTATAGGTGGGAAAATGTTAGTATAGGTGGGTAAATGTTAGAATAGGCTTGTGAATGTTATAATAGATGGGTGAATGTTAGAATAGGTAGATTGTGAGAAGGTGTGATTTAACGAAGATTCTGTGTGTATAAGAGATTCGGTGGTGAAAGCAGGTCGTTGATGAAAATTCATTGAGTTTATGAGGCAGTTGATGCGTTATTGACACAATCAGTGAGTTATTGAGACAGTTGGTGAGTTATTGAGACAAGCAATTGGTTGATGAGGCAGTTGGTGAGCTCTTTACGCAATCAGTGCGTTGATGTGCCAATAGAAGTGTTATGGAGACAATCAGTGAGTTAATGAGGCAGTAATTGAGTTATTGATGCAGTCAGTGTATTGATGAAAAGGTACGCGTGTTATTGATACAATCAGTGAGTTATTGAGACATTTAGTGAGTTTTGGACACAAATAGTAAGTTGATGAGGTTGTAGGTGAACTTTTAAGGCAATTTGTGAGTTGATGAGGCTGTAGGCGAGTTACTAAGGGAATCAGTGAGTTAATGAAACAGTAGGTGAGTTATTGAGGCTATCAGTGAGTTAATGAGACAGTAAGTGAGTTATTTAGGCTGTCAGTGTATTGATGAGATAATTGGTTATTTGAGTGGCCAAATAGATGAGACAATAACATATCAGGTGATGTGACGAGGTAACTGATCAGTTGAAAAAACATTTGATGATTTGATGAATCAGCCGGTGAAATTGTGAGATCATGGATGAACTGATGATATTTAGTGGATGAAATTGTTATTTTGATGGAATGTTGAATGATTTTTGAGTGTATTGAACGGTGGAATTATGAGTGTATACATGGAAAAGTGGATTGATAGGTAGATGGATGGATGAGTGCATTGATTGGTAGATGGATGGATGAGTGGATTGATTGGTAGATGGATGGATGAGTGGATTGATTGGTAGATGGATGGATGAGTGGATTGATTGGTAGATGGATGGATGAGTGGATTGATTGGTAGATGGATGGATGAGTGGATTGATTGGTAGATGGATGGATGAGTGGATTGATTGGTAGATGGATGGGTGAGTGGATTGATTGGTATGATGAATGGATGAGTGGATTAATTGGTAGATGGATGGATGAGTGGATTGATTGGTAGATGGATGGATGAGTGGATTGATTGGTAGATGAATGGATGAGTGGATTGATTGGTAGATGGATGGATGAGTGGATTGATTGGTAGATGGATGGATGAGTGGATTGATTGGTATGATGAATGGATGAGTGGATTGATTGGTAGATGGATGGATGAGTGGATTGATTGGTAGATGGATGGATGAGTGGATTGATTGGTAGATGAATGGATGAGTGGATTGATAGGTCGATGAATGGATGAGTGGATTGATAGGTAGATGGATGGATGAGTGGATTGCAAGGTAGATGGATGGTGGATCGATAGGTAGGTGAATGAATAGATAGATAGATAGATAGACAGACAGATAGATAGACAGACAGACAGACAGATAGACAGACAGACAGACAGACAGACAGACAGACAGACAGACAGACAGACAGACAGACAGACAGACAGACAGACAGACAGACAGACAGACAGACAGACAGACAGACAGACAGACAGACAGACAGACAGACAGACAGACAGACAGACAGAAGGATGGATGGATGGATGGATGGATGGATGGATTGGCGGGCGGGCGGGTGGGCGGGCGGGCGGTCGGGCGGGCGGGCGGGCGGGCGGGCGGACGGACGGACGGACGGGCGGGTGGGTATGGGTGAATGGATGGTGGGTCGATAGGTGCATAAATAGTGGGTCGATAGGTAGATGAATGGATGAGTGGATTGATAGATAGATAGATAGATAGACAGACAGATGGACGGACGGACGGACGGACGGATGGATGGTGTGTCGATAGGTATATGAATGGATGAGTGGATTGATAGAAAGATAGAACGATGAATGGTGGGTCGATAAATAAATGAATGGTGGGTCGATAAATAAATGAATGGTGGGTTGATAGATAGACAGATGGTGGGTCAATAGGTTGATCGCTAGATGAGGGGATTGATAGGTATATGGAAAGTGGGTTGGTAGGGAGATGGATGAATGAACTGATAGCAATGTACGTTATCATATGATATTTTAAAAAAGTAAAGGGCCCCATCACACCAAGTGCCGTATAGGGGATATGGTGTTAGTGACCATAAATTTTACAGACCTTCGTCACATGATTTTTAGGGTAATGTGGTCGGTATTACGCCCGTGCCGCTTTACTTTCCCAGGAAAAAATCCGGTACCCATTAAAGGCTGGGTGAACCTGGAAGCCGTCGGTTGGGATCGAACCCTGCCTCTTGTCCTTTGTAGTCCAGTTCAGTAACCACTGAGCTATCGCGGCTCTATCATATGATATAACACATGTAAATTATAATTTCTTCTAATAGATCAAAGTTATAACCATATACATACTTAGTTCTTAAGTGAGCATATGAGCAGGCCAACTAAAGCACCAGTGAGAAACTGTTGTGCACTGAGTAAATTATGACATCTAAGTAATTTACTAAAATATGAATTCTTGTTGCATTTGATATTATGAAAATGATTTACTTGCAGCATCGTGACTTCGTCTTATATCTGGCAGTATGGCTCTTACCGCGATAGCTCAGTGGTTAGTGAACTGGACTACAAAGAACAAGGGGTAGGGTTCTATCCCAACCGACGGCTTCCGGGTTCACCCAGCCTTAAATGGGTACCGGATTTTTTTCTGGGAAAGTAAAGCAGCACGGGCGTAATACCGACCACATTACCCCAAAAATCATGTGCTGAAGGTCTGTAAAATATAGGGTCACTAACATCATATTTCCCTATACGCCACTAGGCGTGACGGGGGTACTTTACTTTTTTATGGCTCTTACTGGCTCTGGCACGATAACACTCTACTGCTATTTTCAATATCATAAGTATTTGTTGCCTTTCGCACTGACATTGTAAGCTCTTTGCAGTTTTCTGAGCTCTTGTTATCTCTGACACTCTAAAGTACTTAACGATATCATATTTAACATGATATAAATACATGAGTATTTTGTTATCTCTGACACTCTAACCTACTTACGATGTCATGAGATCTTGTCCTCTTTTTATACTCTAACCTACTAACGATATCATCAGCTCTTATTATCTCTGACACTCTCAACTTTCACGATATCATCAGCTCTTGTCGTCTCTAACACTAATCAACCTTTATCTCTAAAAGGCAAGTGTCCATGGGTCTGGGTTTGAAACAGAGACTTCGAGTGACAAGAGCGGACTGCTGGCTGTCTATAGGGTACGTTTGAACGTAACGTTTTTTTTTCTATATTATCTTGTGATGTAAACGGAAACTATATAGAATTTGGGATCTGTAATAGTTAACAAATATCGAAGGAAAATACTATACTAAACAAAATATCTAAGGAAAATACTATACTAAACAAAATATCTAAGGAAAATACTATACTAAACAAAATATCTAAGGAAAATACTATACTAAACAAAATATCTAAGGAAAATACTATACTAAACAAAATATCGAAGGAAAATACTATACTAAACAAGATATCGAAGGAAAATACTATACTATACAAAATATCTAAGGAAAATACTTGGTATAGCGTGGAACAGATTAAAAACAAACGAGGAAATTAGAGAAATCGCCAATCAACCACTAATATCTTCAGTGATAAAGAAAAGACGATGGTCATATGTTGGACATGTGATGAGAAGAGATAATAACCGAATAGCAAAGCAAGCCCTCATGTGGGAAACAACTTGGAGGAAAATAGTCCGACCCATAGAGACAATGAGAAGAACATTGAACAGAGAGTCACACGGAACAGGAATCGGCTCCCTCAAAGAGATTGATATGCTTGCACAGAATAGAGACAAATGGCGAGATTTGATAAGTGTTTTTTGAAAGGACTGAAACTGCTAGAAAGAAAAACATATACAAGAGAAAGAGTATATGGGTCTATACCCTAAGGGGAGCCGGCCACGGCTCGAGCTAGATCGACTGATTAACTAACAATGGAAACTTCCCGAGGGAGTGGAAAGATTAGCAATATCAGCACAAAAATTAAACGCCGTGAAGAACACATGGCACAATACAATCAAGGCAGTAAAATTAAAACTAATGAGAGAATGTGTCTTCTCAATAGCACTATATAATTGTGAAACATGGACAATACTACAAACAAAAGTTAAGAAAATTGGTTCATTTCAAACAAAATGTTAGAGAGAACAATACTTAGAACACCTTGGATAGTGGAAAGGAGCAATGGAGACATGTTAGAAGACGTTAACATTGAAAGGTTATGGCAAATAAACACCATTCTACAGAGGAAATAACAAAATACGTTGGTCGCGTCAAAAAACACAGGGGCTGGAAAGAACAAAAATGGAATGGATGGTCGATGCATCGGGGGCAGACCAAGAAGAAGGTGGTGTCAAGACATAAAGGAGACCTTGAACATGGCAACAGAAGAAATAGGAGATCTGGCTGGTGGCAAAGATTCTTTCAGATGGGCTGTGGTGAATGCAACGTTCTGTGGGAGGTCTGGCTAGAAGCAGAGACACATTCAGATGGGCTATAATAAACACAACTTTCCGTGGGAGATTTGGTTTCAGATAGATTCTTTCAGACGGGCTATGGTAAATGCAATGTTCTGTGGGAGATCTGGATAGAGACAGAAATACAGGATGTGACGAATGCAACGTTCTTTGGGAGATCTGGTTAGACACAGAGACACATGTGGTGGTGAATGTAACGTTTTGTTGGAGAACTGGCTAGAGACAGAGACACAAGCTGTGATGAATGTAACGTTCTGTGGGAGATCTGGCTAGAGACAGAGACACAGGCTGTGGTGAATGTAACGTTCTGTGGGAGATCTGGCTAGAGACAGAGACACAGGCTGTGGTGAATGTAACGTTCTGTGGGAGATCTGGCTAGAGACAGAGATTCTTTCAAGCCTAACTCTGGCTAATGCGACGCTCTACAAAGGACACGAAATTTGCTTTTCTCCTCTTGCATTATAAATAAACACGTGTAATTTAACATCACTTGGGAAAATTCCAAAATAAAAATAGATACACATCAAGTGATTCACACACAAAAAGAAAAATAATCCCAACCAGTATATTTCTATACAAGAACATAGTTAGAACCAACTGTGAACCAAGTGGTAAAAAAACAAACAAATAAAATGGGTAGGCCGACCGCTGCAAATAAAGGACTCAGCCTTAATAGCAAAAAAGACATAAGTAATGGTAACAACAAAGAAAAAGACATCAGTGCAAAATAAAGACGAGTGGAATAATATTAAAACAAGTAAATGAATTTAAATATTTGGGAACAATGTTAAATTCCAACGGAAGATGTAAAAATGAGGTGAGTTGCAGAATGGATCAGGCAAAAGCAGCTTTCCAAAAATAAGGAAGATACCGCGCAATGCATTTTTGACAATCGAAATAAGGAAAAGAGTTCTTAAATGTTATGTAGAGTCAGTCTTAACATATGGATGTGAATCATAGACAATAGGACAACAGACAAGAAAATCACTGGAGTCTGCAGAAATGTAGTTTTACAGAAGAATGTTGAGAATACCATGGACAGCTAAGAAGAGTAATGAAACCGTTCTGAAGGAGGTCAGAGCAAAAAGAGAGCTAATTTCCAATATTAGGAATAAACAATTATCATTTTTTTGGCCATGTAATGAGATGAGAACAACTGGAATATATTATAACAACTGTGAATATTGAGGGACGAAGAGATAGAGGAAAGCAAAGAGAAAAAAAATACCACACAGCTTAAGAGAATGGCTTAGCAGAAGGTCAACAACAGAAATGATAAATAACTGTCGAGATCGAACATTGTGGAGAGACATGATCACCTACGCCAGCAGGCCCGGTACTTGATGCTGAGGCCGACCTACATCTGTAACACTGCTCTTCACGAAGACTAGAAAGGAAAAACAACAATAGCAACTCACATATTTCTATCTTCTCTTTTGATCATATTATCATCCCATGTTTTGTACAACATTCCGATCCATTTAGAAACTCATCCACAAAGGATGACATCTCACATTAAACTTGCTGTCCATGTATCTGCAGGGACAAACAGTCAGGATGAGATCTCTTCCAATTAAACAGCCAAAGTTTACCAGGGACTTGCTGACAGAATTTAAACTGGTAAGCTCTTATTTATTTAATGAAACTGTCACTTTGAAGGTATTGGCCATCAGTTATCTCTGACACTCTAAACTACTTACGATATCATGAGTTCTTGTTCTCTCTGACACTCTAAACTACTCACAATATCATGAACTCTTGTTCTCTCTGACACTCTAAACTACTCACAATATCATAAACTCTTGTTCTCTCTGACACTCTAAACTACTCACAATATCATGAACTCTTGTTCTCTCTGACACTCTAAACTACTCACAATATCATGAACTCTTGTTCTCTCTGACACTCTAAACTACTCACAATATCATGAACTCGTGTTCTCTCTAACACTCTAAACTACTCACAATATCATGAACTCTTGTTCTCCCTGACACTCTAAACTACTCACAATATCATAAACTCTTGTTCTCTCTGACACTCTAAACTACTTACGATATCATGAACTCTTGTTCACTCTGACACTCTAAACTACTCACAATATCATAAACTCTTGTTCTCTCTGACACTCTAAACTACTCACAATATCATGAACTCTTGTTCTCTCTGACACTCTAAACTACTCACAATATCATGAACTCTTGTTCTCCCTGACACTCTAAACTACTCACAATATCATGAACTCTTGTTCTTTCTGACACTCTAAACTACTCACAATATCATGAACTCTTGTTCTTTCTGACACTCTAAACTACTCACAATATCATGAACTCTTGTTCTCCCTGACACTGTAAACTACTCACAATATCATGAACTCTTGTTCTTTCTGACACTCTAAACTACTCACAATATCATGAACTCTTGTTCTTTCTGACACTCTAAACTACTCACAATATCATGAACTCTTGTTCTCTCTGACACTCTAAACTACTCACAATATCATGAACTCTTGTTCACTCTGACACTCTAAACTACTCACAATATCATGAACTCTTGTTCTCTCTGACACTCTAAACTACTCACAATATCATGAACTTTTGTTCTCTCTCACACTCTAAACTACTCACGATATCATGAACTCTTGTTCACTCTGACACTCTAAACTACTCACAATATCATGAACTCTTGTTCTCTCTGACACTCTAAACTACTCACAATATCATGAACTCTTGTTCTCTCTGACACTCTAAACTACTCACGATATCATGAACTCTTGTTCACTCTGACACTCTAAACTACTCACAATATCATGAACTCTTGTTCTCTCTGACACTCTAAACTACTCACAATATCATGAACTCTTGTTCTCTCTGACACTCTAAACTACTCACAATATCATGAACTCTTGTTCTCTCTGACACTCTAAACTACTCACAATATCATGAACTCTTGTTCTCTCTGACACTCTAAACTACTCACAATATCATGAACTCTTGTTCACTCTGACACTCTAAACTACTCACAATATCATGAACTCTTGTTCTCTCTGACACTCTAAACTACTCACAATATCATGAACTTTTGTTCTCTCTCACACTCTAAACTACTCACGATATCATGAACTCTTGTTCACTCTGACACTCTAAACTACTCACAATATCATGAACTCTTGTTCTCCCTGACACTCTAAACTACTCACAATATCATGAACTCTTGTTCTCTCTGACACTATAAACTACTCACAATATCATGAACTCTTGTTCTCTCTGACACTCTAAACTACTCACGATATCATGAACTCTTGTTCTCTCTGACACTCTAAACTGTTTACGATATCATGAACTCTTGTTCTCTCTGACACTCTAAACTACTCACAATATCATGAACTCTTGTTCTCTCTGACACTCTAAACTACTCACGATATCATGAACTCTTGTTTTCTCTGACACTCTAAACTACTCACAATATCATGAACTCTTGTTCTCTCTGACACTCTAAACTACTCACAATATCATGAACTCTTGTTCTCTCTGACACTCTAAACTACTCACAATATCATGAACTCTTGTTCTTTCTGACACTCTAAACTACTCACGATATCATGAACTATTGTTTTCTCTGACACTCTAAACTACTCACGATATCATGAACTCTTGTTTTCTCTGACACTCTAAACTACTCACGATATCATGAACTCTTGTTCTCTCTGACACTCTAAACTACTCACAATATCATGAACTCTTGTTCTCTCTGACACTCTAAACTACTCACAATATCATGAACTCTTGTTCTTTCTGACACTCTAAACTACTCACAATATCATGAACTCTTGTTCTCTCTGACACTCTAAACTACTCACAATATCATGAACTCTTGTTCTTTCTGACACTCTAAACTACTCACGATATCATGAACTCTTGTTCTTTCTGACACTCTAAACTACTCACGATATCATGAACTCTTGTTCTCTCTGACACTCTAAACTTCTCACAATATCATGAACTCTTGTTCTCTCTGACACTCTAAACTACTCACAATATCATGAACTCTTGTTCTCCCTGACACTCTAAACTACTCACAATATCATGAACTCGTGTTCTCCCTGACACTCTAAACTACTCACGATATCATGAACTCTTGTTCTCTCTGACACTCTAAACTACTCACAATATCATGAACTCTTGTTCTCTCTGACACTCTAAACTACTCACGATATCATGAACTCTTGTTCTCTCTGACACTCTAAACTACTTACAATATCATGAACTCTTGTTCTCTCTGACACTCTAAACTACTCACAATATCATGAACTCTTGTTCTCCCTGACACTCTAAACTACTCACAATATCATGAACTCTTGTTCTCTCTGACACTCTAAACTACTCACAATATCATGAACTCTTGTTCTCTCTGACACTCTAAACTACTCACAATATCATGAACTCTTGTTCTTTCTGACACTCTAAACTACTCACAATATCATGAACTCTTGTTCTCTCTGACACTCTAAACTACTCACAATATCATGAACTCTTGTTCTCTCTGACACTCTAAACTACTCACAATATCATGAACTCTTGTTCTCTCTGACACTCTAAACTACTAAACGTTCCATGTGCTGAGTTTGAGAGATGGCGTTTCCTTCTGTTGTTTTCCTAACAAGTATGGTACTAACATTTCAGTTTGCTTGCTATGTCTGGGCCAATTGTATGAAGATAATGCTTTGCCCAAAACGCACTACAATCCACCCTCTCTCGACTCCTCTTTCAGTACGCATGGTTTTTATTAATTTAGCGGTACAGATTTCAGAGACAAAATTATTCATGGTTTGTACTATAAATCTACACGTTTATATTTATGTAACACTTAACATATTAGATGCGGATTTGTAGATAAGTAAACAAGGAATTCGATTTAATTAATACCGAGATGATACCAGACATGTAAATAGAATATATTTTGATGACAATTTACAAAAATCAAATTAAGAGTGACGCACTGTGCGGCGCAACGTCGTCATCATCATCGGGTGCCATCTCCGCAACGAAGGTTGGCTACCATGGATCGCCATTCTGCTCTGTTTCTTGCTTTGATGGTGCAGGTTGTCATAGATTGACTTGTCCATCTTTTGATGTTACTTGTCCATGTTAGTCTTGGTCTGCCTCTGCCTCTTTTACCTTGTATTTTCCCTTCCAATATTACTTTTATTAGGAAGTTGTATCTTTTAACATGCCCCAAAAATGTAATTTGTCTTGTTCTCATTGTGATTAGTAGTTCTCTTTTTTATTTTTAGTTATTTTAAAACTTCATCGTTTGTTTTCTTTTCTTTCCATCCAATTCTACCTATTCTTCTATAAATCCACATTTCAAAGGCTTCAATTTTCTGTTCTGTTTTCTTGTCTAATGTCCATGTTTCTGCACCATACAGAAATATTGAGAAGACGTAACATTTTGCCATTCTTAGTTTCAGCCCTGCTGATTTTTGTTTTGTTGTTAGTATATTTTTCATGACATTAAAATTACTTTTTGCCATACCTATTCTTTATTTATTTCAGTTTTGCATTTTCCATCATTGGTTATAGTATGTCCCAGGTAGTTGTAGCTCTGGACTGTCTCCAGATGTATTCCTTCAACTGTGATATTTAATTGTAGGTCTTGAGAATTTTCTTTGTTTATGATCACAGTTTTAGTATTTTTGATATTCATTTATAGTCCATATTTTTTGCTTATGTTTATCACATTAAGCAATTGTTGTAGGTCTTTAGGATTTTCTGCTAGTAGTACGGTATCGTCAGCATATCTTAGGTTATTGATTATCTTTCCATTAATTTGTAGGCCTGGCATCTCTATGATGTTTTTAAAGATTTGCTCAGTGTATAGATTGAACAAGCTTGGTGATAGGATGCATCCTTGTCTTACTCCTCTTTTTGTAGTCAATAACAAGGCATTGTTACTGTCACTTCAACAGGTACGTGATCTCAGTCACAATAACCTCGTTCGGATATTCGGAGCTTGCTTCGATGATCAGATCAAGGCATTGCTGTTGGAGCATTGCAACAAAGGATCATTGCAGGTCTGTTGTTTGCAACGTAACAGCAACGAAAAGCCAGGAAACTTGAGAAAGTAGATGTGTTTGTTTGCTATTATTTGTTGTAGTTTACCTACGGGGGTTAAAGCAAAGAAATGCAAGTGAATGCATAAAAATGCGAAGCTGCAGTAAAGCTGAATGCGATGAAAAATTGAAAAAAAAAGAAAAAATTGTATGTTAGAAGCTTTACGTGATTAGTTGAAGGCCTATTGGGCCGAAACGTCGTTCGAATCTGTGTCGTCTACTAATCACGTAAAGCTTCTAACATACCATTTTTTATTTTTGTTTTCAATTTTTCCTAGTTAACCTACGCCAGCTTTATATCTCAAGTGAAGTCCAGAGAAACTGAATTTGTTGCTTTAATGTCACCTTTTCCGCTTGTCGCACAGGCAAACGAGGGTTCTGGTGTCCTTCGCCATACAGGCAGATATTCTTCGTCTTTATCATTATCATCATCAAGTACCATGCCTGATGGCGCAGGTGATGATGTCTCTCCACAACTTTCGGTCTCGACAGTTATTTATCGTTTCTGTTGTTGACCTTCTGCCAAGCCATTCTCTTAAATTTTCTGGTATCTTTTCTCTTTGCTTCCCTCTATCTCTTCGTCCCTCAATTTCCCCAGTTGTCACAATATATTCCAGCTGTTCCCTTTTCATAACATGGTCGTAAAATGATGATTGCTTCTTTCTAATATTAGAAATTAGCTCTCTCTCTACTTTGGCCTCTTTCAGAATTTTTTCATTACTCTTCTGTCCATGGTATTCTGAACATTCTTCTGTAAAACCACATTTCAACCGACTCCAGTGATTTTCTTGTCTGCTGTCCTATTGTCCATGATTCACATCCATATGTTAAGACTGGCTCTACATAACATTTAAGAACTCTTTTTCTTGTTTCTATTGTCAAAAATGAATTGCATAGTATCTTCCTTATTTTTTGGAAAGCTGCTTTTGCCTGAGGTATTCTGTATCTCACCTTTGTTGTACATCTACCATCTGACATCGGTTGTACATCTACCATCTCACATCGGTTGTACATCTACCATCTCACCTCTGTTGTACATCTACCATCTAACCTCTGTTGTACATCTACCATCTCACATCGGTTGTACATCTACCATCTCACATCGGTTGTACATCTACCATCTAACCTCTGTTGTACATCTACCATCTCACATCGGTTGTACATCTACCATCTCACATCGGTTGTACATCTACCATCTCACATCGGTTGTACATCTACCATCTCACATCGGTTGTACATCTATCATCTCACATCGGTTGTACATCTACCATCTCACATCGGTTGTACATCTACCATCTCACATCGGTTGTTACATCTACCATCTCACATCGGTTGTACATCTACCATCTCACATCGGTTGTACATCTACCATCTCACATCGGTTGTACATCTACCATCTCACATCGGTTGTACATCTACCGTCTTAGGTTAACATTGTTTCCAGATATTTAAATTTATTTACCTGTTTTAATTTTGTTCTACTTGTCTTTATTGTACAATACGGTGATGACATACATATATATATATATATATATATATATATATATATATACAGACACTAATAATAAATTATAAAATATTAATACAAATGTGACTAGTCATTCTTTATTCCCAGGATCTGCTAGGGAACACAAATGTGACACTGGACGCCCAGTTCAAGTTTTCCTTATGCACAGATATCGTCAATGTATGTAAAGAAATATTATCTGTAACGCTAACATGGATTTATTATGGGCTATTTTTATTTCATTTAATTATTTATTTGATTTGAAATATTAACCTCTATAGAGATGAAATGTGTTAGACGAATGACAGGAAACAGTCTGAGAGATAAGATCAGAAATGTAGAACTGAGAAAAAAGCTAGGAATAGCCCCCGCCATAGAATATATAAGGAAACAACAGATAAAATGGTTTGGCCACGTGACAAGGCAGAAAGATCAAAACACAACACAATGAGCCTTCAACAAACGTTGAATGACCAGACCCAAGGGTCGACCACGAAAAAGATGGGTCGATGGAATATTAGAAGCTCTAGGAAACATAACAGCAGCAGAGGCGAACAGAAGAGCAAAAGACCGCAAATTATATCTCCCCTCGACGCTGAAAGGCAGATGAGGAAGGAAAGAGGAAGAAGAGGAAGAAGATTTATTTGATAGACATAATAGTTAAAGGAAACAAACAAGAAAGGTCTCAGTCTGAATAGTAAGAAAACAGAAGTAATGGCCATATCAAAGAAACTATCATCACCATCATGCAGCATAAAAATAAACAGGACAAATCTGAAACAAGTGCAACGCTTCACATACTTGAGCACAATAATAACAGCAAATGGGAGATACAAAGATTCAAAAGCAAAGTAGTTAGGCCAAAATAGCATTTCATAAAATGAAAACCGTCTTGTAAATTAAGTCTATTTCAATAGAAGTGAGAAAGAGAGTTCATCGGTACTATATCCTAGCCAAATTTGACATGTGAACGCGAATCGTGGACAGAAGACTAACAAATGAGAAGACGATTACAGGCCACAGAGATGGGATTTCTCCGAAAAATGCTGAAAGTTCCCTGGACAGCTAAAAAAAAAACCCAACGAGGGCAATCTCAAAGAGGACAGCACAAAAAGGGAGCTCCTAAGAAACATCAAAAAGGGAGCTCCTAAGAAACATCAAAAAGGGAGCTCCTAAGAAACATCAAAAAGGAACAATCAACATTTTTCAGGCACGTCGTGATAAGAGGAGGTTGGTTACTTTGTTACAACTGGCAAAATACAGGGAAAGAGAGATCGCGGAAGACAAAGAGAGAAGGTACCAGATAGTTCAGTGTCATGGCATGCAAAACAGTCAACAAGAGAACTGATACAATGCACTGTAGATGGAGAATTGTGGAAAGACATGATTACCTACGTCAATCGATATGGCACATGATGATGATTCATATATTTGGCTTCAGCACACAGCGTTATCAAAACTTTAAAAATAAATGGCTCCTAAGAATCTGAGTTAGGAAGGTTAGTATATAGGTAGGTGAGCATGAACATCAACATAAGCTTACTAGGTCGATAGGTAGCCATAGATATAAATAGATAAGTGATGGTATCGTATGACAGGGAACAGTTGGCTGTGTTCACTTTCTGTGCGGTTTCGCCTTTATATAATTTTGGCGTGTGCTGAGACTGCTATGATGGGGACTACAGCTACCTTTCTTTGTTTGGGAGATGAGAGATTAATTCGGATGATACGCACGGGCGGTTGAGCAATTATGGATTTTAATTCGTTTGCAGTGATACCGGGGCCTTCCATAACCAAAGAACCAAAGTAGAGAAGATGGACATATATTAGAAGGAATGTGATTGTGTATATACATGAATATATGCGTGCATGCATGTAGGTATATATGTATATATGTATGTGCGTAGATAGGTAAGCCCCATGACCAACCATGAAAAATATGTACTGATAGAATATTAGGAACACAAGGAAACATAACAGCGACAGACATCAACAGAAGAATAAAATACCACAAATTAAATTTTCCTTCTACCATGAAAGACAAATAATAAAGTGAAGAATAAGAAGAAGGAGAGAAGGTAGATTGGCAGGCAAATGTAAAATGTAAATTAGCAGGCATGTCGGTATATGAGATGAGATATCTGAGAAAAGTGCTTGGGGTGATTAGAAAAGACATAATCAGTAATGGTATTATAAGAGAATGACAGGAGAATGTTGAGAATAACATGGACAGCTAAGAAGAGTAATGAAAACGTTTTGAAAGAGGCCAAAGTAAAAAGAGAGCTAATTTCCAATATTAGGAAGAAACAATCATCATTTTTTGGCCATGTAATGAGAAGTGAACAACTGGAATATATTGTGACAACTGGATATATTCTGGGACGAAGAGATAGAGGGAAGCAAAGAGAAAAAATACCAGACAGCTTAAGAGAATGGCTTGGCAGAAGGTCAACAACAGAAATGATAAATAACTGTCGAGATCGAAAGTTGTGGAGAGACATGATCACCTACGCCAGCAGGCCCGGTACTTGATGATGATTAAGATGATGATGATGATGATGAATATAAGAGGAGAGTGGGCATTGAGCCAATCCTTAGCTACACACAGAAACAACAAGTAAACTGGTTTGCCCGTCTAGAAAGAATGTCGTGTGGTTAATTACCATACAAAGCATATATTAAGAGAGGAGAAGAGCAAGAGGCAGATCCAAAATAAGATAAACAGACAACATCACAGAAACAACAACATTAATTGACAATGAGTGAGGCTGCCAGAAGGATGAGAACTTTGTATTCCCCCCTCCCCCCATCCCCCGCCTCACCTCCCCGACACTGGAGCAGGTACAAAAGAAGTGAAGAAAGAGAGAAAGTAGATAAATAGATTAGTCGATTAGTTAAAAAAAAAAGTAAAGTACCCCCGTCCCGCCAAGTGGCGTATAGGGAATATGGTGTTAGTGACCATAAATTTTACAATCCTTCGGCACACGATTTTTGGGGTAATGTGGTCTGACCGTGCCGCTTTACTTTCCCAGAAAAAAATCCGGTACACATTAATGGCTGGATGAACCCGGAAGCCGTCGGTTGGGATCGAACCCTACCTCTTGTCCTTTGTAGTCCAGTTCAGCTATCGTGGCTCAGTGGCTGCATGGACCGCGGGAGTATTTTTTTTTCCAACCACGAGTACAACTCACACTGTTTCCATCGGGAATCGAACATGGATTGTCCGAACGTCGGTAGTCCAATCTGTGGTATCTAGGCTACCGAGGCCCCCCGATAGAAGCAGAAATAAATTGTTTCTTTGTAAAAAAAAAAAATGCGAAAACGCAAATTGCTCCATTTATGTCGAATTGCATGTTATAAGTAAGTGTACATGTTTGTATATCATTGGACACACTATAACCAGTGATGGGAAATGTCAAACTGAAATAAACAAAAGAATAGTAATGGCAAAAAGTAATTTTAATGTCACGAAAAATATACTAACATCAAAACAAATTTCACCAGGGCTAAAACTAAGAATAGCCAAATTTTATATCTTCTCAACATTCCTAAATGCAGGAATATAGACATTAGACAAGAAAACAGAACAGAGAATTGAAGCCTTTGAAATGTGGATATATAGAAGAATAGGCAGAATTGGGTGGAAAGAAAAGAAAACAAACGATGAAGTCTTAAAACAACTAAAAATGAAAAGAGATATACCAAATACAATTCAAACAAGACAAATGCGATTTTTGGGCCATGTTAAAAGGCACAAGAGCCTACTAAAAGTAATCTTGGAGGTGAAAATACAAAGTAAAAGAAGCAGAGGCAGACCAAGACTAACATGGACGAGTAACATCAAAAGATAGGCAAGTCAGCATATAACCTGCACTATCAAAGCAAGAGACAGAGCAGAATGGCGCTCCGTGGTAGCCAATCTTCGGTGCGGAGGCGGAGATGGCACTCGATGATGATGATGATGATGATGATGATATATATATAGCAGTGCGCCCTGTCTAGCGAGAAGGAAAACTTTATATCCCCAGGGTCTAAGCTATTTGCACGAAAGTCCTACCAAGTGTCATGGACGACTGAACAGTGAGGTGTGTCTGGTAGACAACCGGTTCTCGGTCAAGCTGGCAGATTATGCCCTGCCTTCGGTCTACGCTCAATTTCTGGAAGATGTCGGATCTCAGGAATACAAGACAAGTTAGTAATGTTTATTATAACAAGGGAGACAACTCAGATGTTTGAGTTCCGTCCCCTTCTCTACCCGGAATCTTTCCTACAATCTGCTTTCCAAAAAGTTCTCTATATTACCCGCACCCCAGCTCTTAGTCGCACCATCCGCCCTCCTTCTCACAGAATTGTTCTCTTACCCATCACCCTCACAAGATGGCTGCACTCCAGATCCTAAAACGACACCTGCCTATCCTACACTCTGACTCTACCACTCGCCTTCTATTCTCCGACCCATTGATGGCTTTTAAACGCGATAGTTTATAAACTGACCAAGCGAGTAGGGATCGAAGAGGGAAGACAACCCGGTACTCAAAAATGTCATGCTGAAGTCGGATGTGTTGGACCAAAAGGCGAAAATATCACAGTTATACTGTAAACCACAACACAACGCAGACACGCTTACTTAACGTCCTTTTAATGGCGGATGATGACGAGGTACACTCCTTAAGTCATCGGGCGAACGCAAGCAAGCAAGCAAACCCGATAGGAACCTTCTGAACATTTTGGTTATGATCCGCCTTCTGGTCGGAACATGCTGAGTACGACCCGCAGCCACCGATCGTGCAGTACGTGCCTTCTCGTCCTACTGACTCACAAAGTCTTGTTTCCGAATGACCCTGTTGATATCCAGGAAAGCTTTACGTGCATTTCCCGGAATCTGATGTACACCATAAATGTACAACTGAAATAAACAAACGAATATGAATGGCAAAAAGTAATTTTAATGTCATGAAGAACTTGATAACATCAAAACAAATAACACCAGGGCTAAAACTAAGAATAGCAAAATGTTACTTCTTCTCAATACTCCTATATGGTGCAGAAACATGGACATTAGACAAGAAAACAGAACAAAGAATTGAAGCTATTGAAATGTGGATATCATGTGGAAGGAAAAGAAAACAAACGATGAAGTCTTAAAACAACTAAAAATGAAAAGAGAACTACTAAACACAATTAGAACAAGACAAATGCGATTTTTGGGACATGTTTTAAGACACACCAGCCTAATAAAAGTAATCGTGGAGCGTAAAATACAAGGTAAAAGAGGCAGAGGCAGACCAAGACTAACATGGACGAGTAACATCAAAGGAAGGATAAACCAGCCTATGACAACCTGCACCATCAAAGCAAGAGACGGAGCAGAATGGCGCTCCATGGTAGCCAACCTTCGTTGCGGAGACGGCACTCGATGATGACGATATACACCATCAACTGCCAACGTTAACTCAAAAAAATATATTGACGGCGAAAAAGGTGCGTGCAAGAATCTGTGAACACTTGTATAACATCAAACATGATTCTGGTATATCTGTCTCCTCCCATTTCAGACCACCAGGACATAATACCTTTGATGACTTCCGTGTTACTGCCATCTTCTCTTTTTCCTCTGATACCCATATCCGGTCCACGTAGGAGAACCGACTCAAGTCCGCTTTGGAACTCTCCAGCCGAGAGTATTAAACTCTTTTCACTCACTTCTTTAATCGCTGGTCTCCTCTCCCTTTCTTTCCTGTTTCCCTTCCCTATTCCTAACTGCGTTATCTTTATTATCTCTTTTACTCTTCTTTACTGTTTTCATCGTAACCTTTTTGACACCTCCTTTCATTTATCCTATTTTTTCATTGTTCGGTTCCTTTGGTCTAATGAAATTCTACCTTCCCATTTGTCTATTTCTCTTTTAACCAGATTATACGTAAATCTTGGCCGCCATCTTATTTTTGCCACGTTTAGAGCTGTGTCGTTTTTTTCTGGCTTTGATTTTTATGTTTAATGTGTATAGTTTGTTCACTATACTGATGAAGGTTTTTGCCGAAACGTTATAGTTTGTCTTGCCTTTCTGGTAGCCTAGCTGCTCAATACGAATTTATGCTTATTTTATATCGTTTCTACATCAACAAGTCTGTCTGTTTCAATATCGGTCTGTCTGTTTTCATGTCAGTCTGTCTGTTTTCATGTCAGTCTGTCTGTTTTCATATCAGTCTGTCTGTTCTCATATCGGCATGTCTGTTTTCATATCAACCTGTCTATTTTCATATCAGCCTGTCTGTTTTCATATCAGCATGTCTGTTTTCATATTAGTCTGTCTGTTTTCATATCAGCATGTCTGTTTTCATGCCAGTCTGTCTGTTTTGTGTTGCAGCATTTTTGTCTCGTGTACTGTAAATACCACCGTGTTCCTTTCATAGAGCACATAGTTTGTCTGTTTCCCTTACAGTTTGTCTGTTTCCCTTACAGTTTGTCTGTTTTCTGTCCCAGCATGTCTGTGGAAAGCACCGGAAGTATTACGAAGCTGTGATCGGAAGGGCACCCGCGAGGCAGACATTTACAGCTTTGGTGTCATCCTCTGCGAGGTTATCACGAGAGACTGTCCTTATAGTAGTGAAATTTTGTACCTGACTACAGAAGGTAAGTGAACATTGATGTGTTCTATTCTTTCTAACTTGTAATTTCTAACAAAGAAAAGAGGTTCTTAATGTTATGTAGAACAAGTGTTAACATAATTTTTTTTACGTTCGCCAGGTTTTACCTCTAACGAAGTCCCTCGAGACTAAGAACTAAATTTGGCGAGTTAATCCATTTTTCCCTGGCAGCCGTGTGCAGAGTGGTCCCTCGCCGGATAGGCAGATAACTCCGACTTCGGAGGTACTCATATTTTTTTTTCCGTTGATGAGTAAATTGACGTTTTAAGCCGGGCCTCGCTGCTGAGACCAGGGGTGGTTGCCGCAGAGAGAAATCATAAATAAAAAACAAAAACCCAACCGGTGTAGCCGAGATTTGAACCCACAACCTCTCTGTCTCGAGATCCCACATGTGTTAACATGCGAATGTAAATTATGGTGGGCACGGTAGTTCCCTTGTAGTTCCGTACAAGGTGTTCCATTTATCAGGTCTTTGAGGAAGTAGAGTTGTTCTGATGTCAGTGAGCTTTTGACAGTCATGAAAGTGATGTTCTACTGTTTCATGTAGGTGTTCACAGAGTGGACATGCCGGAGTTTGGTTTCGTTGTATTCTACTGATGTGGTTGTTCAGTGGTACATGACCACTCAGGTTCTCAGTCTGAAGATGGTGGTTTGGTCTTTTCTTTTTAGGTTGTTAATGTTGTCATGACAGAGAATTGAAGCCTTTGAAATGTGGATATATAGAAGAATAGGTACAATTGGATGGAAGGAAAAGAAAACAAATGATGAAGTTTTAAAACAACTAAAAATGAAAAGAGAACTACTAAACACAATTCAAACAAGACAAATGCGATTTTGGGCCATGTTAAAAAACAGAACAGCCTAATAAAAGTAATCCTGGAGGGGAAAATGCAAGGTAAAAGAGGCAGAGGCAGACCAAGGCTAACATGGACGAGTGACATCAAAAGATGGACAACCCAGCCTATGACAACCTACACCATCAGAGCAAGAGACAGAGCAGAATGGCGCTCCATGGTAGCCAACCTTCAATGCGGAGAAGGCACTCGATGATAAGGAATTGTGTCATGGGGGGGGGGGGGGGGGTTGGCCTTGATATGTATTTTAACAAATTCCAAAAAAAACATTTCAGAAAATATAAAACGTCTTGTGCAAACAATGTATATCAATTGAAATGAGAAGAGAATTCATCGCTGCTATATAGAACCGATTCTAACCTATAGAAGCGAATCATAGACAGTAGACAGGCAAATAATAGACGATTAGAGGCCACCGAGATGGTATTTCTCAGAAGAATGTTGAAAGTTCTCTGGACGGTTAAAAAGACCAACTAGGACAATCTCAAAGAAGGAATTAAATGCAGTTACAGGAGCTCTTAAAAAACATCAGAAAGAAGAAATTGACATTTTTCGGGCACACCATGAGAAGAGGAGAGTTGGAATACTTGGTTCATCATCATCAAGTGCCGGGCCTGCTGGCGTAGGTGATCATGTCTCTTCACAATTTTCGATCTCGACAGTTATTTATCATTTCTGTTGTTGACCTTCTGCCAAGTATTCTCTTAAGCTGTCTGGTATCTTTTCTCTTTGCTTCCCTCTATCTATTCATCCCTCAATTTTCCCAGTTGTTACAATATATTCCAGTTGTTCTCTTCTCATTACATAGCCAAAAAATGATGATTGTTTCTTCCTAATATTGGAAATTAGCTCTCTTTTTGGGTATGGCCTCTTTCATAACGTTTTAATTACTCTTCTCTGATGTCCACGGTATTCTCAACATTCTTCTGTAAAACCACATTTCTACATTCCTAATAACTACATTATATTCCAATTGTTCAATACTTGGTTACAATTAGCAAAACATGGGGAAAGAGAGATCGCGGACGACAAAGAAAGAAGCTATTATATAGATAGCTTGGTGTCATGGCGCGGAAAACAGTCAACAACAGAATTAATATGATGCACTGTGGATATAGAGAGAAATGTGACAGAATATGATCCTCTACACCAACCGGTACGGTACATGATGATGATGATTATCTTTTACTCGTAAACTGTTAATGAAACACCTGCAGCTTTTACATCTATCATGGTGAGGTACCCTTAATTTTTACCTGTATCATAATGAAATACAAGGTATAATTTTTTCCTGTATCATAATGAGATACAAGGTATAATTTTTACCTATATCATAAAGAGATACAAGGTATAATTTTTACCTATATCATAATGAGATACAAGGTATAATTTTTACCTATATCATAATGAGATACAAGGTATAATTTTTACCATATATCATAATGAGATACAAGGTATAATTTTTACCATATATCATAATGAGATACAAGGTATAATTTTTACCTATATCATAATGAGATACACGGTATAATTTTTACCTATATCATAATGAGATACAAGGTATAATTGTTACCCGTATCTTAATGGAAAATATGTAACGGTAACGCTCTCATTGTAACAGACTTTAAAATTTCGCAAGTTTAACAACAAATGTAAACATAACCTCAGTCATAATGACATACCTGTAAATTTTAACTATTTACACAGGTATTGAAACACCTGTGACTTCTACCTGTCTATCCGTTATAACAAAACACCTGTAATATTTACCGGCAGAAATTATAGAAAAAGTCAGACAGTCGTCCAGCCCACCTTTCAGGCCCGCTGTAGACATACCTGTAAGGCTGACAGGTATGCGGATGTTGATGGAGAAATGTTGGGCTGAGAACCCCAAGGAGAGACCCAGCGCTCTAACTGTCAAAACAGCCATCAAGAAAATAGCCTCGTGAGTATCTATATTTAGCTCGTCACGTGTTTGTATAGACGCGTTTTGATTGGTCGTCTTCTTCTTTTGTCCTTTCTCATTTACCTTTCAGGTTTTTTTTTTTATTATAATTTTTTTTTTTTTGCATTCGTTAGCTTTGACCTCTGACCCTAGAGACTAGTAACTAAATTTTGAGGGATAAACAGTCCCCCCCCCCCCCGTTTTTACCTACGGGTGCTTGCCGCACAGAGAAATCATAAATAAAATTCCACACTGCTGCAGCCGGGATTTGAACCCACAACCTCCACCAAATCAGTCCCTCCCCCCGCCACCTTTTCAGGGTTAAGGGACGATATGATTTCCGGTATTTGACTCCCATCTGGCATCTCCCATCATAACATCTTTGACTACCATCTGGCATCTCCCATCATAACATCTTTGACTCCCATCTGGCATCTCCCATCATAACATCTTTGGCTCCCATCTGGCATCTCCCATCATAACATCTTTGGCTCCCATCTGGCATCTCCCATCATAACATCTTTGACTCCCATCTGGCATCTCCCATCATAACATCTTTGACTCCCATCTGGCATCTCCTATCATAACATCTTTGGCTCCCATCTGGCATCTCCCATCATAAAATCTTTGACTCCCATCTGGCATCTCCTATCATAACATCTTTGGCTCCCATCTGGCATCTCCCATCATAACATCTTTGACTCCCATCTGGCATCTCCTATCATAACATCTTTAACTCCCATCTGGCATCTCCTATCATAACATCTTTGACTCCCATCTGGCATCTCCTATCATAAAATCTTTGACTCCCATCTGGCATCTCCTATCATAAAATCTTTGACTCCCATCTGGCATTTCCGATCATAAAATCTTTGACTCCCATCTGGCATCTCCTATCATAAAATCTTTGACTCCCATCTGGCATCTCCCATCATAACATCTTTGACTCCCATCTGGCATCTCCCATCATAACATCTTTAACTCCCATCTGGCATCTCCCATCATAACATCTTTAACTCCCTGAAAGTTCCCTGGACAGCTAAAAAAAAAACCCAACGAGGGCAATCTCAAAGAGGACAGCACAAAAAGGGAGCTCCTAAGAAACATCAAAAAGGGAGCTCCTAAGAAACATCAAAAAGGGAGCTCCTAAGAAACATCAAAAAGGAACAATCAACATTTTTCAGCACGTCGTGATAAGAGGAGGTTGGTTACTTTGTTACAACTGGCAAAATACAGGGAAAGAGAGATCGCGGAAGACAAAGAGAGAAGGTACCAGATAGTTCAGTGTCATGGCATGCAAAACAGTCAACAAGAGAACTGATACAATGCACTGTAGATGGAGAATTGTGGAAAGACATGATTACCTACGTCAATCGATATGGCACATGATGATGATTCATATATTTGGCTTCAGCACACAGCGTTATCAAAACTTTAAAAATAAATGGCTCCTAAGAATCTGAGTTAGGAAGGTTAGTATATAGGTAGGTGAGCATGAACATCAACATAAGCTTACTAGGTCGATAGGTAGCCATAGATATAAATAGATAAGTGATGGTATCGTATGACAGGGAACAGTTGGCTGTGTTCACTTTCTGTGCGGTTTCGCCTTTATATAATTTTGGCGTGTGCTGAGACTGCTATGATGGGGACTACAGCTACCTTTCTTTGTTTGGGAGATGAGAGATTAATTCGGATGATACGCACGGGCGGTTGAGCAATTATGGATTTTAATTCGTTTGCAGTGATACCGGGGCCTTCCATAACCAAAGAACCAAAGTAGAGAAGATGGACATATATTAGAAGGAATGTGATTGTGTATATACATGAATATATGCGTATATATATCCTATCATAAAATCTTTGACTCCCATCTGGCATCTCCCATCATAACATCTTTGACTCCCATCTGGCATCTCCCATCATAACATCTTTGACTCCCATCTGGCATCTCCCATCATAACATCTTTGACTCCCATCTGGCATCTCCCATCATAACATCTTTGACTCCCATCTGGCATCTCCCATCATAACATCTTTGACTCCCATCTGGCATCTCCCATCATAACATCTTTAACTCCCATCTGGCATCTCCCATCATAACATCTTTAACTCCCATCTGGCATCTCCCATCATAACATCTTTAACTCCTATCTGGCATCTCCTATCATAAAATCTTTGACTCCCATCTGGCATCTCCCATCATAACATCTTTAACTCCCATCTGGCATCTCCCATCATAACATCTTTAACTCCCATCTGGCATCTCCCATCATAACATCTTTAACTCCCATCTGGCATCTCCTATCATAAAATCTTTGACTCCCATCTGGCATCTCCCATCATAACATCTTTGACTCCCATCTGGCATCTCCCATCATAACATCTTTAACTCCCATCTGGCATCTCCCATCATAACATCTTTAACTCCTATCTGGCATCTCCATCATAACATCTTTAACTCCCATCTGGCATCTCCTATCATAAAATCTTTGACTCCCATCTGGCATCTCCCATCATAACATCTTTAACTCCCATCTGGCATCTCCCATCATAACATCTTTAACTCCCATCTGGCATCTCCTATCATAAAATCTTTGACTCCCATCTGGCATCTCCTATCATAAAATCTTTAACTCCCATCTGGCATCTCCTATCATAAAATCTTTGACTCCCATCTGGCATCTCCTATCATAACATCTTTAACTCCCATCTGGCATCTCCCATCATAACATCTTTGACTCCCATCTGGCATCTCCCATCATAACATCTTTGACTCCCATCTGGCATCTCCCATCATAAAATCTTTGACTCCCATCTGGCATCTCCCATCATAACATCTTTGACTCCCATCTGGCATCTCCCATCATAACATCTTTGACTCCCATCTGGCATCTCCTATCATAAAATCTTTGACTCCCATCTGGCATCTCCCATCATAACATCTTTAACTCCCATCTGGCATCTCCTATCATAAAATCTTTGACTCCCATCTGGCATCTCCCATCATAACATCTTTAACTCCCATCTGGCATCTCCTATCATAAAATCTTTGACTCCCATCTGGCATCTCCTATCATAAAATCTTTGACTCCCATCAGGCATCTCCCATCATAACATGATTATTTTTTCTGTTCTTCTCACAGCTGTTTGTTTACATCTCCAATCAGCATTTTCTTTAAATCGTGAAAATTTTGCAGAAATTTATGTCTGAAAAAGTTCGGAGTACTGTTTGTACATAAGGACAAGAGGTCCGCTTCGAAACTGATCGACGGCTTCCGAATTCACCCAGCCTTAAATGGGTACCTGATTTTTTTTTTTTCATGGAACATAAAGCACCACGGGCGTAATACCGACCACATTACCCCCAAAATAATGTGCCGAAGGTCTATAAAAATTATGGTCACTAACACCACATTCCCTATACGTCACTTGGCGTGACAGGGGCTCTTTACTTAATTCTTACTGTTTGTACATCCCCTTCATTCTTAAAATTGATATTTTATGTAGGTGGTTTCAATTTGTGGCACTAAACATAAAAATTAAACAATTCTTCTGAAGTAAATACGGGGTTTTTTTTTAATAAAGTCGCTGGGCGGTGAAAATATATGTGTGAGATAACGGGAAGTTGTGACGTAAATTGTTATTATTCATCAAGACACTACTGCTCTTGGAGACAAATAATAATACAAGAATATTATTATAAAGGGAGACTTCCGAGGCGATAATTCAGGGAATCATATGAGGAAGAGGTATGTTTTACAGCATTCATTTTAAAAAATGACAAATAAAAACAACAGAAAAAAAAACAAAGAACAATATATGGTCCGAAGCAGGATCGAACCCGTACTCCATTGCACTGCGCCTTGCCACGAGAAGCCGAAAGCTTAGGAACACTGCCACTCAGCGATCTAAAAACTCTTGGCTGGCTTGGATTGGGTAAAGTGGCTGTTCATACGATGACGTTGTGTCTACAGCATGTGTTCAAAATGTCCACCATGGACCTCAAGACATTTGTTGACTCGCCTCTTCGGTATATTTGCCACCATTATGGAAGACATGTTCAGCCCAAAATACCCAGTTTTCAACGTTTAACACTATTTCCTTTCAGCAATGAAACCGTGAATATAACAACGGCTTGCTGTGTTATGACGGGATTGTGGACACATAATATCATGACGTAAATTGCGTCAATCGGTGACGTAATTTCACAAATATGTTTCAAATCACTGCACAGCGACTTTATAAACACACTGTACTTTATAAACACCCTGTACTTTATAAACACATTGTACTTTATAAACACCCTGAAATTATAGTATAAATACCCTGTACTTTATAAACACACTGTACTTTATAAACACCCTGACATTATATAAACACCCTGTACTTTATAAACACATTGTACTTTATAACACCCTGACATTATAGTATAAACACCCAGTACTTTATAAACACCCTGACATTATAGTTTAAAAACCATGTACTTTTTTAAACACCCTGACAGTATAGTACAAACACCCTGTAGTTTATAAAAAAAACTGTATTTATAAACACCTGTATTTTATAAACACCCTGTACTTTATAAACACTCTGTGCTTTATAAACACCATGTACTTTATAAACACTCTGTACTTTATATACACAATGTATTTGATAAACAACATGTACTTTATAAACACACTGTATTTATAAACACTCTATACTTTATATACACCCTGTACTTTATAGACACCTTGTACTTTATAAACACTCTGTGCTTTATATACACCCTGTACTTTATAAACACACTGTCCTTTATAAACACCCTATACTTTATAATCACTCTGTACTTTAAAAACACTCTGTGCTTTATAAACACCCTGTACTTCATAAACACTGTACTTTATATACACCCTGTATTTTATAAACACCCTGTCCTTTATAAACACTATGTGCTTTACAAACACCCTGTATTTATAAACACTCTGTACTTTATATACACCCTGTACTTTATAAACACCTTGTACTTTATAAACACTCTGTGCTTTATAAACACACTGTACTTTATAAACACCCTGTACTTCATAAACACTGTACTTTATATACACCCTGTATTTTATAAACACCCTGTCCTTTACAAACACTATGTGCTTTACAAACACCCTGTATTTATAAACACTCTGTACTTTATATACACCCTGTACTTTATAAACACCTTGTACTTTATAAACACTCTGTGCTTTATAAACACACTGTACTTTATAAACACCCTGTATTTATCTGAGGGTGACATTTTAATAGAGTAACGTTTGTAGCAAAAACATAAAAAATGGGCAAACCCGAGAGTTTCGGGAGATGCACTATTCAATTGTTAACCACATAAGGTATTTAATTTTAAGGTACATCCCCTTCTAATCACTTGAATGTACAACAGAATAAGTACATATATTTTATCTTTCTAGTACAGTACAAAAAACAAATCAACTAAATTATCAAAGACAAACCGCTGTGTTCTTCTTCTTAGTGTTATTTTTCTTATTGTTATTTTTCTTATTGTTATTTTTCTTATTGTTATTTTTCTTATTGTTATTGTTTCTTCCATTTCATCTTCCAACCCAAGAGATCTTTCGGGCACTAGTGATAGACTTCGTCAATTTATCTCTTTCTTCAAATATTCTGTGTGACTCTGCGAAGTCGAGACCTGTCCAGTCATTGATTCATCATCATCGTCATTGAGTGCCGTCTCCGCATCGAATGCTGGCTACCATGGAGCGCCATTCCACTCTGTCTCTTGCGTTGATGGTGCAGATTGTCGTAGGTTGACTTGTTCATCTATTGATGTTACTCGTCCATGTTTGTCTTGGTCTACCTCTGCCTCTTTTACCTTGTATTTTCCCTTCCAATATTACTTTTATTAGGCTGCTGTGTCTTTTAGCATGGCCCAAAAGTCGCATTTGTCTTCTTATAATTGTGTTTATAGTTCTCTTTTCATTTTTAGTTATTTTAAAACTTCGTTTGTTTTCTTTTCTTTCCATCCAATTCTACCTATTCTTCTATAAATCCACATTTCAAAGGCTTCAATTTTCTGTTCAGTTTTCTGGTCTAATGTCCTTGTTTCTGCACCATACAGGAATATTGAGAAGATGTAACATTTTGCTATTCTTAGTTTTAGCCCTGGTGTTATTTGTTTTGATGTTAGTATACATTTCATGACATTAAAATTACATTTTGCCATTCCTATTCTTTTGTTTATTTCAGTCGTACATTTTCCATCACTGGTTATAGTATGTCCAAGGTAGTTGTAGTTCTGAACTGTCTCAAGGTCTATTCCTTCAATTTTGATATCCACTTGTGGGTTTTCAGTATTTTCTTTGTTTATGATCATAGTTTTAGTCTTTTTGATATTCCTATCTAACACATATATTTTGCTTGTCATGTTTATTACATAGGGAGCCGCGATAGCTCAGTGGTTAGTGAACTGGACTACAAAGGGCAAGAGGTAGGGCTCGATCCAAACAGACGGCTTCCACGTTCACCCAGCCTTAAATGGGTACCGGGTTTTTTTTCTGGGAAAGTAAAGCGGCACGGGCGTAATACCGACCACATTACCCCAAAAATCATGTTCCGAAGGTCTGTAAAATTTATGGTCACTAACACCATATTCCCTATACGCCACTTGGCGTGACGGGGCTCCTATTACATCTTTTTAAATGTTCATTTCCTTAAGTAATTGTTGTAGATCTTTAGGATTTTCTGCTAGTAGTACAGTATCGTCAGCATACCTTAGGCTATTGATTATCTTTCTATTAATGCTAGTCTTTGATTACTAGCTCAAAATTAATTTGTTTTAGATCACAAAGCGTGTCCTCTTCTTATCTCGCTTGATTTCTTCACCTCAGATCTACACTTTATTTCTTCACGTCTGATTTACGCTTTTTTTCTTCCCGTCAGATCTACACTTTATTTCTTCACGTCTGATTTACGCTTTTTTTCTTCACGTCTGATCTACACTTTATTTCTTCACGTCTGATTTACACTTTATTTCTTCACGTCAGGACTACACATTATTTCTTCACGTCTGATTTACGCTTTTTTTCTTCACGTCAGATCTACGCTTTATTTCTTCACGTCTGATTTACGCTTTATTTCTTCACGTCAAATCTACACTTTATTTCTTCACGTCTGATTTACGCTTTATTTCTTCACGTCAGATCTACACATTATTTCTTCACGTCTGATTTACGCTTTATTTCCTCACGTCAGATCTGCACTTTATTTCTTCACGTCTGATTTACGCTTTTTTTCTTCACGTCTGATCTACACTTTATTTCTTCACGTCAGATCTACTCTTTATTTCTTCACGTCAGATCTACTTTTTATTTCTTCACGTCAGATCTAGTCTTTATTTCTTCACGTCAGATCTACGCTTTATTTCTTCACGTCAGATCTACTCTTTATTTCTTCACGTCAGATCTAGTCTTTAGTTCTTCACGTCAGATCTACTCTTTATTTCTTCACGTCAGATCTACTCTTTATTTCTGATCGTCAGATCTACTCTTTATTTCTTCACGTCAGATCTACGCTTTATTTCTTCACGTCAGATCTACTCTTTATTTCTTCACGTCAGATCTACGCTTTATTTCTTCACGTCAGATCTACACTTTATTTCTTCACGTCAGATCTACTCTTTATTTCTTCACGTCAGATCTAGTCTTTAGTTCTTCACGTCAGATCTACGCTTTATTTCTTCACGTCAGATCTACACTTTATTTCTTCACGTCAGATCTACACTTTATTTCTTCACGTCAGATCTACTCTTTATTTCTTCACGTCAGATCTACTCTTTATTTCTTCACGTCAGATCTACTCTTTATTTCTTCACGTCAGATCTACGCTTTATTTCTTCACGTCAGATCTACTCTTTATTTCTTCACGTCAGATCTACTCTTTATTTCTTCACGTCAGATCTACTCTTTATTTCTTCACGTCAGATCTACTCTTTATTTCTTCACGTCAGATCTACTCTTTATTTCTTCACGTCAGATCTACTCTTTATTTCTTCACGTCAGATCTACTCTTTATTTCTTCACGTCAGATCTACTCTTTATTTCTTCACGTCAGATCTACACTTTATTTCTTCACGTCAGATCTACTCTTTATTTCTTCACGTCAGATCTACTCTTTATTTCTTCACGTCAGATCTACTCTTTATTTCTTCACGTCAGATCTACTCTTTATTTCTTCACGTCAGATCTCTAGGGGAGACGGGAAACCTTCTGGACAACATGATGAGGCGGATGGAGTTGTATGCCAACAACCTGGAGAAGTTGGTGGAGGACAAGACTGTGGAGCTGAGAGAAGAGAAAAAGAAATCCGAGGAGCTTCTTTACCAGATCCTGCCACGGTATGTTCGGTTGGAGAAACGGCGTTTGTTACTGATATTTTAGTCCTGCTGTTCTTTACTTGAGAATTAATTCATCATCATCAAGTACCGGGCCTGTTGGCGTAGGTGATCATGTCTCTCCACAACTTTCGATCTCGACAGTTATTTATCATTTCTGTTGTTGACCTTCTGCCAAGCCATTCTCTTAAGCTGTCTGGTATCTTTTCTTTTTGCTTCCCTCTGTCTCTTCGTCCCTCAATTTTCCCAGTTTTTACAATATATCCCAGCTGTTTTCATCTCATTACATGGCCAAAAAATGATGATTGTTTCTTCCTAATATTGGAAATTACCTCTCTTTTTGCTTTGGCCTCTTTCAGAACGTTTTCATTACCCTTCTTAGCTGTCCATGGTATTCTTAACATTCTTCTGTAAAACTACATTTCTACAACCTCCAGTGATTTTCTTGTCTGTTGTTCTATTGTCCATGATTCACATCCATATGTTAATACTGGCTCTATATAACATTTAATAACTCTTTTTCCTGTTTCTATTGTCAAAAATAGATTCCATAGTATCTTCCCCGTTTTTAGGAAAGCTGCTTTTGCCTCATCTATTCTACATCTCACCTCTGTTGTATATGAGAATTAATTTGTCACAGCCTATCAAGGAGGGATTAAGTCATCATACTTCGCCTACGTACTGGCCACAGCAGAATGAGAAACCACATGTTCACCAAACTAAAAATAGGCACAACCAGCCAATGCCACTGTACCCTGGATAACATGACAACAAAACATGTTCTACAGGATTGTCCCCAGTACACAGACCTGAGGAGGACAATGTGGTCCACACCCACCTTCCTGGAAGAGAAACTATATGGGACAAACGAATCACTGAAACAGACAGCTGTCTTCAAAAGAGATTCCGCAGTCCTGGTCTGAATGGGCCATGATCGGAAAAGAAGAAGATGAGGAAGAATAAGAGGAAGTAGAAGAAGAGGAAGAAGAAGAGGAAACAAAAAAAGAAGAAGAAGAAGAGGAAGAAGAAAGAAGAAGAGAAGAAGGCGAAAAAGGAAGAAGAAGAAGACGAAGAAGGAAGAAGACGAAGAAGAAGAGGAAAAGGAAGAAAACAAGAAGAAAAGAAAAAAGAAGAGGAAACAAAAAAAAAAGAAGAAGGGAAAAGAAAAGATGAAGAAGAAGAAGAGGAAAAAAGAAAAAAGAAGAAGAAGAAGAGGAAGAAGAAAGAAGAAGAAGAAGAGGAAGAAGAAAGAAGAAGAAGAAGAAGAAGAGGAGGAAGAAGAAAGAAGAAGAAGAAGACGAAGAAGGAAGAAGACGTAGAAGAAGAGGAAAAGGAAGAAAAACAAGAAGTAAAAGAAAAAGAAGAGGAAACAAAAAAAAGAAGAAGAAGAGGAAAAGAAAAAGATGAAGAAGAAGAAGAAAATAAAAAGATGAAGAAGAAGAAGAAGAGGACGAAGAAGGAAGAAGACGAAGAAGAAGAGGAAGAAGAAAGAAGAAGAAGAAGAGGAAGAAGAAAGAAGAAAAGGAAGAAAAATAAAGAAGAAAAAAAAAGAAGAGGGAAAAAGTAAAAGATGAAGAAGAAGAAGAAAGAGAAGAAGAAGAATAAGAAGAAGAAGAGGAAGAAGAAAGAAGAAGAAGAACAAGAAGCAGAAGCAAAAGAAGAAGAGGAAGAAGAAGAAGAAGTAAAAGAAGAGTAAGAAGAAGAAAAGAAGAAGAAGAAAAAAGAGGAAGAAGAGTAAAAAGAATAAAGTAGAAGAAGAGGAATAAGAAAAAGAGGAAGAAGAAAAAATAAGATGAAGAAGTACTCATCAACCATTTATGTTATTTAAAAGGCCGGCGGGATGAAAGGAATCACTTAAAATTTGCGAGCCTGTGCGGCTGTGGGTGAGACAGCTTCAGCCGTCTATAGCTCACCACAGCTATTTACAAGCTCAAACAGCTGACGACGTCATAAACTTTGAGTAATCCGGGGTTTCCCTCTCAGCCCGCAAGCCTTAGTAAAACTGTTGATGGCTATGTGTTTAGTATAAAGATATGTGGTATGTAGCCTTCTCCTTCATCTTCAGCGATTATCTACTGCAATACATTGAAATATTTAGACCCGTGTGGTTCACAAACATTATTAAACTATGATCGCCATCATGTTGTTAACCTATGACCTTAAACATGTTATTAACCTAAGACCTCCATCATGTTATAATCATATGACTTCCATTATGTTATTAACCTATGATTTCCATTATGTTATTAACCTATGAGCTCCATTATGTTATTAACCTATGACCTTCTTCAGGTTATTAACCTATGACCTTCTTCATGTTATTAACCTTTGACCGTAAACATGTTAACCTATGACCTTCTTCATGTTATTAACCTATGATCTCCATCATGTTATTAACCTATGACCTTCTTCATGTTATTAACCTATGACCTTCTTCATGTTATTAACCTATGACCTTCTTCATGTTATTAACCTATGACCTCCATCATGTTATTAACCTATGACCTCCATCATGTCATTAACCTATGACCTTCTTCATGTTATTAACCTATGACCTTCTTCATGTTATTAACATATGACCTTAAACATGTTATTAACCTATGACCTCCATCATGTTATTAACCTATGACCTCCATCATGTTATTAACCTATGACCTTCTTCATGTTATTAACCTATGACCTTCTTCATGTTATTAACATATGACTTTAAACATGTTATTAACCTATGACCTCCATCATGTTAGTAACCTATGACCTTCATCATGTTATTAACCTATGACCTCCATCATGTTATTAACCTGTGACCTACATCGTGTTATTAATCTATGACCTCCATCATGTTATTAACCTATGACCTTCTTCGTGTTATTAACCTATGACCTCCATCATGTTATTAACCTGTGACCTACATCATGCTATTAACCTATGACCTACATCATGCTTTTAACTATGACCTTCTTCATATTATTAATCTACGACCGTCATCATGCTATTAACCTTGAATCCAATCACATGATCAGACCAGTGGCTGACAGACTTAAGGCTGGGCTAAGAATAGAACCAGAATCCTACGAGTGTGTGACCATTTATTTCAGCGACATTGTCGGTTTTACGACCATCTCCGCTAGATCTACGCCTATGCAGGTACATTATTTCTGTATATTAGTGTATGTTTATATCTAGAGTATGTATGTATTCAGTGTTTGTCTGTATGTAGTGTAAAGTCTGTATGCAATGTAATTCTGTACGTGATGTATATATTTATAAAGTAAAGGGGTGTAAACGGTACACCTAGTGTGTTACAGGAAGTGGGTAAATGGACGAGATCTAATGGACAAAGTTAATCAAAGAGGAAATGTGGGCGGGACTTATTAGACAAATTTAATCCAATGAACAATAAGAAAAATAACCTCTATAGAGATTAACAACTGAAAATAAAAAGAGAACTACTAAATACAATTAAGACAAGACAAATGCAATTTTTGGGGCATGTTAAACGACACAACAGCCTACTAAAAGCAATATTGGAAGGAAAAATACAAGGTAAAAGAGGTAGAGGTAGACCAAGACTAACATGGACGAGTAACATCAAAAGATGGACAAGAAGTCAATCTATGACAGCCTGCACCATCAAAGCAAGAAACAGAGTAGAATGGCGATCCATGGTCGCCAACCTATGTTGCGGAGAAGGCACACGGTGATGATGATGATGATGATAGAGAGTAAATGTGTTGGACGAATGAAAGGAAACAGTGTGAGAACTAAGAAAAAAGCTAGGAATAGCCCCCGCCATAGGATATATAAGGAAACAACAGATAAAATGGTTTGACTGCGTGACAAGACAGAAAGATCAAAACACAACACAACGAGCCTTCAATAAACGTTGTGAGAAAACCAGACCCAAGGGTCGACCACGAAAAAGATGGGTCGATGGAATATTATAAGCACTAGGAAACATAACTGCAGCAGAGGCGAATAGAAGAGCAAAAGACCGCAAATTATATCTCCCCTCGACGCTGAAAGGCAGATGAGGAAGGAAAGAGGAAGAATCCAAGGAAGATAATTTGGCGGGACTTACTAGGTAACGTTAATCCAGGAGAATAAATGGACGGGACTTACTGGACAAAGTTAACTTGATACTAGGAGAATAAATGGTGGGGACTTACTAGACAAAGTTAATACTAGGAGAATAAATGGTGGGGACTTACTGGACAAAGTTAATACTAGGAGAATAAATGGTGGGGACTTACTAGACAAAGTTAACTTAATACTAGGAGAATAAATGGTGGGGACTTACTAGACAAAGTTAATACTAGGAGAATAAATGGACGGGACTTACTAGACAAAGTTAATACTAGGAGAATAAATGGTGGGGACTTACTGGACAAAGTTAATACTAGGAGAATAAATGGTGGGGACTTACTGGACAAAGTTAACTTAATACTAGGAGAATAAATGGTGGGGACTTACTAGACAAAGTTAACTTAATACTAGGAGAATAAATGGTGGGGACTTACTAGACAAAGTTAATACTAGGAGAATAAATGGTGGGGACTTACTGGACAAAGTTAATACTAGGAGAATAAATGGTGGGGACTTACTGGACAAAGTTAATACTAGGAGAATAAATGGTGGGGACTTACTAGACAAAGTTAATACTAGGAGAATAAATGTTGGGGACTTACTAGACAAAGTTAATACTAGGAGAATAAATGGTGGGGACTTACTGGACAAAGTTAATACTAGGAGAATAAATGGTGGGGACTTACTGGACAAAGTTAATACTAGGAGAATAAATGGACGGGACTACTGGACAAAGTTAATACTAGGAGAATAAATGGACGGGACTTACTGGACAAAGTTAATACTAGGAGAATAAATGGACGGGACTTACAGGACAAAGTTAATACTAGGAGAATAAATGGATGGGACTTACTGGACAAAGTTAACTTAATACTAAGAGAATAAATGGACGGGACTTACTGGACAAAGTTAACTTAATACTAGGAGAATAAATGGACGGGACTTACTGAACAAAGTTAATACTAGGAGAATAAATGGACGGGACTTACTGAACAAAGTTAATACTAGGAGAATAAATGGACGGGACTTACTGGACAAAGTTAACTTAATACTAGGAGAATAAATAGACGGGACTTACTGGACAAAGTTAACTTAATACTAGGAGAATAAATGGACGGGACTTACTGGACAAAGTTAACTTAATACTAGGAGAATAAATGGGCGGGACTTACTGGACAAAGTTATTACTAGGAGAATAAATGGACGGGACTTACTGGACAAAGTTAACTTAATACAAAGAGAATAAATGGACGGTACTTAATGGACAAAATTAACTTAATACTAAGAGAATAAATGGACGGGACTTACTGGACAAATTTAACTTAATACTAGGAGAATAAATGGACGGTACTTAATGGACAAAATTAACTTAATACTAGGAGAATAAATGGACGGTACTTAATGGACAAAATTAACTTAATACTAAGAAAATAAATGGACGGGACTTACTGGACAAATTTAACTTAATACTAGGAGAATAAATGGACGGTACTTAATGGACAAAATTAACTTAATACTAGGAGAATAAATGGAAGGGACTTACTGGACAAAGTTAATACTAGGAGAATAAATGGACAGTACCTACTGGACAAAGTTAATGCTAGGAAAATAAATGGACGGGACTTACTGGACAAAGTTAATACTAGGAGAATAAATGGACGGGACTTACTGGACAAAGTTAATACTAGGAGAATAAATGGACGGGACTTACTGGACAAAGTTAATACTAGGAGAATAAATAGACGGGACTTACAGGACAAAGTTAATACTAGGAGAATAAATAGACGGGACTTACTGGACAAAGTTAATACTAGGAGAATAAATGGAAGGGACTTACTGGACAAAGTTATTCCCATGAAAATAAGGGGCGGAACTTACTGGACAAAGTTAGTACTAGGAGAATAAATGGAAGGGACTTACTGGACAAATTTATTCCCATGAAAATAAGGGGCGGAACTTACTGGACAAAGTTAGTACTAGGAGAATAAATGGACGGGACTTACTGGACAAAGTTAGTACTAGGAGAATAAATGGAAGGGACTTACTGGACAAAGTTAGTACTAGGAGAATAAATGGAAGGGACTTACTGGACAAATTTATTCCCATGAAAATAAGGGGCGGAACTTACTGGACAAAGTTAGTACTAGGAGAATAAATGGACGGGACTTACTGGACAAAGTTAGTACTAGGAGAATAAATGTAAGGGACTTACTGGACAAAGTTATTCCCATGAAAATAAGGGGCGGAACTTACTGGACAAAGTTAATCACAGGATATGACGTGGACGCGACCTACTTGACCTACCAGACTAAGATAAACTCAGAAGGATATTTATTTGCGGGACCTACAAGATAGAATAGATTAATTATCATCATCATCATCATCATCATCATCGAGTGCCATCTCCGCAACGAAGGTTAGCTACCATGGAGCGCCACTCTGCTCTTTTCTTGCTTTGATGGTGCAGGTTGTCATAGTCTGACTTGTCTATCTTTTGTTGTTACTCGCCCATGTTAGTCTTGGTCTGCCTCTGCCTCTTTTGCCTTGTATTTTCCCTTCCAATATTACTGTTAGTATGCTTAATTTAATTAAATTATAAATTAAATAATAGATTAAATAATAGATTAATTGGGTTCTACAAATGGGGATAATAGAGCGATTTAACGGATGAAGTGAGATTAGTTGATTCTTAGTGGAGAAAACAGACCCATTTAGGTTATCAGACTCTTTTCCGTAGTTACTATATAGCCTTTGACGTCTTGACAGACGGTTTATAACAAGCAATCATGCTATGTCGGTCGTTTGGTAAAATATTAGAGTCTTATGCTGGATACTGCTTTGCTGAACATCTTCTCTCGTGGCTGAATCTGCCAATATTGGATAAACAGATCCATCCACAGAACGAACAAGATGTATTCTTGGTACTTGGCCTCGTCTCCTTTCTCTTGCGTCTTTTGTCTTCTGAATTTGATATCAGCACTGTCTCGAAAATTGATGTGCCATTTTTTTTTCTATTTTTGTTCTCCATGTGCTACGATTTGCAGCCAGATTTTCAGTTTCTTTCACTGACAGAGAATCCCATCAAGGAAACCATGTAAATATCTTTGAATCTCAGCACTTATCTGCCATTTGGTCTCTTTCCATCCTTAAGTTCATCCTACAATATTTGTTTGGGAATACGATTGTTTGCCATTTTATTACATCTGCGGTTACTAGACTTTAACTTTCAGAAGAATATAACATGAAGAACATAACAGAAGAACATAACAGAAGAACATAACAAATAGTCCGAATGACTTGGATGGTATCAGGAACTTATGGTTCCTAGATGCCTTTACCCATCATCTCTATGCATCTTGATACCTTTACCCATCATCTCTATGCATCTTGATGCCTTTACCCATCATCTCTATGCATCTTGATGCTTTTACCCATCATCTCTATGCATCTTGATGCCTTTACCCATCATCTCTATGCATCTTGATACCTTTACCCATCATCTCTATGCATATTGATACCTTTACCCATCATCTCTATGCATCTTGATGCCTTTACCCATCATCTCTATGCATCGTGATGCCTTTACACATCATCTCTATGCATCTTGATACCTTTACCCATCATCTCTATGCATCTTGATACCTTTACCCATCATCTCTATGCATCTTGATGCATTTACCCATCATCTCTATGCATCTTGATACCTTTACCCATCATCTCTATGCATCTTGATGCCTTTACCCATCATCTCTATGCATCGTGATACATTTACCCATCATCTCTATGTATCTTGATGCCTTTACCCATCATCTCTATGTATCTTGATACCTTTACCCATCATCTCTATGCATCTTGATGCCTTTACCCATCATCTCTATGCATCTTGAAGTCTTTACCCATCATCTCTATGCATCTTGATGCCTTTACCCATCATCTCTATGCATCTTGATGCCTTTACCCATCATCTCTATGCATCTTGATGCCTTTACCCATCATCTCTATGCATCTTGAAGTCTTTATCCATCATCTCTATGCATCTTGATGCCTTTACCCATCATCTCTATGCATCTTGATGCCTTTACCCATCATCTCTATGCATCTTGATGCCTTTACCCATCATCTCTATGCATCTTGATGCCTTTACCCATCATCTCTATGCATCGTGATGCCTTTACCAATCATCTCTATGCATCTTGATACATTTACCCATCATCTCTATGCATCTTGATGCCTTTACCCATCATCTCTATGCATCTTGATGCCTTTACCCATCATCTCTATGCATCGTGATACATTTACTCATCATCTCTGTGTATCTGTATGTCTTTACCCATCATCTCTATGTATCTTGATACCTTTACCCATCATCTCTATGCATCTTGATGCCTTTACCCATCATCTCTATGCATCTTGATGCCTTTACCCATCATCTCTAAGCATCTTGATGTCTTTACCCATCATCTATATGTATCTTGATACCTTTACCCATCATCTCTATGCATCTTGATGCCTTTACCCATCATCTCTATGCATCTTGATGTCTTTACCCATCATCTCTAAGCATCTTGATGTCTTTATCCATCATCTCTATGCATCTTGATGCCTTTACCCATCATCTCTATGCATCTTGATGCCTTTACCCATCATCTCTATGCATCGTGATGCCTTTACCCATCATCTCTATGCATCTTGATGCCTTTACCCATCATCTCTATGCATCTTGATGCCTTTACCCATCATCTCTATGCATCTTGATGTCTTTACCCATCATCTCTATGCATCTTGATGCCTTTACCCATCATCTCTATGCATCGTGATGCCTTTACTTATCATCTCTATGCATCTTGATACCTTTACCCATCATCTCTATGCATCTTGATGCCTTTACCCATCATCTCTATGCATCGTGATACCTTTACCCATCATCTCTATGTATCTTGATGTCTTTATCCATCATCTCTATGTATCTTGATACCTTTACCCATCATCTTTATGCATCTTGATGCCTTTACCCATCATCTCTAAGCATCTTGATGTCTATACCCATCATCTCTATGTATCTTGATACCTTTACCCATCATCTTTATGCATCTTGATGCCTTTACCCATCATCTCTAAGCATCTTGATGTCTTTACCCATCATCTCTATGCATCTTGATGCCTTTACCCATCATCTCTATGCATCTTGATGTCTTTACCCATCATCTCTAAGCATCTTGATGTCTTTACCCATCATCTCTATGCATCTTGATGCCTTTACCCATCATCTCTATGCATCTTGATGCCTTTACCCATCATCTCTATGCATCGTGATGCCTTTTACCCATCATCTCTATGCATCTTGATGTCTTTACCCATCATCTCTATGCATCTTGATGTCTTTACCCATCATCTCTATGCATCGTGATGCCTTTACCCATCATCTCTATGCATCGTGATGTCTTTACCCATCATCTCTATGCATCTTGATGTCTTTACCCATCATCTCTATGCATCTTGATGCCTTTACCCATCATCTCTATGCATCGTGATGCCTTTACCTATCATCTCTATGCATCTTGATACCCTTACCCATCATCTCTATGCATCTTGATGCCTTTACCCATCATCTCTATGCATCGTGATACCTTTACCCATCATCTCTATGTATCTTGATGTCTTTACCCATCATCTCTATGCATCTTGATGTCTTTACCCATCATCTCTAAGCATCGTGATGCCTTTACCCATCATCTCTATGCATCGTGATGTCTTTACCCATCATCTCTATGCATCTTGATGCCTTTACCCATCATCTCTATGCATCTTGATGCCTTTACCCATCATCTCTATGCATTGTGATGCCTTTACCTATCATCTCTATGCATCTTGATACCCTTACCCATCATCTCTATGCATCTTGATGCCTTTACCCATCATCTCTATGCATCGTGATACCTTTACCCATCATCTCTATGTATCTTGATGTCTTTACCCATCATCTCTATGTATCTTGATACCTTTCCCATCATCTCTATGCATCTTTATGCCTTTACCCATCATCTTTATGCATCTTGATGCCTTTACCCATCATCTCTATGCATCTTGATGTCTATACCCATCATCTCTATATATCTTGATACCTTTACCCATCATCTCTATGCATCTTGATGCCTTTACCCATCATCTCTATGCATCTTGATGCCTTTACCCATCATCTCTATGCATCTTGATGCCTTTACCCATCATCTCTATGCATCTTGAGCCTTTACCCATCATCTCTATGCATCTTGATACCTTTACCCATTATTCTATGCATCTTGATGCCTTTACCCATCATCTCTATGCATCTTGATGCCTTTACCCATCATCTCTATGCATTGTGATGCCTTTACCTATCATCTCTATGCATCTTGATACCCTTACCCATCATCTCTATGCATCTTGATGCCTTTACCCATCATCTCTATGCATCGTGATACCTTTACCCATCATCTCTATGTATCTTGATGTCTTTACCCATCATCTCTATGTATCTTGATACCTTTCCCCATCATCTCTATGCATCTTTATGCCTTTACCCATCATCTTTATGCATCTTGATGCCTTTACCCATCATCTCTATGCATCTTGATGTCTATACCCATCATCTCTATGTATCTTGATACCTTTACCCATCATCTCTATGCATCTTGATGCCTTTACCCATCATCTCTATGCATCTTGATGCCTTTACCCATCATCTCTATGCATCTTGATGCCTTTACCCATCATCTCTATGCATCTTGAGCCTTTACCCATCATCTCTATGCATCTTGATACCTTTACCCATTATTCTATGCATCTTGATGCCTTTACCCATCATCTCTATGCATCTTGATACCTTTACCCATCATCTCTATGTATCTTGATGCCTTTACCCATCATCTCTATGCATCGTGATACCTTTACCCATCATCTCTATGTATCTTGATGCCTTTACCCATCATCTCTATGCATCTTGATACCTTTACCCATCATCTCTATGCATCTTGATGCCTTTACCCATCATCTCTATGCATCGTGATACCTTTACCCATCATCTCTATGTATCTTGATGTCTTTACGCATCATCTCTATGTATCTTAATACCTTTACCCATCATCTCTATGCATCTTGATGCCTTTACCCATCATCTCTATGCATCTTGATGCCTTTACCCATCATCTCTAAGCATCTTGATGTCTTTACCCATCATCTCTATGTATCTTGATACCTTTACCCATCATCTCTATGCATCTTGATGCCTTTACCCATCATCTCTATGCATCTTGATGTCTTTACCCATCATCTCTATGCATCTTGATATCTTTACCCATCATCTCTAAGCATCTTGATGTCTTTACCCATCATCCATCATCTCTATGCATCTTGATATCTTTACCCATCATCTCTAAGCATTTTGATGTCTTTACCCATCATCTCTATGCATCTTGATGCCTTTACCCATCATCTCTATGCATCTTGATACCTTTACCCATCATCTCTATGTATCTTGATACCTTTACCCATCATCTCTTTGCATCTTGATGTCTTTACCCATCATCTCTTTGCATCTTGATGCCTTTACTCATCATCTCTATGCATCTTGATGCCTTTACCCATCATCTCTATGCATCGTGATGCCTTTACCCATCATCTCTATGCATCTTGATACCTTTACCCATCATCTTTATGTATCGTGATGCCTTTACCCATCATCTCTAAGCATCTTGATACTTTACCCATCATCTCTATGCATCTTGATGCCTTTACCCATCATCTCTATGCATCGTGATACCTTTACCCATCATCTCTATGTATCTTGATGTCTTTACCCATCATCTCTATGTATCTTGATGCCTTTACCCATCATCTCTAAGCATCTTGATGCCTTTACCCATCATCTCTATGCATCTTGATGCCTTTACCCATCATCTCTATGCATCTTGATGTCTTTAACCATCATCTCTATGTATCTTGATGTCTTTACCCATCATCTCTATGCATCTTGATGCCTTTACCCATCATCTCTAAGCATCTTGATGTCTTTACCCATCATCTCTATGTATCTTGATACCTTTACCCATCATCTCTATGCATCTTGATGCCTTTACCCATCATCTCTATACTTCTTGATGCCTTTACCCATCATCTCTAAGCATCTTGATGTCTTTACCCATCATCTCTAATCATCTTGATGTCTTTACCCATCATCTCTATACATCTTGATGTCTTTAACCATCATCTCTATACATCTTGATGCCTTTTCCCATCATCTCTAAACATCTTGATGTCTTTACCCATCATCTCTAATCATATTGATGCCTTACCCATCATCTCTATACATCTTGATATGTTTACCCATCATCTCTATACATCTTGATGTCTTTACCCATCATCTCTATGCATATTGATGTCTTTACCCATCATCTCTAAGCAGCTTGATGTCTTTACCCATCATCTCTATGCATCTTGATGCCTTTACCCATCATCTCTATGCATCTTGATGCCTTTACCCATCATCTCTAAGCATCGTGATGCCTTTACCCATCATCTCTAATCATCTTGATGTCTTTACCCATCATCTCTATACATCTTGATGCCTTTATCCATCATCTCTATACATCTTGATGCCTTTACCCATCATCTCTATACATCTTGATGCCTTTACCCATCATCTCTAAGCATCTTGATGTCTTTACCCATCATCTCTAAGCATCTTGATTTCTTTACCCATACAGAAACAGAACATGTCCTACGGGTATCAAAGTTAAAGATATAAAAAAATAACGTGGACAAGAAATTGGTGACACTGACCGATGCACTGTCAGTCCTATCATCTCTAAATACCCCCATGAACAGTGAGCTAGATGACTTGAGAACAACCCTAGACTAACTGTACAATAATTTCCAGAGAGTGGTCATCTAGGGGATATCATCACATTGTAATATGTAAGGAAATGAATGTGCAGACAAACTAGCTAAGGAGGGAGGGAGATTACCACAAGAGAACCAACTGTTCAGCTACGATGAAGCCAAATCCATCATTAAAGGCCAGTACCATGAAAAATGGAAACAGGAGCACCCAAAGTATAACGAGAGGGATGGATACCTCCAACTATCAAGAAGGGATCAAGTCATCATACTTCACCTACGCACTGGCCACAACAGAATTAGAAACCACATGTTCACCAAACTAAACATTGGAACTAACAACCAATGCCACTGTACCCTGGGTAACATGACAACAAAACATGTTCTACAGGATTGCCACCAGTACACAGGACTGAGGAGGACAATGTGGTCCACACCCACCTCCCTGGAAGAGAAACTCTACAGGGCACTTGAACAGACAGCTGACTTCATGAGAGAGTCAGGAGTCCTAGTCTGAATGAGCTATGATCGCAGAAGAAGAGGAAGAGATGAACAAAAATATCATATTGAAAAAAAAGGATTATAATAAGAAAGAGTGACAATTGTGATGATTAATACCATCGATTCCATCACGGATTGTTGTGTGTTATTGTTTGTGTCTCACATGTGGTTAATCTACTGAACGATGTTTACTCATGTTTTATGTTATTGTTTGTGTCTCACATGTGGTTGATCTACTGAACGATGTTTACTCATGTTTTATGTTATTGTTTGTGTCTCACAGGTGGTTGATCTACTGAACGATGTTTACTCATGTTTTATGTTACTGTGTGTGTCTCACAGGTGGTTGATCTACTGAACGATGTTTACTCATGTTTTATGTTATTGTTTGTGTCTCACAGGTGGTTGATCTACTGAACGATGTTTACTCATGTTTTATTCTTGTTTGTGTCTCACAGGTGGTTGTTCTACTGAACGATGTATACTCATGTTTTATGTTACTGTGTGTGTCTCACAGGTGGTTGATCTACTGAACGATGTTTACTCATGTTTTATTCTTGTTTGTGTCTCACAGGTGGTTGTTCTACTGAACGATGTATACTCATGTTTTATGTTACTGTTTGTGTCTCACAGGTGGTTGTTCTACTGAACGATGTTTACTCATGTTTTATGTTACTGTGTGTGTCTCACAGGTGGTTGATCTACTGAACGATGTATACTCATGTTTTATGTTACTGTTTGTGTCTCACAGGTAGTTGATCTACTGAACGATGTATACTCATGTTTTATGTTACTGTTTGTGTCTCACAGGTGGTTGATCTACTGAACGATGTATACTCATGTTTTATGTTACTGTGTGTGTCTCACAGGTGGTTGTTCTACTGAACGATGTATACTCATGTTTTATGTTACTGTGTGTGTCTCACAGGTAGTTGATCTACTGAACGATGTTTACTCATGTTTTATGTTATTCTTTGTGTCTCATGCAGGTAGTTGATCTACTTAACGATGTCTACTCATGTTTTGATGCAATTGCTGAGGAGTTTGATGTATATAAGGTAAAATACAATTATCATTAAGGACTTCCGGTCAATATGGCGGAACCGTTGAGTCACTGTCTGAAAAGTCTTCCTTGTTGCAGTTTCCTCATATTCCAAGTCCGGCTTGCTGCCGGAGCTACTGTGTTTAGTGCTCTGTGCACACAGTGAGCTGTGATTTTCATTCGGATCATGTTTCGATATTCCGATTGCTTACGTTAAATGATAATGTCGTATGACGAAGGACAGTTCTGCTGCGTTCACTTTCGGTGCGACTTGACCTTATTCTGTTGACATGTGCTGTAGCTGCTATGATGGGGACTGCAGCTGTCTTTCTTTGTTTGGATCATTAAATTAGATGAATTTTAATTTGGATGTTTTCACTGCCACAGGCGGTTGAGCAGTTATGGATTTTAATTCGTGTTCAGTGATCCAGGGGTCTTTGACTAACTATAACTAGTTAGGTTAGTTCATCATGTCTCAGGTTATACATAACTATAACTGGTTATGTTAGTTCATCATGTCTCAGGTTATACATAACTATAACTGGTTTGTTAGTTCATCATGTTTCAGGTTATACATAACTATAACTGGTTATGTTAGTTCATCATGTCTCAAGTTATATATAACTATAACTGGTTATGTTAGTTCATCATGTCTCAAGTTATACATAACTATAACTGGTTATGTTAGTTCATCATGTCTCAGGTTATACATAACTATAACTGGTTATGTTAGTTCATCATGTCTCAGGTTATACATAACTATAACTGGTTTGTTAGTTCATCATGTTTCAGGTTATACATAACTATAACTGGTTATGTTAGTTCATCATGTCTCAGGTTATACATAACTATAACTGGTTATGTTAGTTCATCATGTCTCAGGTTATACATAACTATAACTAGTTATGTTAGTTCATCATGTCTCAAGTTATACATAATTATAACTGGTTTGTTAGTTCATCTTGTTTCAGGTTATAGATAACTATAACTGGTTATGTTAGTTCATCATGTCTCAGGTTATACATAACTATAACTGGTTGTGTTAGTTCGTCATGTCTCAGGTTATACATAACTATAACTGGTTATGTTAGTTCATCATGTCTCAGGTTATACATAACTATAACTGGTTTGTTAGTTCATCATGTTTCAGGTTATACATAATTATAACTGGTTATGTTAGTTCATCATGTCTCAGGTTATACATAACTATAACTGGTTATGTTAGTTCATCATGTCTTAGGTTATACATAACTATAACTGGTTATGTTAGTTCATCATGTCTCAGGTTATACATAACTATAACTGTTTTGTTAGTTCATCATGTCTCAGGTTATACATAACTATAACTGGTTATGTTAGTTCATCATGTCTCAGGTTATACATAACTATAACTGGTTATGTTAGTTCATCATGTCTCAGGTTATACATAACTATAACTGGTTATGTTAGTTCATCATGTCTCAGGTTATACATAACTATAACTGGTTATGTTAGTTCATCATTTCTCAAGTTATACATAACTATAACTAGTTATGTTAGTTCATCATGTCTCAAGTTATACATAACTATAACTGGTTATGTTAGTTCATCATGTCTCAGGTTATACATAACTATAACTGGTTATGTTAGTTCATCATGTCCCAGGTTATACATAACTATAACTGGTTATGTGTTCGTAAATGCGTTACGTTGATAGTTTACTGTAAAGCTATTCTCCCCGACATATCCGTTTTTTTGACATGTGCAGATTTTTAAAATACTTTTTCCAAAGTTGTGGCCATTTTTACTAAATCTTTGCGACTCTTAAATGCCAAGGGGTTCCTTAACGTGCGCCAAGGGCGTATGAACCGCCGCCCTGTTGTGCGGCGTTTTCAATCAGGGATTCATAACAGATCACTAGCCAGGGACCTGGCGAGGGTACAGGCACTGAAACGTCACGTGTCTGTGGTGAAAAATATCAACCAGGCCTGTGGTGGGATTTGAACGCGGTATGTTCTTGTTCAGAGGTAGATGCCTTATCTCTGTATCACCCATTCTGGAAGGAAGAAGAAGATGAGGAAATAACATGAAGAGCAGGAGGAGAAGAAGAAAAAGAGAAAAGAATAAAGGGATGGTAATTATGATGAATGATCAGATGAAAAAGGATGGAAATTATGATGAATGATCAGATCAAAAAGGATGGAAATTATGGTGGATGATAAAAAGAGGAACCCTAGAAGAAAAACTAACAGAGGAATTCAAGAAACTCCCTAACGAAGTATGCACTGTAGAAGAAGAGTGGAAACAATTTAAGGAAACAGTAACTAACATCTCTAAAACAGTTTGTGGAACGAAGCTAAGAACAAGAGAAGGGAAAAAGAGCACCCCGTGGTGGAACGAAACAATCAGAGAAGCAATTAAAGAAAAGAAGAAAATGTTTAAAAATTGGAGGGAGAACGAGAACCAAGAAAAATATGAAAGATATGCCTTCGTTCGAAAAAGAGTTAAAATGTTGATCAAAGAAGCTAAGCAAAGGAATTGGACAGAATTCGGACAAAACATGAGCAGGGACTTCAAGACAGCCACAAGAGATTTCTACAAAGCAGTAAATGCCACAAGAGCGAGAAAAGAAAATCATGATCCTACTGAGCTGATAAATGACAAAGACGGACAGCCAATATCAAATAACCAATGTATGTAACAGAGATGGAAAGAATATTTTGAAGACCTGTTAAACATACCAACTACCAATAAGATAACAAAACTACGCTAGAACTCATAAATACTGAACCCAACATCGTGAAAGAGGAAATAGAAGAAGTAATCAAATATGCACCAAGAAATAAAGCACTGGGGATAGATAACATACCAATAGAAATAATAGCAGCAGCAGGAGAAACAGGAGTGCAATGGCTGCACAGAATATTTAATGCAGCATGGCACCAACAACAAGCCCCAGAAGACTGGCAACAGGCAATCATCATACCAATATGGAAAAAGAAAGGTAGCAAAAGAGACTGCAATCAATATAGAGGTATATCTCTTCTCAGCCATGTAGAAAAGCTATACGAAAAAAGGCTGAGACCAATAATAGAACTACAGTTAAGCGATTCTCAAATGGGGTTCCGAAAAAACAGAGGATGTACCGACGCACTATTCACATTAAAACAGCTTGCAGAATAAACGACAGAACACAATCAAAACGTATACATAGCCTTCATTGACCAGGAAAAAGTATTCGACAGAGTAAACAGAGAACAACTGTGGGAGATACTAACAACATACTGAGTAAGCCAACATTTAACCAACCTTATTAAAAGTCTCTACGTCAACAACAGCTGCAGGGTCAGAACAGCAGCAGGCTACACAGACCACTTCGAAGTTAGATCAGGTGCAAGATAGGGGTGCGTACTATCCCCCCTACTGTTTATTACATACATGGACCATATATGCAAGCTAGCGAACCCATCAGAGACAGAGGAGATCAACGAGCTTCTATTTGCAGACGACCAGGCACTAATACATGAAACAATAGAAGACCTACAAGAACACTTAAACAAACTCAACATCTCAGGCACAAAATACAACATGAAAATCAACATGAACAAAACAGAAGTCATGAATGTTGCCAAAAATAAACAGAACATCAACACAACTATATGATGACAGACAACTAAAACATGTAGAGGAATTCAAATACCTAGGAAGTCTAATGACAGCAGCAGAGGCGAAGAGAAGAGCAAAAGACCGCAAATTATATCTCCCCTCGACGCTGAAAGGCAGATGAGGAAGGCACGAAAAAGAAGAAGAAGATAAAAAGGAGAAGAAGAAGGTGGAAATTATGGTGGAGTAGAAGAAAAAGAAGGTGGAAATTATTGTGGATGATAAAAAGAATGAGAAGAAGAAGAAGACGGTGGACATTATAATGGAGTAGAAGAAAGTGGAAATTATGGTGGAGTAGAAGAAGAATCTGATGATTGATATTATGGAGGAAGAGGTGGAGGAGGAGAATAAGAAGGAGAAGAGAAGAAGAAGAAGAGATGATGATGAAGAATGAGACACAGATGAAGGTGAAATAAAAGAGCAACGAGTACTTTTAATCTGTTAATTTTTAAGTATTTTGATTTCTAGTTTGATTAGTGTCCCATCTGATAAGAACTCTTTTATTTCATTATTTATCCTCGAGAATCTTCCATTCTATTTTCTCTTGTTAAGTCTCTCTGTAAAAGCTTACTTACCCAACCATTCTAATCATCTGTTAACAAAATCTCTGTATAATCCTAGCATGAAAGAGCATCTGTCTGTAATCACTCATCATCATCATATATATCCCCTCATAGTTGTGTCCTTTCTTGTCCAGGTAGAAACAATAGGAGACGCGTACATGGTCGTCTCAGGTCTTCCGCAGCGGAACGGAAACTTGCATGCAGCATACATAGCCCGGATGTCCTTGAAGCTTCTGAGGGGTATCAGCGAGTTTAAGATAAGGCACATGCCTAATGAGCGACTGAGGCTGAGGATCGGGTTACATTCCGGTATGATTTATTTGCTTGAGATTGTCAGTGGTTCTCACACTTTACACAACACCGTCACTTGTTTCTTTAAATCTTTCTAAACGAGTCTTCGAGCCTTATATGTTACAACATAGTTACCTTCAAATATATCACATAAAGGTCTTTTACACAGCCTCATCGGTGAAACAAAGCTAATTCACACGCCAAAATGATATATAATTTTATCCGTACAATATAGTAAATATATATTCATCGATGCTCCATTGATACTATAATTTTGTCCATGTTGAGGTCATGACTCGCACAGGCTTACCGAATATCTACACGCTACTCAAACAACGTAGGTTACGCTGGCTTGGCCATGTAAACCGTATGAAAGATGGCCGCGTACCGAAAGATATACTCTACGGACAACTGGCAGAAGGTAAAAGAACTAGGGGGCGCCCAAAACTTCGATTTGTAGATGTGTGTAAACGTGACATGAAGACTCTGAACATAAACCCTGCAGCATGGGAAGACAAAGCTGCAGACCGCAATCTCTGGAAACACACTCTAAAGGTTCACCTCAAAGAAGAAGCAGACAGATTCATAGAGAAAGAGAATACACGACGAAAGAAAAGAAAAAATAACAAATATATGGGCGCTGAAAAAATCCATAGTCAACTATGACTGACGGAGGGTACTACTACTACTACTACTACTACTACTACTACTACTACTGCTACTACTACTACTACTACTACTACTACTACTACTACAACATCATGAAACATTTATTCATCGCTGTTCCATACTCCACTGAGATGAAATGTGTCAGACGAATGGCAGGAAACAGCCTGAGAGACAAGATCAGAAATAAAGAACTGAGAAAAAAGCTAGGAACAATCCCAGCCATAGAATATATAAAGAAATAACAGATACAATGGTTTGGCCACGTGACAAGGCAGAAAGATTAAAACGCAACACAAAGAGGCCTCAATAAACACTGCGTGAACAGCAGACCCAAGGGTCGACCACGATAAGGATGGATTGAATGAAGCACTAGGAAAGACAAGAACAGCAGAGGCGGAGAGAAGAACAAAAGATCGCAAATTATATCTCCTCTCGGCGCTGAAAGGCAAATGAGGAAGGAAGAAATAGGAAGAAGATGCTCTAGTGATATATAATTTTATACATACAATATCAAAACAAATAAATACACCTATGCCACAGCGTTAAAAGTAAATGAGGAATATCTTATGCAACAAATCTATATCAATAGAAGTGAGAAAGAGAGTTCACCAGTGCTATATAGAACCAATTCTGATCTATGGAAGCGAATCATGAACAGTAGACAAAAAAATGAAAAGACGATTAGAGGCCATAGAGGTGGGATTTCTCAGAATAATGTTGAAAGTTCACTGGACAGCTAAAAAGACCAACGAGGAAATTCTCAAAGAGGCCAACACAAAAGGGGAGCTCATAAAAGACATCACAAAGAAACAGTCAACATTTTTCGGGCACATGAGAAGAGGAAAGTTGGAATACTTAGTTACAACTGGCGAAATAAAAGGAAAGAGAGATCGCGGACGACAAAGAGAGAAAATACTGGATGGTTTGTTGTCATGGCATGGAAAACAGTCAACAACAGAATTTATACGATGCTCTGTAGATAGAAGATTATGGAAGGACATGATCGCCTACGCCAACCGGCATGGCACATGATGAAGATGATGAGCCGATTTAAAGGAAAATAAAAAATACACCAGAGGACAATATTTATCTAAACTGTCAAGCATTATAACAAGTAGACCACTATGTATCATCATCAAGTATCATGCCTGCTGGGGTAGGTGATCATGTCTCTCCACAACTTTCTATCTTGACAGTTATTTATCATTTCTGTTGTTGACCTTCTGCTAAGCCATTCTCTTAAGCTGTCTGATATTTTTTTCTCTTTCCTTCCCTCTATCTCTTCGCCCCTCAATTTTCTCACTTGTTACAATATATTCAACTTGTTCTTATCTCAATACATGGCCAAAAAATGATGATTGCTCTCTTTTTGCTTTGACCTCTTTCAGAACGTTTTCATTCTCTTCTTAGCTGTCCATGGTATTCTCAACATTCTTCTGTAAAACCAAATTTCTACAGCCTCCAGTGATTTTCTTGTCTGTTGTCTTATTGTCCATGATTCATACCCATATGTTAAGACTGGCTCTACATAACATTTAAGAACTCTTTTTCTTGTTTCTATTGTCAAAAATGGATTGCATAGTATCTTCCTCATTTTTTAGAAAGCTGCTTTTGCCTGAGCCATTCTGCAGCTCACCACTTTTGTACATCTTCCGTCTGAGTGGACGGAAGATTGTGGAAGGACATGATCGCTTACCGGCATGGCACACTATGGTGATGATACCCCAGTGTACATAATTTTACACAAACAACACCAGAAATAATATTTTCATATACACATCTAAATGAAAATAAAATATCCATATTTGTAAAAGATAACTCTTGTTATCAACATATCCTCATGGAAAATGTATTAACGCATACATTCTCAAATATATTAACTCACACATCATCATGGAAAATATATTAACTCACACATCCTCATGGAAAATATATTAACGCATACATCCTCATGGAAAATATATTAGCTCACACATCCTCATGGAAAATATATTAACTCACACATCCTCATGGAAAATATATTAACTCAAACATCCTCAAATATATTAACTCATACATCCTCATGGAAAATATATTAACTCACACATCCTCAAATATATTAACTCACACATCATCATGTAAAACGTATATTAACTCATACATCCTCAAATATATTAACTTACACAGCCTCATGGAAAATATATTAACTCAAACATCCTCAAATATATTAACTCACACATCCTCATGGAAAATATATTAACTCACACATCCTCAAATATATTAACTCACACATCCTCAAATATATTAACTCACACATCCTCATTGAAAATATATTAACTCAAACATCCTCAAATATATTAACTCATACATCCTCAAATATATTAACTCACACATCCTCATGGAAAATATATTAACTCACACATCCTCAAATATATTAACTCACACATCCTCATGGAAAATATATTAACTCAAACATCCTCAAATATATTAACTCATACATCCTCAAATATATTAACTCACACATCCTCATGGAAAATATATTAACTCAAACATCCTCAAATATATTAACTCATACATCCTCAAATATATTAACTCACACATCCTCATGGAAAATATATTAACTCATACATCCTCAAATATATTAACTCACACATCCTCATTGAAAATATATTAACTCAAACATCCTCAAATATATTAACTCATACATCCTCAAATATATTAACTCACACATCCTCATGGAAAATATATTAACTCATACATCCTCAAATATATTAACTCAAACGTTCTCATGGACAATTATTCATGAATCATGTCATGGTTGAATATCGAAGCTGTAGTATCAAGAGGGGGGCTCGGTAGCTCACTGGTTAGTGAACTGGACGACTAAGGACAACAGGTTAGGTTCGATCAAGACTTCCTGGTTCACCCAGTCAAAAATGGGTACTAGATTTTTTTCTGAGTAAGTAAAATTGCTCGAGCATAATACTGACCACATTACAGCAACAAGCAGGCGCTGAAGGTCTATACAAATTATGGTCTTCTTTTTCTTCCTTTCAACTCCCTGTGGAGCATAGGTCTTCAACAAACACTTTCCGAGCCCTTCTTTTTTTCTTGCCTTTCTTTTAGGATCATTCCATGTCTTCCCCATAATCTCCATCTCATCTTTCTTCTCTCTTCTCCAAGAATATGTTTTTTTTCTTCCTCTTTGTCTTTTCCCTTGGGGATTCAAAAAAAAAAGGGCCTGTCATGTAATGCCCTCTGTTGACATCCGCAGTGTGTGTCCTATCCAGAGCCATCGTTTTTAAAATATGGTCACTAAGACCATATTCCCTATCACTATCACCATCATCATCATCATGTGCCATACCGGATGGCGTAGGCGATCATGTCCTTCCACAATCTTCTGCATCGTATCGGTTCTATTGTTGACTATTTTCCATGCCATGACACCAGCTATCCCGTATTTTCTCTCCTTGCCTTCCGCGATCTCTCTTTCCTTTTATTTTGCCAGTTGTAACCAAGTATTCCTACTTTCCTCTTCTCATGATGTGCGCGAAAAATGTTGATTGTTTCTTTCTGATGTTTTTTTTAGGAGCTCCCTTTTTGTGTTGGCCTCTTTGAGAATTGCCTCATTATTAGTCTTTTTAGCTGCCCAGGGATATACCCCATACGCCTTCCAAAACAGGGGAGTTGAACCTTTACGTTTTTTGTAGGTCAAGTTACGAGAAGTATATTTTGAGATCCACTCCAACAATCTTAACCAAGGGGACCTGTATGTAAACAAAGTAAGCAAGAACACGCTGCTGTCCAAATCACGACAAACAATCTAACATTGTTAAACAATGGTCGTAATGTCGCGTGATTTAATGTCGCCGGTAAACCGATCCTGTTTGTGACAGATAATGGGAGCGTATCTTTTGTCTTAGAGTTACGTTGTAAGTGTATCAGGCTACTAATTCCCTTGCAGAGTCGTGTTGCTATGCAACATGAACCATAACTCTTATCTTGTTAAAAGTAATTATTTAAAATAAACGAAATATGTTTGGATGCAGTTTAATATAGAAGATGAACACAAAAAAGTCCTTAATTTGCAACAGACACAAAATGTAACTTTCTTGGAATATTCTTACACTTCGACCAAACGTCACCGATACTCTATAAGCTGCCTATAATGTTCTCAAAATTATTATGTAAAATTATATTTCTGTTTTTCTGTTTTCATATTTATTGTCCAATGTTACACCATATAAAATAGCATCTTCATACCAACTTTGTGCTATGAAAGTCAAACATGGACCCTTTCTAAATCATATTTAAGAAAGATCAATACATGTGAGATGCGTTGTTTGAGAAAAGTAACAAACAACACAAGAAGAGATAGAATACCAAATGAAACCATAAGAAAAATGGTAAAAACAAAACCCTGCCAAGAATATATATAGAACAACAACTTAAATGGTTTGGCCACCTGGTCAGAATGAATCCTCACCAATCACCATCAAGGGCGTTCTTCTCGAGAATGCATGGAAAAAGACCAAGAGGAAGACCCAGAAGAAGATGGATAGATGCAGTGACAGAGACATGTAACAACAAAGGAAAATCACTAATTCAGACAGTTCGAGCAGCTCAAGAACGACAAATGATATAAACCACGACACCTTTTAGGTATCAGTGAGAAAGAGAAAAGAAGAAGATGGATAGATGCAGGCAGAGACATGTAGCAACAAAGGAAAATCACTAATTCAGACAGTTCGAGCAGCTCAAGAACGACAAATGATATAAACCACGACAACTTTTAGGTATCAGTGAAAAGAGAAAAGAAGAAGATGGATAGATGCAGTGACAGAGACATGTAACAACAAAGGAAAATCACTAATTCAGACAGTTCGAGCAGCTCAAGAACGACAAATGATATAAACCACGACACCTTTTAGGTATCAGTGAGAAAGAGAAAAGAAGAAGATGGATAGATGCAGGCAGAGACATGTAGCAACAAAGGAAAATCACTAATTCAGACAGTTCGAGCAGCTCAAGAACGACAAATGATATAAACCACGACAACTTTTAGGTATCAGTGAAAAGAGAAAAGAAGAAGATGGATAGATGCAGTGACAGAGACATGTAACAACAAAGGAAAATCACTAATTCAGACAGTTCGAGCAGCTCAAGAACGACAAATGATATAAACCACGACAACTTTTAGGTATCAGTGAAAAGAGAAAAGAAGAAGATGGATAGATGCAGTGACAGAGACATGTAACAACAAAGGAAAATCACTAATTCAGACAGTCCGAGCAGCTCAAGAACGACAAATGATATAAACCACGACAACTTTTAGGTATCAGTGAGAAAGAGAAAAGAAGAAGATGGATAGATGCAGTGACAGAGACAAGTAACAACAAAGGAAAATCACTAATTCAGACAGTTCGAGCAGCTCAAGAACGACAAATGATATAAACCACGACAACTTTTAGGTATCAGTGAAAAGAGAAAAGAAGAAGATGGATAGATGCAGTGACAGAGACATGTAACAACAAAGGAAAATCACTAATTCAGACAGTCCGAGCAGCTCAAGAACGACAAATGATATAAACCACGACAACTTTTAGGTATCAGTGAGAAAGAGAAAAGAAGAAGATGGATAGATGCAGTGACAGAGACATGTAACAACAAAGGAAAATCACTAATTCAGACAGTTCGAGCAGCTCAAGAACGACAAATGATATAAACCACGACACCTTTTAGGTATCAGTGAGAAAGAGAAAAGAAAGAAGTTACACCATATGTGTCTATATATGAGGATTAGCCCCACAAACACTGACAAGCTCCTTTAGGTATCTCAATTGCCTAAGCTGGATCACAAAATGTAACCCCACAGGAAATAACCCTCACCACGCCTCGATTGGTTGAGAAAAGGTAAAAGTCCGAGATTTGAATTGGCGTCTTAGCACGCGAGGTTTTACCCATTCTCGTGGACAATTATTCATGAATCCTGTCATGGTCGAATATCGAAGCTGTAGTATCAAGAGGGGGGCTCGGTAGCTCACTGGTTAGTGAACTGGACGACTAAGGACAACAGGTCGGGTTCGATCAAGACTTCCTGGTTCACCCAGTCAAAAATGGGTACTAGATTTTTTACTGAGTATGTAAAATTGCTCGAGCATAATACTGACCACATTACAGCAACAAGCAGGCGCCGAAGGTCTATACAAATTATGGTCTTCTTTTTCTTCCTTTCAACTCCCTGTGGAGCATAGGTCTTCAACAAACACTTTCCAAGCCCTTCAGTTTCTTGCCTTTCTTTTAAGATCATTCCATGTTTTCCTCATAATCTCTATCTCAGCATAGTGCTCGGCCGCCTATCCAGAAGTGTTCGGAGACTTCTGGATAGTGTCGCTTCAAGCATCGAAGCTCACGATGCGAGGCTGCATTCTTCACCTTCCCAGAGTACTACCCTTCCACTCATTTCTGCCAGTGTCTGGGTCGACAAGCCAGGGGTACTTTTGTCCCCATCCACGAGTACAACTCACACTGCTTCCAGTGGGGATCGAACACAGATTGTCCGAACGTCCGTAGCCCAGTCTGGTGGTTTTCCCAAGTACGCTATGTGAAAAGGATATGTCGTTAGTACAAATATCTTTCGAATATCGTTAGTGCTTTCACAAAATTGTCGGTGCCTTCTTTTTTGAGCAGAAACAATCTCCAGTACCAGTTTAATAATGGGTATGCCGAGAAGCCGTCGATGAAGGTCGAACGCACTTTTTGTTCTCAGCAGAACTGGTCAATAGCCACTGCTGTAGGAGGTTCCATACATCTCCCATGACATTCCCAAAAAATGAGGTTAAATATAAAAATAAAAATTTTCATTTCCAATGTTAACTCAGTCTTATTATATGACTGTGAAACATGGAAAACAACAAAAATGACAATCATGAAGATACAGACTTTCATTAATGGATGCTTACGCAGAATAAAAGGATGGAAATGGCAGGACAAAATCACTAACATAGGATTATGGAAATGTACCAGTCAAATACCAGTTGATAAAGAGATACAGGGAAGACGATGGAGCTGGATAGGACACACACTGCGCAAGCAAAATGAGAGTATTACACAACAGGCTCTTTTTTGGACAGATAGAAGCAGAGATGAATATGATGGGGAAAACATGGAATGATCTTAAAATAATAGCAGGAGACAGAACGGCTTGGAAAATGTTTGTTGAAGACCTATGCTCCACAGGGAGCTGAAAATAGAAGAAGACCACTATTTTTCGACCATCAAAGTTCTTTCACAAAATTGTCGGCGCCTTTTTGTCTTGACCAGAAACAATCTCCAGCACCAGTTCAAGAATGGGTATGCCGAGAAGCCGTCGATGAAGATAGAAAGTCACTTTTTGTTCTCAGCAAAACTGGTCAATAACCACATCTGCGGACGGTTCCATATATCCCCCATGACATCAACCAGTCAATCAGCCAGTCGGCCAACATTTATGGTTAAAGTATTTATTTTTTTTAAATCTTGTCTTATCTGGAGCCTCGGTGGCTGAGTGGTTAGAGAGCTAGCTTCCTAATCAGAATGGTCCGGGTTCGATCCTCACAATTGGTGGAAATTTTTTTCGGGCCAACAAAGCTCCAGGGTTCACCCAGCCTCTGAAAATGGGTACCTAAGATTTTTTTCCGGGAAGTTAAGGCGGTCTGGCGTGATACAGACCACATTACTCAAAAATGTCTTATCATGGAAGAATATGGTCACCAACACCATAAACCCCATACGCCTAGCAAGACAGGGGAGATCACTATTTAAAAAAAAAGTTGTTTTTTTTTTTCCCGCAATGCTAAAACATCCTTTCAAGACAGGGGAGATAATTATTTTAAAAAAAAACATGTTTCCCTCTATGCTGAAACATTCTTTGAAGACAGGGGAGATAATTATTTAAACAAAAAATTTTACCGCAATGTTGAAACATCCTTTCAAGACAGGGGAGATAACTATTTTTTTTTAATTACCGCAATGCTGAAACATCCTTTTTTGGATATTTTATTACATGAATGAATCAATCATGATTGTTAGAAGTAAAAGTAGTTACTCGTGAATCGATCTGACTAGCTGTGGTGTTTCCAGGTCCGGTCTGTGCCGGTGTGGTTGGACTAAAGATGCCCCGGTATTGTTTGTTTGGAGACACCGTGAACACAGCATCAAGAATGGAGTCCCATGGCGAAGGTAAGATGTCAAAGAGACAGCTACTCATTAAAATAATCTTACTCTCTCAAGTATTAAGATTAGAAACGTGATCAATCTCTCAAGTATTAAGATTAGAAACGTGCTCAATCTCTCAAGTATTAAGATTAGAAACGTGATCAATCTCTCAAGTATTAAGATTAGAAACGTGATCAATCTCTCAAGTATTAAGATTAGAAACGTGATCAATCTCTCAAGTATTAAGATTAGAAACGTGCTAAATCTCTCAAGTATTAAGATTAGAAACGTGCTAAATCTCTCAAGTATTAAGATTAGAAACGTGCTCTATCTCTCAAGTATTAAGATTAGAAACGTGATCAATCTCTCAAGTATTAAGATTAGAAACGTGCTCAATCTCTCAAGTATTAAGATTAGAAACGTGATCAATCTCTCAAGTATTAAGATTAGAAACGTGCTAAATCTCTCAAGTATTAAGATTAGAAACGTGCTCAATCTCTCAAGTATTAAGATTAGAAACGTGCTCAATCTCTCAAGTATTAAGATTAGAAACGTGCTCAATCTCTCAAGTATTAAAATTAGAAACGTGATCAATCTCTCAAGTATTAAGATTAGAAACGTGCTAAATCTCTCAAGTATTAAGATTAGAAACGTGCTAAATCTCTCAAGTATTAAGATTAGAAACGTGCTCAATCTCTCAAGTATTAAGATTAGAAACGTGCTAAATCTCTCAAGTATTAAGATTAGAAGCGTGCTAAATCTCTCAAGTATTAAGATTAGAAACGTGCTCAATCTCTCAAGTATTAAGATTAGAAACGTGATCAATCTCTCAAGTATTAAGATTAGAAACGTGCTCAATCTCTCAAGTATTAAGATTAGAAACGTGCTCAATCTCTTAAGTATTAAGATTAGAAACGTGCTCAATCTCTCAAGTATTAAGATTAGAAACGTGATCAATCTCTCAAGTATTAAGATTAGAAACGTGCTCAATCTCTCAAGTATTAAGATTAGAAACGTGCTAAATCTCTCAAGTATTAAGATTAGAAACGTGCTCAATCTCTCAAGTATTAAGATTAGAAACGTGCTAAATCTCTCAAGTATTAAGATTAGAAACGTGCTAAATCTCTCAAGTATTAAGATTAGAAACGTGCTAAATCTCTCAAGTATTAAGAATAGAAACGTGCTCAATCTCTCAAGTATTAAGATTAGAAACGTGCTAAATCTCTCAAGTATTAAGATTAGAAACGTGCTCAATCTCTCAAGTATTAAGATTAGAAACGTGCTCAATCTCTCAAGTATTAAGATTAGAAACGTGCTCATTCTCTCAAGTATTAAGATTAGAAACGTGATCAATCTCTCAAGTATTAAGATTAGAAACGTGCTCAATCTCTCAAGTATTAAGATTAGAAACGTGCTCAATCTCTCAAGTATTAAGATTAGAAACGTGATCAATCTCTCAAGTATTAAGATTAGAAACGTGATCAATCTCTCAAGTATTAAGATTAGAAACGTGATCAATCTCTCAAGTATTAAGATTAGAAACGTGATCAATCTCTCAAGTATTAAGATTAGAAACGTGATCAATGACTCAAGTATTAAGATTAGAAACGTTATCAATCTCTCAAGTATTAAGATTAGAAACGTGATCAATGACTCAAGTATTAAGATTAGAAACGTGATCAATCTCTCAAGTATTAAGATTAGAAACGTGATCAATCTCTCAAGTATTAAGATTAGAAACGTGATCAATCTCTCAAGTATTAAGATTAGAAACGTGCTCAATCTCTCAAGTATTAAGATTAGAAACGTGATCAATCTCTCAAGTATTAAGATTAGAAACTTGCTCAATCTCTCAAGAAAGTAAAATCAACGCAGTGTAGACATGCTTGTTGTACCTAATTACGCATTTATACATAATATGCCGATTCATGATTGGACAAAGAAGTTACGACTGTGGTTTTCTGTTGCTTACCGTCGGTTTGTTTACGGTTGACTCCGCCTTTGATTAAAAAGTCTCACCCACAAGGCAGTGGGGATGGGCCCAGGACGCTAATTTCCAATATTAGGAAGAAACAATCATCATGTTTTGGCCATGAAATGAGAAGAGAACAACTGGAATATATTGTAACAACTTGGAAAATTGAGGGACGAAGAGATAGAGGGAAGCAAAGAGAAAAGATACCAGACAGCTTAAGAGAATGGCTTGACAGAAGGTCAACAATAGAAATGATAAAGAACTGCCGAGATCGAAAGTTGTAAAGAGACATGATCACCTACGCCAGCAGGCCCGGCACTTGATGATGATGATGATATAATATGCCAAAGAGTTCTGTATTAAGAGAGAAGATGCTAGATAGCTTGGTGTCATGGCATGGAAAACAGTCAACAACAGAATTGTTACGATGCACTGTGGATAGAAGATTGTGGAAGGACATGATCGCCTACACCAAAAGGTGTTATCGTATATTATATATTTATTATTGTTATTATTTTGACAACTGCACAGCACATTTGTTGTTAATAACGATCACGACAGAGTTCTCATGTTTTATATTATCATAATAATTCTTTAATGACTTCTAATTATTCTTCTTGGCACGTGATACAATATTATGCACTTCTCTTGGAGTTAATGTTCTTTAATTCTTGGACGTTCAGAGGTTTACCACCGATGACTATTGAACAGTCCGTAAGTGCATTTTATACATTGCTATCTCTCACACAACTTACTTACGACTTCGTCAAAGAAATACGAGCACAACTTGAAATCTTTCAAAAACACTTCACAACACTGAAGTGCATATGTCCATTATTTACTTGTCAACTAACATAAAGATCCTAACTACTTGAATCTTGTGTCTACTACTTGGAGAATTCTAACTTTACTTGAAGATTATTAACTACTCTTCCTGACTAAACTTTCTTGACTAAACTTCTGTCCTGGTTCTAACTTTCTCTGACTGCATTGCTTGTCTGACTTGTTGTTCCTAAACTTCTAATCTTCCGAGCCTAACTAACTGGCTCAACTTCTAATCTCGATCTCCAGTTCTAGTTTTTCTTCTAAATCTTCTTGTTGTTCGAATTCTTGTGTAACTTTCGATCTAACTTTCTGGCTCAACTTCGGTTCTTAACTTTCAGATCTTTCTCCGTTCTTTCTGACTAAAACCTATCGTGTTGAAGTTTAAATACTCCAACATCACACTTTGTGTGACATATCTTCAGCCAATGAAATCATCGCAATTGTCGCGAAATGACAATTTGCAACCCCTCCGATCACTCGTGGAGCCCATCAACTCTCATTATTATGACCCAAAACTTGACATATGACTCAAAATTGTCAAAACAAACTGTTTATTACTCTGTGAGTAACCTCTAAATTGATCGCTCCCTCCCTCCGTGACTTCTGTCTAACCTCAGGTCAGCCTTGAGCTCCCCTGAGTTTCAACATAATCATTACTTCATGACTTTGACCTGTCCTGATAGATGTTTGTCAAAACTATTTATCAGACTGCCAAAGCCATGCGGTGAATACATGCGCTATTTTATCCCCATTTCCAAAACAACATGCTTGGAAATTTCCATTCCCACAACTCATTCTGTCCAGTACTTATTCTGAACCCTCCTACCTTTGCTCTGTCCACTACCCCCTATGAACTTTCTATTCCCTTAACTTGTCACTCTGTCACTAACTACTGATGATCGCTGTCATATTTTACTGCTATAGTTTATTAATAAATGGGTACCGGTTAATTTACCTGCCCCATGTTCTCACTAGCTATACTGTTACACAGGCATGTCACATGATGATGATGATGAATAACCTACCATAGAGAGGACAAGGAAAACCTGACAAAGGTAGACAGGACTAAAGTGGATGCACAGCATCAAGAGATAAACAGGAGACCATGAGTCTACCATCAGGGGATTGGTTGGTCTAGTGGCAAGACGCCGGCCATGAGACAGAGAGGTTGTGAGTTCAAACCCCGGCTGAACCAGTTGGGATTTTTGTTTAAATAATTTCTCTCTTCGGTAACCACCCCTGGTCTCAGAAGCGAGGCCCGGCTTGAAACGTCAATTGCTCAACGACGAAAAAAATATGAGTACCTCCGAAGAGGAGTTATCTGCATGTACGGCGAGGGACCCCTGTGCACACGGCTGACATAGGAAAATGGATTAACACGAAAAATTCAGTTCCTAGTCTCTAGGGACTACGCCAGAAGTGAAAGCGCCGAAAAAAAATCTACCATCAATGCATGAGACAGTTTGTTTGTTTGTTGTTAGGCTCATCATCACTGCATACCGGACAAACCCATAGGTGCTTCCACATCCCCTGGAGAAAATCCGAGGAGAATCCTGGTCCACGTGTACGAACTCCGTAGCACGGTCTGGGATCCACGGTGTGGGTCGGTTTCTGCTAATTTTTTTTTTCCGGGTCATGGTCATATTTGAGAAGAGGAAAGTTGGAATACTTGGTTACAACTGGCAAAATAGAAGGAAAGAGAGATCGCGGACGACAAAGAGAGAAAATACTGGATAGCTTGGTGTCATGGCATGGAAAAAGTCAACAACAGAATCTGATACGATGCACTGTAGATAGAAGATTGTGGAAGGACATGATCGCCTACGCCAACCAGTATGGCACATGATGGTGATGAGTGGTCATATTTGAGGTCTACTCTTTTTTTATCTTAATTGCGAAGGAATCTTTAACGTGTGCAGCTGCACACGGGACCGCATGTTTATTCCTGCTATCCCAGAGGGCCAGACATCGGATCTCACTCCCCAAGAGATCGGGAGAGGGTGAAGTTAGAAAGAAACCACAGATTAATTTTTTCTTATTCTGGAAAAAGAAAAAAAAAACCACCTCTTCTGGTGAGCTTTGAACCCAATTCCTTCCATTACTGAGGCATGCGTCGTACCTCTAGGGACCCCCCCCCCCCCCCTCACCCCCCCCTCACCCCCCCCCCCCCCCAAAAAAAAAAAAGACAAAAGAGACAGAATAAAAATTACTATATATAGCCAATCTGCTATGTAAAGACAGCACAAAATGATGATTTTACTTATGCTGGTGATGTCGTTATTAAATACGAAAATTGCACAGTTGATGATAAAGTGATGATGATATTAATGTTTTTAATCAAGTATATTTATTATTTAACTTAGCACGATGACCGTCTCACACCTTGTTCGTTATTTATTATGGCAAGAATAATAACTCATTGCTTCTGCATGTCTTCATATCTTATAGCTATGATGATCCATATGAGTTCATCAGTGAAAGAAATCCTAGATCAGTTTGGCACTTTTGAGATTACTTCACGTGGAGAGATTCTCATTAAGGTATGTGTTTACTCACTATTATATTTCATAATCCACTCTGATCCACAACTTTCTGTCGAATTACGCCACGACACAAGCAGCGTGTAGGGGAGTCTATATAAAAGGACGTTACAAATACAAGCATGAATGGATGGTGGATAGGTCAAAGGACGAACGGTAGTATGGATGATGAATTGATGGATGCATGTATGGATTGATAGGTCTTAGGATGGATGGATGGAGAGGTCAAGGGATCTTGGGTGGGTGGGTGGGTGGGTGGGAGGATGGATGGATAGACCAATTTAACAATAGATCCCATCATTGAGATTTATTTATAAACAAATGGATGGATGGATGGGTGGGTGGGTGGATGGATGGGTGTGTATGTATGGGTATTGGGTGTGTGGGTGGATGGATGGGTGAGTGGATGGATGGGTGTGTATGTATGGGTATTGGGTGGGTGGGTGGGTGGGAGGATGGATGGATGGGTGTGTATGTATTGGTATTGGGTGGGTGGGTGGGTGGGTGGGTGGGTGGGAGGATGGATGGATGGGTGTGTATGTATTGGTATTAGGTGGGTAGGTTCGGATGGATGGATAGACCAATTTAACAAATTTAGCCAACTTTCCTTATACTTTTTTAAAAAGAAAAATGAAACAATGTAACAAACCTCATACATGAGAACGGATTCTGGGGCTGTAATTGATGCACTCTTTTTATGGACGAAAACAATAAACGAAAGTGTGCCCAAGATGCCCAACAGCAGCTAGTGACCCATAGCTGACTGCTTCATGACCACTAAACCAAAAAATTCCAAATGTGAAAAGTTTTTAGTTCTCTGCCCACTTATCGCCTTCTATAGAAGTATGCCTGAGGGTTTAATGGGAAACCCCGGAATACCCCCGACGTTTTCAGCGTTACGAGACGTCACGGTTGTGGTGAGCTAGACGTCAGACATTCATAGTTTCAATAGCTGAAAACGTCACACCAGGAAGGGTGTTTAGGGGGTTTCCCTTTCAGCATTTAGACTTACTTCTGTTGCTGATAAGTGTTGTTGATGTGATCCACGAGTTGATGCGTTCAAGCTACAATTTGACTCATTGATGTGGCGAGTGGTAATAGTCTTCTTCACATTCCCGGCTCTTACTGGAGAAGTTGGAGTTCGTATATCTCAGGCTATGCTGGGAGACTACTACTAGTCAACATAGGGGTTCTGTAATACTAGGTCTTCTATATCAGTAAAAGCCACCACTACAGGAAACACGGCGATCCTAGCTTCTGTTAGCCAGCCTGTTTTGACGCAGATTCAATACTAGGTCTTCTATATCAGTAAGAGACACCACTACAGGGAACACGGCGATCCTAGCTTCTGTTAGCCAGTCAGTTTTGTTGTAGATTCAATATTAGGTCTTCTATATCAGTAAGAGCCACCACTACAGGGAACACGGTGATACTAGCTTCTGTTAGCCAGTCTGTTTTGTTATAGATTCAATACTAGGTCTTCTATATCAGTAACAGCCACCACTACAGGAAACACGGCGACCCTAGCTTCTCTTAACCGGCCTGTTTTGTTGTAGACTTAATACTATGTCTTCTATATCAGTAAGAGCCACCACTACAGGAAACACGGTGATCCTAGCTTCTCTTTGCCAGCCTGTTTTGACACAGACTGTTACTGGAGGAGACCACGATGAGGAAGAACTGATAGGTCTTGGTCAGCTGATGTTGCGCCGACCCTGCTATTGCGACCATAAGTCGCAGGCGCCTATACTCTCCCCCCCCCCCGCTCCCCCCACTCACTTCTATAGATATCGATGGCCAACCTAACTTCATACTTCTTGTGGGTCTCTTAGTGAGAAAGCGATAATCAGTTCTCCCTTTAGATTCCCATTTTCTGGGGGGGGGGGGGTTGTCAATTGTTTTGTAGCTATATATAGACCATCATTGGAATCTATTTATAAACAATTGTTTTAATTATATTCACAGGGTAAAGGTCAAATGTATACATTCTGGCTGAAAGGGGAAAACACTCCAACCAACCACAGCTAAGTCAAGGTCTGGGATTATCCTTCTATACGTCAGATATTAAAACGATGTATTTCATCAGATGTTCAAACGATGTATTTCATCAGATGTTGAAACGATGTATTTCATCAGATGTTGAAACGATGTATTTCATCAGATGTTGAAACGATCTATCTGTATATATGTACATGCATGATGTACATCATCTCTTAATTTATTTTAATATAACAGACATTGTTGCTACCGTCTCACTATGGAATACCAGGAGTCGAGAAGGACCAGCAGGCAAAGGAAGGTTCAACATGCACACAACTAGATACACCCGTTACATACCATCATAAGAAACAGATAATCAAATCAATCAGAGGACCACAAGCCCTAAATAAGGATGCACTTCATAATATGAGTAGATGTGAACAAGTTATCAGTATACGCCTCAGAACAGGACACAATCGATTCCACAGTCACATGTATACAAAATTCAAGATTGGCACTTCAGCCACATGTATATGTAGGTAGGCACCCCAGATTGCTGAACACATACTTCAAAACTCTACATAATATAGTACACTGATGGAAAACCCATTGGTCCATAGATAAAACACTACAGGCAAATCATGAACAGTAAACAAAGAAATGAAAGACGATTAGAGGCCACAGAGTTGGAATTTCTCAGAAGAATGTTGAGAATTCCCTGGAGAGCTAAAAAGACCGATGAGGACATTCTCAAAGAGACCGACACAAGAAGGGATTTTCTGAGAAACATCAGAAAGAAACAATCAACATTTTCGAGCACATCATGAGAAGAGGAAAGTTGAAATACTCGGTTCATCATCACCATTCAGTGTCGTCTCCGCATCGAATGGCGCTCCATTGTAGCCAACCTTCGATCCGAGACGGCACTCAATGATGATGATTATGATGATTATGATGATGGTGATGATTATGATGATTATGATGATTGTGATGATTGTGATGATTGTGATGATGATTATGATGATTATGATGATTGTGATGATTGTGATGATTATGATGATTATGATGATTGTGATGATTATGATGATTATAATGATTGTGATGATTATGATGATTATGATGATTATGATGATTATGATGATTGTGATGATTGTGATGATGGTGATGATTATGATGATTGTGATGATGGTGATGGTTTAACTTCTTCCCAATGTTTGACTTTTTATCGTTTTCATAACATCTGCAACATTTTACACTTGCAAGTATGAATCGCGTGAGTCTAATTACTAATTTCATCTACAAAAGTTGACGTTTATGTAAAATGATATCTACATTTTCAAATTACGTGATATATAAATAATGTGAAGTAATACATATAGAGGGTCAAGACAACAAAAATGCACATAAATGAGAGCCAAGACAACAAAAATGCATATAAATGAGGGCCAAGACAACAAAAATGCATATAAATGAGGGCCAAGACAACAAAAATGCACATAAATGCATCAAAATTGGAAGCTGCGGAGAAGTTAATTATGAGTAAAATGAAAACAAAAAAATAGGAAAAAACAGTATGATTAAATTTTCACGTAACAAGCGTACAACACAAACTAGAACGACGTTACGACTCGATAAGTTTTCAGCAGGAACAAACACACAACACACAAACATATATGTATAAAAAAAAATTTTTATAGCAAAATTTTCCTGTTATATCTTTCTTCTAGTTCAAAATTATTATATTTTAATAATTTTTAAAATTTTAAATACATATTCATATATGTGTTGTATGTTTGCTCCTGCTGAAGGCCTATTGAGCCAAAACGTCGTTCTGGTTTTTGTTGTCCACTTGTGACGTGAAGCTTTAACCATACCATTTTTGTTTATTTGTATGTTCTATATCTATATTAACGAGGCAAAGAAATTGTATAAATAACACACGTTTGAGAGAAGCTTGTAACTTTGTCTGTTTAAATTCTTCCTGTTTTATAACTATATCTGTTTCTTACCATTTCATGTACGTTTATATCATTTGTTGCAAACGATAATAAATGTATATTTTATCTGATAAGACTTTATTATTTTTCTTATCGAAATCGACATTTGACATTTCTGGAACTGTTATCAACGCGTAAATTATCATCTATCGAATCTGTTGGTGTAGGTGGGACCTGTTTTGTTCCTGTTTCTAGTTTGCAAATTATAACAGTTAATATTTAAGCATATATATAGAGGATTGACTGGAAATGCAAGAAGACTGGAGGTAGAGATGTTAGAAGGCTGGAGGTAATTTACAAGTTTAGCATCGTAAATTGTTTCTGTTAAACGAGTGGTCTCCCCTGATTGACCTCCGGGTATTTGAATGTACATGTATCAACTGCTTCTAGATGTTGAGGGTTAAAAAATTTAAAAAAAAAAGTTAGGGTTAAACCTAACCCAGGGGTCTTCTAATGTCAAATTAAAGAATGGCAAGCAAAGGTGACGTTACTCCGAACAGGCACAATTTACGACGCTAAACTCATAAATAACCACAGAAAGAACATGGACCGCGTGGAGTGAAGGAACAGTTTTTGCCTCACAGACCACCAGAATTTTGACTTCCTCTCTATCTGTCCTCAAGACAATAATACAAGATAAATACAATAAACATTACAGCTCATTTTGATAGTAGTTGTAGAATTCTTTAATGGAAACTCGCCAAACAAACACCCTCGCTATACAGCTCGTTGTCTGTACCACTTTCGCACTAATTCTCGCAGAATCACCAAGGCCATGATTTTTATTTCCAAAACTATGGTAACACAAATTGTCTAGAAGCTAATTTTGTTTAATTTCTCAAACAATGGTAGCACAAATGTCTCAGAGATATTTTGTTTAATTTCTCAAACAATGGTAGCACAAATGTCTCAGAAATATTTTGTTTAATTTCTCAAACAATGGTAGCACAAATGTCTCAGAGATATTTTGTTTAATTTCTCAAACAATGGTAGCACAAATGTCTCAAAAATATTTTGCTTAATTTCTCAAACAATGGTAGCACAAATGTCTCAGAAATATTTTGTTTAATTTCTCAAACAATGGTAGCACAAATGTCTCAGAAATATTTTGTTTAATTTCTCAAACAATGGTAGCACAAATGTCTCAGAAATATTTTGTTTAATTTCTCAAACAATGGTAGCACAAATGTCTCAGATATATTTTGTTTAATTTCTCAAACTATGGCACCACAAATGTCTCAGAGATATTTTGTTTAATTTCTCAAACAATGGTAGCACAAATGTCTCAGAAATATTTTGTTTAATTTCTCAAACAATGGTAGCACAAATGTCTCAGAAATATTTTGTTTAATTTCTCAAACTATGGCACCACAAATGCCTCAAAAGCTATTTTTTTATTTCTTAAATTATTATATCACAAATGTCTCAAAAGCTATTTTTTTTATTTCTCAAATAATGGAATCACAAATGTCTCAAAAGCTATTTGTTTTCCTCAAACTATGGCACCACAAATGTCTCAAAAGCTATTTGTTTTCCTCAAACTATGGCACCACAAATGCCTCAAAAGTTTTTTTTTTTTATTTCTTAAATTATGATATCACAAATGTCTCAAAAGCTATTTTTTTATTTCTCAAATAATGGAATTTCAAATGTCTCAAAAGCTATTTGTTTTCCTCAAACTATGGCACCACAAATGTCTCAAAAGCTATTTGTTTTCCTCAAACTATGGCACCACAAATGTTTCAAAACCTGTTTTTTTATTTCTCAAATTATAGTACCACAAATGTCTCAAAGCTACTCGTATTTTTTATTTATCAAATTATGGTATCACAAATGTCTCAAAGCTATTTTTTCGGGGTTCAGTTGTCGAGATCTTTTGCAATCTCGTCTAGTTTAACGTCCTGGGCAGCTGGGAAAAAAAAATAAATTCTGTTTAGAAAAGAAATAATTGCTTGATATAATTTTGTGTTCATCTTTCTCTTGTCCTAAAACTTAGAATGACAAAGAATTCTATACATGAAATGTGAAATCTTTCTTTCTTTATATATTTCTTTCTTTCTTTTTTTCCTTTCTTTCTTTCTTCTTTTTTTCTTTTTTTCTTTTTTTTCTTTTTTTTCTTTCATTTCTTTTCTTTCTTTCTTCTTTCTTTCTTTCTTTCTTTCTTTCATTCTTTACTTTTTTCTTTCTTCCTTTTTCTTTCTTACTTTTATTTATTTTTTCTTTCTTTTGTTTCTTCTTTTTTCTTTTCATTATTTCTTTCTTTCTCACCTTTACCCGGAGACTACGGAAGAAATAATTGTCCACTTCCGTCATCCGCCATTAAGAGACCTCGGTTGTTGATGTGCTGTTATTGTGGTCTGGAGCAGAACTGGGATATTTGCATTTTTCGGCCACGCATATCTGACTACAGCATGGTGATTTTTAGTACGGGCTTACCTTGCATTTTCGATCCCTACTTGATAGGCAGGTCATTACTTGGTTTGAACTTCATCGTCTCTGATGTTCGCAGATACTGACGCACGCAATCAGCTATGGGTCGCTGATCGCTCTAAGCTTAGTTGCTAATGTGTGTCTGGGCCCCGAAATGGATTTTGTTGTTGCATTGCACATGTATTTATGAGGCACCAATAGATTCCTCCCTTAGTTTGCTTCCAGTATTTGAGAGAATTTCATGTTTTCTCTTCTAGACATCAAGCCAGCAGGTAAAAATCAAGGACTAATCTTAAAATTTATTTACCATTTCTGTTGTTGATCTTCTGCCAAGCCATTCTCTTAAGCTGTCTGGTATCTTTTCTCTTTGCTTCCCTCTATCTCTTTGTCCTTCAATTTCCCCAGTTGTTACAATATATTCCAGTTATTCTCTTCTCATTCATCATCATCATTGAGCTCCGTCTCCGCAACTAAGGTTGGCTACCATGGAGCGCCATTCCACTCTGTCTCTTGTTTTGATGGTGCAGATTGTCATAGGCTGACTTGTCAATCTTTTCATGTTACTCGTCCATGTTAGTCTTGGTCTGCCTCTTCTCATTATTCTTCTTCTACCTTTTAGCTCCCAGTGGAGCATAGGTCTTCAACAAACACTTTCCAAGTCGTTCTGTTTTTTGCAATTCTTTTAAGATCATTCCATGTCTTCCCCATCATCTTCATCTCTGCTTCGATCTGTCTTCTCCAAGAATTCCTTGGTCTTCCTCTTTGTCTTTTCCCCTGGGGATTCCAAAAAAGGCCTGTTGTGTAATGCTGTCAGTTGGCTTCCGCAGTGTGTGTCCTATCCAGCGCCATCGTCTTCGCTGTATCTCTTTATCCACTCGTATTTGACTGGTACATTTCCATAATTCTATGTTAGTGATTTTGTCCTGCCATTTCCATCCTTTTATTCTGCGTAAGCGTCCATTAATGTAAGTCTGTATCTTCATGATTGTCAATTTTGTTGTTCTCCATGTTTCACAGCCATATAATAGGGCCGACTTAACATTTGAGTTGAATGAAAAAGGAAAGTTACATCTCTTACCTTTATTATCCATATCCTCGATTAAGTCATCCACAGAGATGCCAATCTTATTAGCAAATACAACAGTTTGCATTAAACGAGTCTCCACAAACCTCAAACCTGTTAAAACATCGTTTTTAAATTCAATGTTTACAAATAAATTAAATGTTGTTGTCTATAAACGAAAAAGATTAATGTGTTCTTTGTTAGACAATTCACATCAATAGAATACAACGAAACCAAACTCCAGCATGTCCACTCTGTGAACACCCACATGAAAGAGTAGAACATTACCTTTTTGAATGTCCAAAGCTCATTGACATAGGAGCAACTCTACTTTCTCAAAGTCGTGATTAGTGAAACACATTGTATGGAACTACAAGGGAACTTAGAAATAAGTATATATATAATTACATTATTGGATGGAAGGAAAAGAAAACAAACGATGAAGTTTTAAAACAACTAAAAATGAAAGAGAACTACTAAACACAATTCAAACAAGACAAGTATGATTTTTCGGCCATGTTAAAAGACACCACAGCCTACTAAAAGTAATCATGGAGGGGAAAATACAAGGTAAAAGAGGCAGAGGCAGACCAAGACTAACATGGACGAGTAACATCAAAAGATGAACAAACCAGCCGATGACAACCTGCACCATCAAAGCAAGAGACAGAGCAGAATGGCGCTCCATGGTAGTCAACCTTCGTTGTGGAGATGGCACTCGATGATTATTATAATTACATGGTATTGGGCCGAAGGGTATCGGCTCACAGGCTTCTGGATCCATAACAACAATATAGACAAGCAACGACTTAAAAAATGGAAATTGAAAGAAAGAGTTCTAATGTGCTTATCGGTATATCTTAAGGCCCGTTGTGTTCTGTTATGATCTTTATGTCTTATCACGTGACCAAACTATTTATTTGTTGTGTCTTTATATATTCTATTTAAAAAAAGTAAAGTACCCCCGTCACGCCAAGTGGCGTATAGGGAGTATGGTGTTAGTGACTATACATTTTACAGACCTTCAGCACATGATTTTCGGGGTAATGTGATCGGTATTACGCCTGTGCCGCTTTACTTTCCAAGAAAAAAATCCGGTACCCATTAAAGGCTGGGTGAACCGGAAGCCATCGGTTGAGATCGAACCCTACCTCTTGTACTTTGTAGCCCGGTTCACTAACCACTGAGCTATCAGGCTCCCTTTATATATTATATGGTGGGAATTATTCCAAGCTTTTTTCTCAGTTCTTCATTTCTGATCTTATCTCTCAGGCTGTTTCCTGTCATCCAACATTTTTCATTGGTAGTGGTTATTTTTTCTTTTTCTTCTTGCATGTAGGGTCCAGGTCTGGCACTGGCAGCACAACGTTGGGATGAGTAGAAATGCATTGTTATTACCAAAGAGAAACAGGATTAGAAGGGAAGGCACAAGACGCTAATTGTAGACAACACCAGCGGTGACAACCACATTTAACTATACAGATGGCCCGGCCCACAGGTAGAAAATAAATGTAAAAAAACACCCTAACTAGCATGACTGGAATTGGACGCTGGACTCTAGAACAATAAGAAAGATAACGACCACCGAAATGAAATGTGTCAGAAGAATGACAGGAAACAGCTTAAGGGACAGAGTAAGAAACACTGACCTGAGGAAGAAACTCGAAATTGAACCAGCAATCGAATACATAAAGAAACAACAGATAAATTAGTTCGGCCACATAACAAGACAAAAGAACTAACAATGACTCAAAGAGCCATAAATAAACGCTACAAAAACGCCAGATTAAGAGGAAGACCGAGAAAGAGATGGATAAAGGGAATATTAGAGTCACTAGGAGGAATAACATCAGAAGAGGCTAACAGAAGAGCAAAGAATCGCAGATTGTATCTCCCCTCGACGTCAACGGCAATGGAGGAAGGGTAGAAGAAGATACAGATGGATGACGTCACTCTACCCACAACAACCCCTGCTCGCAAAGTTGAAAACGTCACGCTAGTTGGGGTGATTTCATATTTTATTTACTGACCCGAAACGAGAAGCTCAGTGGGCGCATCCGAGGACTTATCAACTAACACAGAACTGGAGTCGTCAGTCGCTGAACGGGACATGCTGAGGATGGGATCTGAGCACGTATGGGCATGTTTGGAGTGCAATGATGATGACCCGCAAATAACTCAATGTCCTCGAAGACAGTTATCGAATGGATCAGGCGATCGTCATTAATTCCTTCCGTGATGTGGGAAGAGAGCAGGAGTTCATGTCACTCCTTCGGATGAAAGAGATGGAAGCTAAGATGGGTGCATCACTAATTTAATAATTCGATAATTTCATAACTCAATCAATTAATAACTCAATTAATAACTCAACAACTTAATAATCCAATAAATTAATAACTCAATAACATAATAACCCAATAAATTAATAACTCAATAACATAATAGCTCAATCAATTAATAACTCAATTAATAACTCAATTAATAACTCAATTAATAACTCAACAACTGAATAATCCAATAAATTAATAACTCAATAACTTAATAGCCCAAAAATCTAATAGCTTAATAATTTAATAACTCAACAAATTAAAAACTCAATAACTTAATAGCTCAATAATTTAATAACCCAACAACTTAATAACTTAATAACTAAATAACTCAATGACTTAATAGCTCATTAACTGAATACCTCAATAACTGAATAGCTCAATAACTTAAAAACGCAATAACTTAATAGCCTATAAACTTAAAACTCAATAGCTTAATAGCTCAGTAATTCAATAACTAAATAACTTAATAACTGAATAGCTCAATAACTTAATAACTCAATGAGTCACACAATCTTTGTATGTTCGTAACTATCCTATAGTCATGAATACACATTCGTGACACACACCGCCAATGACAGCTACTTTTTTTTTTATTTAGCTGAGCTGGTCGTGTGCACTAGCGTTTGTTTCTCGTGGCAAAGCGCTGTGCCGAGGAGTACAGGTTCGATCCTGCTTCGGAACATCTAATGTTCTTTATTTTGTTTTTCTGTTGCCGATTATGTGTGATTTGTTCCCGAGTGCTGTAAACATACCTCTTCCCCTGAAGTTATTTGTTGATCTTCGGAAGCTTCCCTCTATAATAATATTCATTTTTTATTATTTGCCTTCAAAAGAACCGCTACCTAGTTTTACAACCAAATAAACTTTCTGGCAGTTGCATCCCTTGACGAGCAGCAACAACATAAAAACTATCTTTACGACACATTCATCATCATCATGTGCCATACCGGTCGGCGTAGGTGATCATGTCACTCCACAATCTTCTACGTAGGGAGGTCAAAAAGTAATGCACACCAATTTTTTTCTCGGCTAATAATATAAATAGGAATATGAAATTTTGCACACTTGGAATATGACATGTTCCAATTATGTGCACCAAATTGCACAGCATTCTGATAAATATTACGCAATCTATGAACCGTTAAAATGGAGCTTGTCAACAATGTCCGTTACAAACAGCGAATTGTCATAGAATTTCTGGTTGCGGAAAAAGAAACTGTGGCAAACATTCATAAACGACTGTGTGCAGTGTACAAATGTTCTGCAGTCGATAGGAGCACAGTTAGTCGCTGGGTTCAGAGAATTAAAGCTGCAGAAAGTGTACGAGTGGAGCTGCATGATTTACCGCGTTCTGGACGTGTTGCCTCGGCTACCAGCACAGACATGTTAAACCGGGCTGATGCCATTATTCGTAAGGATAGGCGTATCACTAGTCAGCAATTGGCATTGCAGCTTACAGTTAGCAAGGGAAATGCAATCGCAATTTTTAAAACTCTCGGATATTCAAAGATTTGCGCTCGATGGGTTCCTCGGTGCCTAACAAATGATCACAGAGTTCAAAGGAAAACATTCTGTTCTGAATTGTTGGAGCGTTTCGGTGTTGAAGGAGAACTGTTTTTGTCAAAAATTGTTACCGGTGACGAAACGTGGGCACATTATTATGAGCCTGAAACAAAAATGCAGTCAATGGAATGGCATCATCCGCAGTCACCAAAAAGAAAAAATTCAAAACATCTCCATCAGCCGGAAAGGTGATGATCACTGTCTTCTGGGACATTGATGGTGTGATTCTTGTTGATGTAATGACAAGAGGTGAGACAATCAACTCGACAGCTTACATCAATACACTGACAAAACTCAAAAATCGGTTCCACAGAGTTCGGCCTAATAAGCCATCTGCAGATTTGTTGCTTCAACATGACAATGCACGCCCTCACACAAGTCTGGTAACACGGGAAGCAATCAACAAATTTGGTTGGACTGTACTGCCCCATCCTCCTTACAGCCCTGATCTGGCTCCCTCAGATTTCCATCTGTTTGGACCACTCAAAAAATTCCTGCGTGGGACACACTTTGACAATGATGAGGATGTGATCCGTGCAGTTAAAAAATGGCTACGCGAGCTGGACAAAATTTGGTACAAACGAGGCATTCATGACCCAGTTTCGCGTTGGCGTAAGGCAATACGCTTGGACGGAGATTATGTTGAAAAATAAGTAGTGTAAAGGGGATGTTCAGCTACAATCTGTGAAAATTTCACACATTTTGCCCGAATAGTTTCCGAGAAAAAATTGGTGTGCATTACTTTTTGACCTCCCTTCAGTATCTACACTGCATCGTATCAGTTCTGTTGTTGACTGTTTTCCATGTCATGACACCAAGCTATCCAGTATTTTCTCTCTTTGTCGTCCGCGATCTCTCTTTCCTTTTATTTTGCCAGTCGTAACCAAGTATTCCAAAGTTCCTCTTCTCATGATGTGCCCGAAAAACGTTGATTGCTTCTTTCTGATGTTTTTTAAGAGCTCCCTTGTTGTGTTGGCCTCTTTGAGAACTTCCTCATTGGTCTATTTAGCTGTCCAGGGAACTTTCAACATTCTTCTGAGAAATCCCATTTCTGTGGCCTCCAATCGTCATTTCATTTGTTTGTCTACTGTCCATGATTCGCTTCCATGGGTCAGAATTGGTTCTATATAGCAGTATATAGTGTACGACACATTACCGTTATATATATTATTTTTATATTATTATAATATATTATTAATACATATTATTATCATGTACCATGTTATAAAACAAAACAGCCTACTAAAAGTAATCCTGGAGGGGAAAATACAAGGTAAAAGAGGCAGAGGCAGACCAAGACTAACATGGACGAGTAACATCAAAAGATGGACAAATCAGCCTATGATAACCTGCACCATCAAAGCAAGAGACAGAGCAGAATGGCGCTCCATGGTAGCCAACCTTCGTTGCGGAGAAGGCACTCGATGATGATGATGATGATGAGAAAACATAACAGCAGGAGAGGCCAACAGAAGGGCAAAAGTTGGATTGATAGAATTAGAAGCACTAGGAAACATAACAGCAGGAGGGCAAACAGAAGAGCAAAAGTTGGATTGATGGAAGTAGAAACACTAGGAAACATAACAGCAGGAGGGCAAAAGAAGAGAAAAAATTGGATTGATAGAATTAGAAGCACTAGGAAACATAACAGCAGGAGGGAAAACAGAAGAGCAAAAGATGGATTGATAGAATTAGAAACACTAGGAAACAACAGCAGGAGAGGCAAACAGAAGAGCAAAAGATGGATTAATAGAATTAGAAACACTAGGAAACAACAGCAGGAGAGGCAAACAGAAGAGCAAAAGATGGATTAATAGAATTAGAAACACTAGGAAACAACAGCAGGAGAGGCAAACAGAAGAGCAAAAGATGGATTAATAGAATTAGAAACACTAGGAAACAACAGCAGGAGAGGCAAACAGAAGAGCAAAAGATGGATTGATAGAATTAGAAGCACTAGGAAACATAACAGCAGGAGGGCAAACAGAAGAGCAAAAGTTGGATTGAGAGAATTAGAAACACTAGGAAACAACAGCAGGAGAGGCAAACAGAAGAGCAAAAGATGGATTGAGAGAATTAGAAACACTAGGAAACAACAGCAGGAGAGGCAAACAGAAGAGCAAAAGATGGATTGAGAGAATTAGAAACACTAGGAAACAACAGCAGGAGAGGCAAACAGAAGAGCAAAAGATGGATTGAGAGAATTAGAAACACTAGGAAACAACAGCAGGAGAGGCAAACAGAAGAGCAAAAGACCGCAGACTATATCTTCCCTGAATGCTGAAAAGCAAGCGCGCAACAGTAAGAGAAGAAGGAAGGAGAAAGAAGAAGAAGAAGAGGAGGAGAAGAGGAAGACTATATTTATAAATTTAGAAGTTACCTTCTTCTCTTATTCGCTGAGCTTGATTCCTTTCTTGTTTTTGTTGTGATGACACATCTTCTGTAACAAAAGATTTTGTTAATGTCCTGCCACATGTAATTACACGAAATAATCTCGCATTTCGATATTACTATCAAAGTTGTTCCCATCGCGGAGTCCTAGAATCAGCATGGCCAAGTGAGTATAGATCGAAGAGTTAATACGAAAACCGTTATAAAATGATGCCCACATGAGCTTTGTGTTGAAACTAAAAGTTATATATATTATCTGGGAGTAGATGTGAAATGGGACACAATGAAAGTATCGCCATTGCTAAAATTAACTCTTTCCGTACGTTCCGCAACATGGTGCGTCACGCTAAATTTTATTAGTGTGAACGCCATCAAACCATATTCGTTTTACATGCCTTGTATCATCTTGATATTGGTGAAATCTAATTCCTTATTCAATTATCTAAACATTCATATATAATATGTTATATGTTAGATAAATATAAATATGTAGATTGATTCTTAAAACCATGAACAATTTTGTCTCTGAAATCTCTTCCGTTGCGTCGATTAAAAGTTTCTGTATAGAAAGAGTTAAATGGAAGAATTGTTGAGATAGAAATGAGAGTAGAATTGAGAAAATGGAAAGAAATGTGTTGAAATGTGTTTTCTTGTTGAACAGTAGTTTTTATTTGATTTACTATACTAATGATGATACTGTGCAATCCTTTGTTGACAATAGAAACCAGAAAAAAGAGTTATTAAGTGTTATGTAGAGCCAGTCTTAACATATGGATGTGAATCATGGACAATAGGACAACAAACACGAAAATCACTGGAAGTTGTAGAAATGTAGTTTTACAGAAGAATGTTGAGAACAATGAAATCGTTCTGAAAGAGTATCAAAAGAGGACGTACCAAAAGAAAGCGTATCAAAAGAGGATATATCAAAAGAGGGCGTATCAAAAGAGGGTGTATCAAAAGAGGCCGTATCAAAAGAGGGTGTATCAAAAGAGGGCGTATCAAAAGAGGACGTATCAAAAGAGGGTGTATCAAAAGAGGACGTACCAAAAGAGGGCGTATCAAAAGAGGACATATCAAAAGAGGGCGTATCAAAAGAGGGCGTATCAAAAGAGGACGTATCAAAAAAGGGCGTATCAAAAGAGGGCGTATCAAAAGAGGGCGTATCAAAAGAGGACGTATCAAAAGAGGGCGTATCAAAAGAGGGCGTATCAAAGAGGGTGTATCAAAAGAGGACGTATCAAAAGAGGACGTATCAAAAGAGGGCGTATCAAAAGAGGGTGTATCAAAAGAGGACGTATCAAAAGAGGGCGTATCAAAAGAGGGTGTATCAAAAGAGGGCGTACCAAAAGAGGGTGTATCAAAATAGGGCGTATCAAAAGAGGGTGTATCAAAAGAGGACGTATCAAAAGAGGACGTATCAAAAGAGGGTGTGTCAAAAGAGGACGTACCAAAATGAGGGCGTATCAAAAGAGGACATATCAAAAGAGGGTGTATCAAAAGAGGGCGTATCAAAAGAGGACATATCAAAAGAGGGTGTATCAAATGAAAGCGTATCAAAAGAGGACATATCAAAAGAGGGTATATCAAAAGAGGGCGTATCAAAAGAGGGCGTATCAAAAGAGGACATATCAAAAGAGGGCGTATCAAAAGAGGACATATCAAAAGAGGGCGTATCAAAAGAGGACATATCAAAAGAGGGTGTATCAAAAGAGGACATATCAAAAGAGGGCGTATCAAAGAGGACATATCAAAAGAGGGCGTATCAAAAGAGGACATATCAAAAGAGGGCGTATCAAAAGAGGACATATCAAAAGAGGGCGTATCAAAAGAGGACATATCAAAAGAGGGCGTATCAAAAAAGGACATATCAAAAGAGGACGTACCAAAAGAGTGCGTATCAAAAGAGGGCGTATCAAAAGGGGGCGTACCAAAAGAGGGCGTACAAAAGAGGGCGTACAAAAGAGGCCCGCGCTAACAGAAAGATTGTGGCTGCAGCTGGGGCATGTTAGTATCATTAATGTGGACAGGAAAAATGAGAATGGAACAACTGACGTATATTGTAATTCCAATAGGAAAAAGGTAAGTTTATTTATTTATTTTTAAAGCAGGAACCAGGCAAAAGATAACAAAAGTGTAAGGGAATGGGGTAGAGAGGTAGTCAACAAGAGATAAAATAAAATTGTAAATATTGAAAGTTGTGGTGTAATATGGTTATAGGACTAGGACAGTGTGTTTAATCAACAACAGTTCAATAGTTGATGATGATAATGGTGGTGGTGATAATGACGATGATGATTTTGGTGGTGATGATGATGGCGGTGGTGATAATCATGATGATGATTTTGGTGGTGATGATGATGGCGGTGGTGATAATCATGATGATAATTTTGGTGGTGATGATGATGGCGGTGGGGATAATGATGATGATGATTTTGTTGGTGATGATGATGGCGGTGGTGATAATCATGATGGTGATTTTGGTGGTGATGATGATGGTGGTGGTGATAATGATGATTTTGTTGGTGATGATGATGGCGGTGGGGATAATCATGATGGTGATTTTGGTGGTGATGATGATGGCGGTGGTGATAATCACGATGATGATTTTGGTGGTGATGATGATGATAATGGTGGTGGTTGTGGTCATGATGACAATGATAATGGAGTCGTCAGTCGCTGGACACTTCGAGACTTGCTGAGGAGGGGATCTGAGCGTCTATGGATATGTTCGGAGTGCAATGATGATGACCGCTAATAACTCAATAACTCAATAACTCAGTTATGGTGGTGGTGATGATAATGGTGGGACTGGGGATGATGATGATTTTGATGATGTTAGCGATGGCGATGATATTGATGATGATTATGATGCTGATGATGGTGGTTGTGGTGGTGAAGATTATGATCACGGTTATGGCGGTGGTCGTGATGATGATGATGATAATATTGAAGGTGGTGGCGATGAGGGTGATGACGCTGATAATTGTAGTAGTGATGATGGTGATTGTAGTAATGGTGGTAGTGATGATGGTGATTGTAGTAATGGTGGTAGTGATGATGGTGATTGTAGTAGTGATGGTAGTGATGATGGTGATTGTAGTAGTGATGGTAGTGATGATGGTGATTGTAGTAGTGATGGTAGTGATGATGGTAATTGTAGTAGTGATGGTAGTGATGATGGTGATTGTAGTAATGGTGGTAGTGATGATGGTGATTGTAGTAGTGATGGTAGTGATGATGGTGATTGTAGTAGCGGTGGTAGTGATGATGGTGATTGTAGTAGTGGTGGTAGTGATGATGGTGATTGTAGTAGTGGTGGTAGTGATTATGTTGATTGTAGTAGTGATGGTAGTGATGATGGTGATTGTAGTAGTGATGGTAGTGATGATGGTGACTGTAGTAATGGTGGTAGTGATGATGGTGATTGTAGTAGTGATGGTAGTGATGATGGTGATTGTAGTAGTGATGGTAGTGATGATGGTGATTGTAGTAGTGATGGTAGTGATGATGGTAATTGTAGTAGTGATGGTAGTGATGATGGTGATTGTAGTAATGGTGGTAGTGATGATGGTGATTGTAGTAGTGATGGTAGTGATGATGGTGATTGTAGTAGCGGTGGTAGTGATGATGGTGATTGTAGTAGTGGTGGTAGTGATGATGGTGATTGTAGTAGTGGTGGTAGTGATTATGTTGATTGTAGTAGTGATGGTAGTGATGATGGTGATTGTAGTAGTGATGGTAGTGATGATGGTGATTGTAGTAGCGGTGGTAGTAATGATGGTAATTGTAGTAGTGGTGGTAGTGATGATAGTAATTGTAGTAGTGGTGTAGTGATGATGGTTATTGTAATAGTGATGGTGATGATTGTAGCAGTGGTGATGATTGTAGTAGTGGTGGTAGTGATGATAATGATGTTGGTATTGAAGGTGATGGTGATGGAGGTGATGACGCTGATGTTGATGATAATTATATTGTAGTGGTGGTTGTGATGATGCTGCTGCTGATGATGATGATGATGATGATGATGATGATGATGATGATGATGACGTCTTACTGTAGCCGGATTGTCCTGCTTTGTCCTCACTTTTGTCCTGATCAAGACGATATAAAGCATTTTTAATCATGGCTTCCATGTCCTGCGTGTTCCGGTCATCATCCGAACGAGGCTCGTTATTTTCACTTCCTAAGGTATCTGCCCATGTGTGAGAAAAGAAAAATGCTCTCAGAATTATATATCTATTTGTAAATTTAGCTTAATTTAATCTGAAGAATTAGGAATAGCAGCAACAAAGTGTTAAATACCTGGACAAAGTATGGAAATCAAAACAAGAAAACCAAAAATAGAATATTCAACCCAAACGTATTATCAACACTTAAATATGCATTTTTTTTTTTTTTGCGTTCGCCAGCTTTCACCTCTAGAGTAGTCCCTAGAGACTAGGAACTGAATTTTTCGTGTTAATTCGTTTTTCCCAGTCGTGTTCACAGGGGTCCTTCGCCACATAGGCAGATAACTCCGTCTTCGGGGGTACTCATATTTTTTCCGTCGATGAGTAATTGACGTTTAAAGCAGGGCCTTGCTGCTGAGACTAGGGTGGGAGGGGGGTGGGGTGGCTGCAGCAGAGAGAAATCATAGATACAAATCTCAACCAGTGCAGTCGGGATTTGAACTCACAACCTCTCTGTCTCGAGACTGACATCTTGCCTTGAGACCAACAGTTCCGTCTATCAAATATGCATGTGAATGCTGGAAAAAAGAGATTGAGAAAAAACGTAGCGCTTTTGAAGACAGATGCCACAGAATAATACTCTGTGTACAATGGAATGAATTCAAGACAACAATTGAAAAAAGAGAAATGGTCACGGGACCAACGATCTCATCTACAATGGAATGAATTCAAGATTAATATTAAAATAAGAGGAATGGTCAGGGAACCAACGATCTCATCTACAATGGAATGAATTCAAGATTAATATTGAAATAAGAGGAATGGTCACGGAACCAACGATCTCATCTACAATGGAATGAATTCAAGACAAATATTGAAATAAGAGAAATGGTCACGAGACCAACGATCTCATCTACAATGGAATGAATTCAAGACACATATTAAAATAAGAGAAATGGTCACGGGACCAACGATCTCATCTACAATGGAATGAATTCAAGACAAATATTGAAATAAGAGAAATGGTCACGAGACCAACGATCTCATCTACAATGGAATGAATTCAAGACACATATTAAAATAAGAGGAATGGTCACGGAACCAACGATCTCATCTACAATGGAATGAATTCAAGACTAATATTAAAATAAGAAGAATGGTCAGGGAACCAACGATTTCATCTACAATGGAATGAATTCAAGACACATATTAAAATAAGAGGAATGGTCAGGGAACCAACGATCTCATCTACAATGGAATGAATTCAAGACTAATATTAAAATAAGAGGAATGGTCACGGAACCAACGATCTCATCTACAATGGAATGAATTCAAGACTAATATTAAAATAAGAGGAATGGTCACGGAACCAACGATCTCATCTACAATGGAATGAATTCAAGACAAATATTGAAATAAGAAGAATGGTCACGGAACCAACGATCTCATCTACAATGGAATGAATTCAAGACAAATATTGAAATAAGAAGAATGGTCACGGAACCAACGATCTCATCTACAATGCAATGAATTCAAGACTAATATTAAATAAGTGGAATGGTCAGGGAACCAACGATCTCATCTACAATGGAATGAATTCAAGACACATATTAAAATAAGAGGAATGGTCACGGAATCAACGATCTCATCTACAATGGAATGAATTCAAGACAAATATTAAAATAAGAGGAATGGTCACGGAACCAACGATATCATCTACAATGGAATGAATTCAAGATTAATATTGAAATAAGAGGAATGGTCACGGAACCAACGATCTCATCTACAATGGAATGAATTCAAGATTAATATTGAAATAAGAGGAATGGTCACGGAACCAACGATCTCATCTACAATGGAATGAATTCAAGATTAATATTGAAATAAGAGGAATGGTCACGGAATCAACGATCTCATCTACAATGGAATGAATTCAAGACAAATATTAAAATAAGAGGAATGGTCACGGAACCAACGATCTCATCTACAATTGAATGAATTCAAGACTAATATTAAAATAAGAGGAATGGTCACGGAACCAACGATATCATCTACAATGGAATGAATTCAAGATTAATATTGAAATAAGAGGAATGGTCACGGAACCAACGATCTCATCTACAATGGAATGAATTCAAGATTAATATTGAAATAAGAGGAATGGTCACGGAACCAACGATCTCATCTACAATGGAATGAATTCAAGATTAATATTGAAATAAGAGGAATGGTCACGGAATCAACGATCTCATCTACAATGGAATGAATTCAAGACTAATATTAAAATAATAGGAATGGTCACGGAACCAACGATCTCATCTACAATTGAATGAATTCAAGACAAATATTAAAATAAGAAGAATGGTCACGGAACCAACGATCTCATCTACAATGGAATGAATTCAAGACTAATATTAAAATAAGAAGAATGGTCACGGAACCAACGATCTCATCTACAATTGAATGAATTCAAGACAAATATTAAAATAAGAAGAATGGTCACGGAACCAACGATCTCATCTACAATTGAATGAATTCAAGACAAATATAAAATAAGAAGAATGGTCACGGAACCAACGATCTCATCTACAATTGAATGAATTCAAGACAAATATTAAATAAGAAGAATGGTCACGGAACCAACGATCTCATCTACAATTAAGGAAAGTTGGACGAAGGTAGAGCATGTGTTGAGAAGAGACAACAAGAAAATTCCAAGACAGGCTTTCTGTGAAAAATCAGGATACAGAAAAAGTGGAAGACCTAAGAAAGCACTAAAAGAACACTTATAAGAGAAGCAAAGTTGGCAGGCATCGACTCATTAGATAAGATCGAACACCTCGCCAAAGAATAGAGATGGGTGGTGAAAAACACTACAACACTACCCTATATGAGTTGTCTAACGATGTGGGATGGATGAATATGGAGAATCACGGATCTGAAAAATGTGGGAGTTAAACAAGACTTGAAAGAGAAAATAATAACAATGTGATTTAGCTGAAGCAACACATAAAGAATTGCAGACTTTCATTAATGGATGCTTCCGCAGAATAAAAGGATGGAAATGGCAGGACAAAATCACTAACATAGAATTATGGAAATGTACCAGTTAAATACCAGTGGATAAAGAGATGCAGCGAAGACGATGGCGCTGGATAGGACACACACTACGGAAGCCAAATGAGAGTATTACACAACAGGCCCTTTTCTGGAATCCCCAGGGGAAAAAACAAAGAGGAAGACCAAAGAATTCTTGGAGAAGACAGATAGAAGCAGAGATGAAGATGATGAGGAAGACATGGAATGATCTTAAAAGAATGGCAAGAAACAGAACGGCTTGGAAAGTGTTTGTTGAAGACCTATACTCCACAGGGAGCTGAAAGGTAAAAGAAGAAGAGGAATACATAAGGAAATGGGTGAAAATTGTCGGCTCCGGTGTTGGGTCAGTGCTAATGTTTGGCTGTGAAACATGGAGAACGGTAGGCGTGACGGTAATGAAGATACATACCTTCGTTCGTGGATGTCTGAGCGGAAAAAAAAGATGGAAATGGCAGGACGACATCACGAATGTGGAGTTGTGGGAGGGTGCCGGTGAGATGCATGTGGATGGGGAGATGCAGCGAAGACGATGGCGCTGGATAGGGCACACATTGCGGAAGCCAACTGAGAGGATTGTACAGCGAGCTTTTTTTTTTGAGGTCTCCGTGGAGAGAGAAACGGGGAGAAGATCGGGAGTTCTGGGGGAGTGGGGGGGGGGACTTATAATCTCTCCGACATACCCCAGAAATGGGAAAATGCCGAAAGTAAAGGTTCCCTCCGTGCCTTGACAGTTTTGGGGAATATAATGCTAATTACCATATTTTGTATATGGCATGGGGAATATAATGCTAATTACCATATTGTGTCTATGGCATGGGGAATATAATGCTAATTACCATATTTTGTATATGGCATGGGGAATATAATGCTAACTACCATATTGTGTCTATGGCATGGGGAATATAATGCTAACTACCATATTTTGTCTATGGCATGGGGAATATAATGCTAACTACCATATTTTGTCTATGGCATGGGGAATATAATGCTAATTACCATATTTTGTCTATGGCATGGGAAATATAATGCTAACTACCATATTTTGTCTATGGCATGGGGAATATAATGCTAATTACCATATTTTGTATATGGCATGGGAATATAATGCTAACTACCATATTTTGTCTATGGCATGGGAAATATAATGCTAATTACTATATTTTGTCTATGACCAAGCGCTCGTTTCAGGGTTGAGTGGTCAGTACCACGCCAATTCGCCTGTACTTCTCAGAAAAAAATTCCTGGTACCCATTTTTAGAGGCTGGTTGAACCCCAAAGCCTTGTTTGTCCGAACAAAACATCCGCCACTTCGGAGGATTGAACTCTGGACTGTTCTGAACACTGAGCGAGCACACTAACCACTCAGCCACCGGGTTTTTAGTTCAAGTAGCAAACGGGGGAGGTTAGTAATGAAACAGGAGGTACTGTAAATGTTTATATATATATATATATATAAGGCGCTGTTAATTTGATTGCGTGAAAAAAAACAATCATCATTTTTTTGGCAATGTAATTAGAAGGGAACAGCTGGTATATTGTGACAACTGGGAAAATAAAATGGATGAAAATATAGAGGAAAGCAAAAGAAATTATACTAGGCAGCTTAAGAGAATGGCTTAGCAAAAGGTTAACAACAGAAATGATAAATAACTGTCGAGATCGATAGTTGTGGAGAGACATGATCATCTACGCTAGCTTGATAATGATGAAAGCTGGAAGAAATGAGGAAATCATGTATAGTTGAAGCAGTGGGGATTGAAAGATAACCTTGATTGTTGTAGAATCTAGTAGACAAAGGGGAGATTACTCAGGTTGGCTCACTCGCTAATCTAATTCTTCTTTCTCATTTCTCTTTCTCACTGATACCTAAAAGGTGTCGTGGTTTATATCATTTGTCGTTCTTGTGCTGCTCGAACTGTCTGAATTAGTGATTTTCCTTTGTTGTTACATGTCTCTGTCACTGCATCTATCCATCTTCTTCTGGGTCTTCCTCTTGGTCTCTTTCCATGCATTCTTGAGAAGAACGCCCTTGATGGTGATTGGTGAGGATTCATTCTGACCAGGCGGCCAAACCATTTAAATTGTTGTTGTTCTATATATTCTTGGCAGGGTTTTGTTCCTACCATTTTTCTTATTGTTTCATTTGGTATTCTATCTCTCTTGTGTTGTTTGTTACTTTTCTCAAGCATCGCATCTCACATGTATTGATCTTTCTTAACTGTGATTTAGAAAGGGTCCATGTTTGACTTTCATAGCACAAAGTTGATATGAAAATGCTATTTATCATTTGTTGTTTAGCTGGCATAGAAATGTTTGGATGTCTTAGCAATGGTGAAAGCTGGTATGTGACAGCATTGCTTTTTGTATTCTCATGTCAATTTCTCTGTCTAGTTTACCATCGCTAATGAGGCCTGTATTTCTCTAAAATGTTTTGCCACTACAGACTCGTTCGTCCTGGTATACCGACACATTTTCCAGCTATCCGGTGTGAACTCACATGTACTGTCCACTAACAGTCACGAACAACAACCGTATTGTGTAGGCACCCTCACCTAAGTGATAGAGATCAGCAGAGAGGCTCATCAGACAGGCTGTGCTACTCGGTGTCTCGTAACAATTAGCTGTCTCACATAAACACACACACAAACCCACACGCACACATATACACTTCTTCTTCTACCTTTTAGCTCCCAGTGGAGCATAGGTCTTCAACAAACACTTTCCAAGTCGTTCTGTTTCTTGCCACCCTTTTAAGATCATTTCATGTCTTCCCCATCATCTTCATCTCTGCTTCTATCTGTCTTCTCCATAAATTCATTGGTCTTCCTCTTTGTCTTTTCCCCTGGGGATTCAAAAAAGGGCCAGTTGTGTAATACTCTCAGTTGGCCTCCGCTGTGTGTGTTCTATCCAGTGCAACTGTTTTCGCTGTATCTCCTTATCCACTCGTATTTGACTGGTACTTTTCCCATAATTCAATATTAATGAGTTTGTCCTGCCATTTCCATCCTTTTTACTGCACAAGCATCCATTAATGAAAGTCTGAATCTTGATCATTGCCATTTTTGTTGCTCTCCATGTTTCACGGTCATATAATGGGACTGACATAACATTGGAGCAGAAGATGTTTATTTTTGTATTTAACCTAATTTCTTTGGATTTACATACATACACTATAGGCACATTGCTAGTCATGTCACACACGCTGAACAAATTCCTTCTTAAGTCAATATCTTCATTTGTGTTAGAATTATTGAGAAATTGTCCATGTCGGTATTGAGTGAAACATTGTTTTTGAGTCTACGCAGAAGGGGAGTAACTGAGTTGATATACAAGCAGACTGTGCTTACCTCCCGTTGAATCTCCACTATTGAATGATGGATTCTTCATCCGTGATAGAGCCTTCGCCAAGATCTGTGTCCAATAGAAATTGTATTTTAATTCATTACTGCTTTCATGATCAATTAATATACTGCTGTACATGTAACCTAAGTGACAATCACGAAGATACAGACCTTCATTAATGGAAGCTAGTGCAGAATTAAAAGATAGAAATGGCAGGACAAAATCACTATTATAGAATTATTGAAAAGTACCGGTCACATTTTTTTCTTTCTTTGACTTGTCCATGTTTGTGAAGTTTTTTCGGCTTATTTTTTTTACAGTAAGGGATAGTCACTCCCATGCCTAACCCTCCTTTCTCGCCTCTTACGAACATGCCTGGTACAGCGCCACTATTCTTTACTCCGCTTTGCAGCAGTAATGTCAAACTACAAGATATATATTCTGCGAATGTGTGAAACAAGATGGCTAGGAACGGTAAAATAAAACTAAATACCGATGACGCTGGATAGGACACACACTACGGAAGCCAACTGAGAGTATTACACAACAGGCCCTTTTTGGAATCCCCAGGGGAAAAGACAAAGAGGAAGACCAAGGAATTCTTGGAGAAGACAGATAAAAGCAGAGATGACGATGATGGGGAAGACATGGAATGATCTTAAAAGAATGGCAAAAAACAGAACGACTTGGAAAGTGTTTGTTGAAGACCTATGCTCCACTGGGAGCTAAAAAGGTAGAAGAAGAGCGGTCAAATACCAGTGGACAAAGAAATACAACGAAGCGCTGGATAGGACACACACTGCAGAAGACAACTCAGAGTATGGACGATAAGCCCTTTTTGGAATCCCCAGGGGAAGAAACCGAGGTGGAGTGGATATTCTTGGAGAAGACAGATGGAAGCAGAGATGAAGATCATGGGGAAGACATTGAACGATCTATTTAAAAAATGGGAAGAAACTGAGCAGCCTGGAAATAGTTTGTTGAAGACCTATGTTGTATGATGACTTGAAAGGAAGAATCAAAATAAAAAGAAGAAAAATATGTGTAACTTTCGCTCTTAATATTTTATAAATCATCATCATGTGCCATACCGGTTAGCGTAGGTGATCATGTCCTTCCACAATCTTCTATCTACAGTGCATCGTATCAGTTCTGTTGTTGATTGTTTTCCACACCATGACACCAAACTATCTAGTATTTTCTCTCTTTGTCGTCCGCGATCTCTCTTTCCTTTTATTTTGCCAGTTGTAACCAAGTATTCCAACTTTCCTCATCTCATGATGTGCCCGAAAAGTGTTGATTGCTTCTTTCTGATGATTTTTAAGAGCTCCCTTTTTGTGTTGGCCTCTTTGAGAACTTCCTCATTTTAAAATATATATTTGATAAATACATAGAAATAGAATACGATAAATAAATATAATTTTTAAAATGATAATTGTTCTTTATTAATTTAGAAATTAACTCTCTCTTTGCTTTGGCCTCTTTCAGAACGTTTTCATCACTCTTCTTAGCTGTCCATGGTATTCTGAACATTCTTTTGTAAAACCACAGCTCTCCAGCCCCCCAGTGATTTTCTTGTCTATTGTCCTATTGTCCATGATTCTCATCCATATGTTAAGACTGGTTCCACATAACATTTAAGCACTCTCTTCTTGTTTTTTATTGTCAAAAATGGATTGCAGAGTATCTGCCTCATTTTTTTGGAAAACTGCCTTTGCCTGCGCCATTCTGCATCTCACCTCTGTCGTACATCTACTATCTGAGGTTAACATTGATATGTATATATGTTAAGATAAAATATGTTATATTTACACCAAAGAAAGGAACAGGCCCACGTGCTACTAGATCGATAATTAACACAAGTAATTTACCTCTATCGAGTTCCTGTCTTGTGATGGGACTAAGTTCTGGTTAACTTTGACGTCATCAGTTTTCTTGGAATTCTGAAAATGAATCAAGGGAGTTCACTCTTACAGTCATATTTTCAAAACTTATTTGATTCATTTGTCGTCCGTCGAATTGTTCATATTTCTCTGTTGTTCGTTCATACGTGCAACCATCCATTAGCTGCTCTAGTGATACGCGACAATTCACAAACAGCAGAAATAGACTCCAATTGCAACAAAGCTTGTCAAATCATTGGACAGCTATCACCACTGTTATACCACAAAGAAATCTCGAGAGGTAGAACGGACACTCTACAACGTAATATTCATCCCAAAGTTGTGAAACCAATGTCCGACCTGGACCCTAGATGCAAGAACAATAAGAAAAACAATCAATACTGAAATGAAAAATGTGTTAGACGAATGACAAGAAATAACCTGAAAGGTAAGATCAGAAATAAAGAACTGAGAAAAAAACTAGGAATAATTCCCGCCACAGAATACACAAAAGAAACAACAGATAAAATAGTTTGGTCACGTGATAAGATATATATATCTAAGCACAACAGAACGAGCCTTTAACAAGTGTTGCGGGATCACCAGACCCAAGGGATCTTGAAAAAGATGGATTGAAGGAACATAACAGTAGGAGAAGCCAACTGAAGAGCAATAGCCCGCAAATTATATCTCCCCTCGACGCTGAAAGGTAAATGAGGAAGGAAAGAAGAAGATTAATTGCTCATCTATATTTTCATTTAACTGTCAGCCTATTGAGACACTTCCTCTCCATCCAGCAATTGTTTCCCTCATCTATTCCCTCATCTATTCACTCATCTATTCCCTCATCTATTCACTCATCTATTCACTTATCTATTCCCTCATCTATTCACTCATCTATTCACTCATCTATTTACTCATCTGTTCCCTCATCTATTCCCTCATCTATTCACTCATCTATTCCCTTATCTATTCCCTTATCTATTCCCTCATATATTCACTCATCTATTCCCTCATCTATTCATTCATCTATTCACTTATCTATTCCCTCATCTATTCACTCATCTATTCCCTCATCTATTCCCTTATCTATTCCCTTATCTATTCCCTCATATATTCACTCATCTATTCCCTCATCTATTCATTCATCTATTCCCTCATCTATTCATTCATCTATTCCCTCATCTATTCACTTATCTATTCCCTCATCTATTCCCTTACCTATTCCCTCATATATTCACTCATCTGTTCCCTCATCTATTCATTCATCTATTATCTCACCTATTCATTCATTTTTTACATCAATTCTTCCGAAAAAAAATCTTTCTATTCTATCTATTCTCTATCCAATATCCATTTAATTCTTTATCCATTAACGGATACACCTGCGCAATCACCCATCATATATACACACTTCCTCAGCATACATCAAACCCATTCTTCTATCATCCTTTCAATAAATCTTTCAGTCAACCATTTATACATATAATCATTCATCATCCATATGGTGTTTCTATTTATAAGATCTGTTTGTTTATGTGGCTGATTCAGCCTTTCTTATATTTCTTCATAAGTCCGTCATTTTTTACCAGTATCGACTTGTACAACCACACATTTCTTTTTTTTTTCTTCTTTATTTTACCATCTTCTCCGTTTTCGTTACCTTCTTTTTCTCCTTAGTCACCATTTTCTTCGATATCTTTATCTTCATGTTCTTGTTTTTTGGAGACGCGATAGCTCAGTGGTTAGTGAACTGGGCTACAAAGGACAAGGGGTCGGGTTCGATCCCAACCGACGTCTTCCGGGTTCACCCAGCCTTAAATGGGTACCGGATATTTTTCTGGGAAAGTGAAGCGGCACGGCGTAATACCGACCACATTACCCCAAAAAATCATGTGCTGAAGGTCTGTAAAATTTATGGTCACTAACACCATATTCCCTATACGCCACTTGGCATGACGGGGGTACTTTACTTTACTTACAGCCACACATTTCTTTATTTTTTTTTTCTTTATTTTACCATCTTCTCCATTTTCGTTGTCTTCTCTTTCTCCTTAGTCACCATTTTCTTCGCTATCTTTATCTTCATTTTCTTTGTTTTTCACTATCATCTTATTATTGGTTATCATTGTCATCTTCTTTCTCGTTATCATTATTATCGTCTTTGCTGTCAGCATCATCATCTCTTCGTTATTATTAATACCTTCATCGTCGTCTTAAGCTTTTCCCTCATCATTACTTTCTCCATCATCACGAATGTCTTCATTATCATCTTCGTCATCGGTAAAATTAGCATCTTATTCTTTGTTATAACTATCATCACTTTTGTCATTAAAATTACCAACATCTTCATCGTTATAATTATCGTCTTCTTCTTCGTCAAAAGTATCATCTTCTTTGTCTTACATTCTTCCTTCATCATCACTGATATTTTTTCCTTATCACCATTATCTTCTTCGCAAATTTCTTCATTTACATCCTCAATGGTCGCATTTTCACATCATCTTCTTCTAATCCATAAAGTCAACAGCAAACTCAACATCCACCCAGGTAGCCAATTTCACATCCACCCAGGTAACTAGTCACATATCCATCCAAGTAACCAATTGCACATCCATCCAGGTAACTAGTCACACATCCACCCAGGTAGCCAATTTCACATCCATCCAGGTAACTAGTCACATATCCACCCAGGTAGCCAATTGCACATCCATCAAGGTAAACAGTCACAAACCACCCAGCTAGCCAATTGCACATCCATCCATATAACAAGTCACACATCCACCCAGGTAGCCAATTGCACATCCATCCAGGTAACCAGTCACATATCCACCCAGGTAGCCAATTCCACATCCATCCAGGGAACCAGTTACACAACCACACAGGTAGCAATTTCCACATCCACCCAGGGAACCAGTTACACAACCACACAGGTAGCCAATTGCACATTCATCCAGGTAACAAGTCACATATCCACCCAGGTAGCCAATTGCACATTCATCCAGGTAACAAGTCACATATCCTCCCAGGTAGCCAATTCCACATTCATCCAGGTAACAAGTCACACATCCATCCAGCTAGCCAATTCCACATCCATCCAGGGAACCAGTTACACAACCACACAGGTAGCCAATTGCACATTCATCCAGGTAACAAGTCACATATTCACCCAGGTAGCCAATTCCACATCCATCCAGGTAGCCAATCACATATCCACCTAGGTAGCCAGTCACACAGTCACCAAGGTAGCCAGTCAAACATCCTTCCAGATAATCAGTCACACAACCACCCAGGTATCCAATCGCACATCCACCCAGGTAACTAGCCACACATCACATCACAGACACCTTATTGAAATGTTCAAACGACATAATGCTACCTCCACCGCTGGCGCCTTTGAAGGCGCCTGTACAACCTTGTTATCCTCCACGTCCCTCATATCCTCGGCAGACAGTTCTGGCTTTCCGGTGGATGTCTCTACTCTGTTCTGCATCGCTACTTTCAAAAGATCGCTCTCATCGCTGTCTTCAATGGCTGTTAACTGAAACAGGTGAACTGCTCAGGTGAGTTATAATCTACAAAATGCTTACTTGCTTGCTTGCTTACGTTCGCCCGATGACTAAAGTATTCTAGAGTATTCGTAGACTGTAGAATTCCTCTTCGTCATCCGTCCTTAACTCTTTCCGTACGTTTCGCCGCATAGTGCGTCACTTTCAGTTTGATTATTGAGAACCGTCATCAAGACATATACTTTTTACATGTCTTGTATCATCTTGGTATTGGTGAAATCTAATACCTTGTTCAATTACCCAAAATTTCATATATAATAGGTTATATGTTTAATAAATATAAATATGTAGATTGATTCTTAAAACCATGAACAATTTTGTCTTTGAAATCTCTTCTGTTGCATTGGTAAAAAGGTTCCGTACGGAGAGAGTTAAAAGGACGTTAAGTGGACGTGTCTGCGTTGTGTTGTGGTTTGCAGTATAACTGTTATATTTGCGCCTTTCGGCCCAATACATCCGACTTCAGCACGACATTTTTGAGTACCGGGTTGTCTTTCCTCTTCGATCCCTGCTCGCTTGGCCAGACTAGACAGGTTAGTCTGTTACTAGATGCACAGCGGAGAGGTTGAGGAGGGTCTGGATGGTTTTGGTTCACTGATCCTGTCGCGAGCCATCACCTGTGGGTCGCTGACAACTTCCAGCAAAATAATTACTAAAATTATGATTAATTAACTCTGACATCATCATCGAGTGCCGTCTCCTCATCGAAGGTTGGCTACCATGGCGCCACTTCGCTCTGTCTCTTGCTTTGATGGTGCAGGTTGTTTAAAGACTGACTTTCCTTCTTTTGATGTTACTCGTCCATGTTAATCTTGGTCTGCCTCATTTACCTGTATTTCCTTTTCTAAGATTACGTTTAGTATGCTGTTGTGTCTTTTAACATCCCCAAAAAATCTCATTTGTCTTGTTTGAATTGTATTTAGTAGTTCTTTTTTTCCATATTTAGTTGTTTTAAGTCTTCATCATTTGTTTTCTTTCTTATCTTTTCATCCAATTCTTCCTATTCTTCTATATATCCACATTTAAAAGGCTTCAATTTTCTGTTCAGTTTTCTTGTCTCATATCCATGTTTCTGCACCATATAGGAATGTTGAGAAGATATAACATTTTGTTATTCTTAGTTTTAGCCCTGGTGTTATTTAGTTTGATATTAGCATACATTTCATGACATAAAAGTTAACACTTTTTGCCATTCCTATTCTTTTGTTTATTTCAGTTGTACATTTTCCATCACTGGTTATAGTATGTCCAAGGTAGTTGTAGCTCTGAACTGTCTCCATTTCTGTCCCTTCAACTTTGATATCCACTTGTAGGTTTTGAGTATTATCTGTGTTTATGCTCATAGTTTTAAGTTTTTTTTAATATTCATATCTAATCCATATTTTTTGCTTGTTACGTTATTTCATTAAGTAATTATTGTAGATCTTTTTTTCATTTTCTGCTAGTAGTGCAGTAACACCAGCATATAGGATGCACCCCTGTCTTATACCTCTATTTATATCATTAGATGTAGAGTTCTCTTTGTTATATTTTATTATTGTTGTTTGCTCCCAGTATAAATTAAATATTAGTCGTATGTCTGTGTCATCTAGATGTATCTCTTTTAGGCAGTCTACAAGTTGTTTATGGTTTACTCTATCAAAAGCTTTGGTGTAGTCTAGGAAGCAAGTATATGTTGGTTTCTTTATTTCTGTGTACTTTTCGATTAATTTCGGCATACAGAATATGACTTCTTTTATCACACTGTTTCTCCTAAACCCAAATTATTATTCTAATTCCATATTGATTTTATTCTGAATCTTTGTTTAACTTTTAGCAAGATTTTTATTACATGGCTCATTAAGCTCATTGTTCTAAAATCACCACATTCAACTGTACAATTTTTTTTTATTCTTAGGCAATGCAATGAAAGTTCATGTTTTTAATTCATTTTTTTTCAAAAATCATACCTTACTCGAGGTATATTCGACAGAATGTTAACAACAATATACTTACTAACTTGAGTAGTCTTGTTAACTGAAACGAAAGTCAAATCAAATATATTCACAGTCATCCGCAAACGATTCTAGAACACTAAATCAAATTATTTGTTTCGTTTATTTATTTTATGAAGATAACATGCTAACATTGAAATACTTGGCATCTACAATTCATGAAGATAACTTATCAAATAAACATAAAATTGTATGGAGTTACTAAATTAATAAAAAAAAAAAGATGAAACAAACTAAAACGTTTCGGCAAAAAGTTTTCATCAGGTATTACAAACAAAATATACAAATTAAACTCATAACCCAAGACAGAAAATACAATACACATTTTTTTTTAATGACGGAAAGAAAGGCAGAGAAGACGGAAGCCACGATTTACGTAGAGTCTGGTTAAAAGATTAAATAGACAATAGGGCAGGTTGGCTTTCATTAGACCAAAAAGAGGCGTCAACATAATCATTATCATTATCATGTGCCATACAGGTTGGCACAGGCGATCATGTCCTTCCACAATCTTCTATCTACACTGCATCGTATCAGTTCTGTTGTTGACTGTTTTCCATGCCATGACACCAAGCTATCCAGTATTTTCTCTATTTGTCGTCTGCGATCTCGCTTTCCTTTTATTTTGCCAGTTGTAATCAAGTATTCCAACTTTCCTCTTCTCATGATTTGCCCGAAAAGTGTTGATTGCTTCTTTCTGATGATTTTTAAGAGCTCCCTTTTTGTGTTGGCCTCTTTGAGAACTTTTTGAGGAGGTAATAAAGATAACGCAGGGAGACAACAGGGACAGGACACAAGAAAGAAATGGAGAGGAAACCAGTGATTAAAGAAAAGAGTGAAAAGTGTTTAATCCTCTGGGGTTGAGAGTGCCTAATCAGGCTATGAGTCTGTTCGCCAATGATGATGATAACTGCTGTTGACAAAGAAATCAAGTCCTTGAAGAAAAGAAAAGAAAAGAAAAATGTGTGTGGCAACAGTACGAGTAAAGGTCAAGGTAAAGGTAAAGTACGAGACTTGATCCGCGTTTTAGCACGCGAGTTTTCACCCATTTGTGCTCGGCCGTCTATCCAGAAGTGTTCGGAGACTTCTGGATAGTGTCGCTTCAAGTTGCGGCATTCCTCACCTTCCCAGAATACTACCCTGGTACTCATTTCTGCCAGCGGCTGGGTCGACTGCGGTTTTTTTTTTCCCCAACCACGAGTACAACTCACGCTGCTTCCAGATGAAATCGAACACGGGTTGTCCGAACGTCGGTAACCTAGTAGTGCGGTTTTCCCAACTAGGCTAACGAGGCCACCCAGCTTTACGAGTGTAGAACACAACAAAACAGTACATGTCTACTTAAGTCCTCATCAGTAAACGAAACAAAACAAACATCTCCATCAATTAATTACGTCTAGACGATTACAAGCGAGAAATAGAGTTCATCAGTGCTATATAGAACCAATTCTGACCTATGGAAGCGAATCGTGGACAGTAGACAAACATATGAAAAGACGATTAGAGGCCACAGAGATGGGATTTCTCAGAAGAATTTTGAAAGTTCCCTGGACAGCTAAATAGACCAATGAGGAAGTTCTCAAAGAGGCCAACACAAAATGGGGAATTCTAAAAAATATCAGAAAGAAACAATCAACATTTTTCGGGCACATCATGAGAAGAGGAAAGTTGGAAAACTTGGTTACAACTGGCAAAATAAAAAGAAAGAGAGATCGCAGACGGTAAAGAGAGAAAATACTGGATAGCTTGGTGTCATGGCATTGAAAACAGTCAACAACAGAACCGATAAGATGCATTGTAGAAAGAAGATTGTGGAAGGACATGATCGCCTACGCCAACCGGCATGGCACATGATGATGATGATTGAGACGATTTTAAAGAAAATAAAATATACACCAGAGGACAATATTTATCTAAACTTTCAAGCATTATAACAAGTACACCACTATGTATCATCATCAAGTATCATGTCTGCTGGGGTAGGTGATCATGTCTCTCCACAACTTTCTATCTCGACAGTTATTTATCATTTCTGTTATTGACCTTCTGCCAAGCCATACTCTTAAGCTGTCTGGTATCTTTTCTCTTTGCTTCCCTCTATCTCTTCGTCCCTCAATTCCACAGTTGTTACAATATATTCCAGCTGTTCCCTTCTCATTACATTACTGTCTTTTTGCTTTGGCCTTTTTCAGAACATTTTCATTACTCTTCTTAGTAGCTGTCCATGGTATTCTCAACATTCTTCTGTAAAACCATATTTCTACAGACTCCAGTGATTTTCTTGTTTGTTGTCTTATTGTCCATGATTCACATTCATATGTCAAAATTGGCTCTATTTAATATTTAAGGAATCTTTTTGTTGTTTCTATTGTGAAAAATGGATTGCATAGTCATTTTTTTGGAAAGCTGCTTTTGCCTGAGCCATTCTGCATCTCACCTCTTTTGGAAATCTTCCGTCTGAGGTTAACAAAGTTCCCAAATATTTAAATTCATTTACCTGTTTTAATATTGTTTCACTTTTCTTTATTTTGCACTGAGTCTATTTCTTTGTTGTTACCATTACTTCTGTCTTTTTGCTATTAAGGCCCTTATTTCTGCTTTCTTTCACTATAATGTCCAACATTTCTTGTAACTCATTTTCACTCTTAGCGATTGAGACTGTAGCGATTGAGCATACCTTAGATTATTTATATTATGACCTTTGATTATTATTCCAGGCATGCCCCTTGTGGATCTTAAAATAATCTCACTATAAATATTAAACAAATCTGGTGACAGCACACAACCTTGTCTAACACCCTGTTTTATTTGTTGAAACATTCCCAATTGGTTTCCAGTTCTTATAGCCACTGTTTGTTGCCAGTACATGTTCTTTATTATTCTTAGTTCTTCCCACTATGTATAACTCTGTAGTAATATAGATCATAAAGGTGAATCAAAGAAAGAGATCAGAATCAGGATAGCAAAAGCAGCAACGCATTTAAAAACATGAAGTAGATGTGGAAATCAAAAAATACTAAGCAAGAAAACTAAACTTAGAATACTTAATTAACTCAAACATATTACCAACACTTAACAATGTACGTGAAAGTTGGAAAACAGCAAAAGAGATTGAGAAATGCTAAACGCTTTTTTAAGACAAATGCCTAAGAAGGATACAAATCCCTAAGAAGGATACAAATCCCTAGAAGGATACAAATGCCTAAGAAGGATACAAATGTCTAAGAAAGATACAAATGCCTAAGGAGAATACAAATGTCTAAGAAGGATACAAATGCCTAAGAAGGATACAAATGTCAAAGAAGGATACACATGTCTAAGAAGGATACAAATGCCTAAGAAGGATACAAATGTATAAGAAGAATACAAATGTCTCAGAAGGATACAAATGCCTAAGAAGGATACAAATGTCTAAGAAGGATACAAATGCCTAAGAAGAATACAAATGTCTAAGAAGAATACAAATGTCTAAGAAGAATACTAATGCCTAAGAAGAATACAAATGCCTAAGAAAGATACAAATGTCTAAGAAGGATACAAATGCCTAAGAAGAATACAAATGCCTAAGAAAAATACAAATGTCTAAGAAGGATACAAATGCCTAAGAAGAATACTATTGTCTAAGAAGGATACACATGTCTAAGAAGAATACAAATGTCTAAGAAGGATACAAATGTCTAAGAAGGATACAAATGTCTAAGAAGGATACAAATGCCTAAGAAGGGTACAAATGCCTAAGAAGGATACAAATGTCTAAGAAGGATACAAATGCCTAAGAAGAATACAAATGTCTAAGAAGTATACAAATGTCTAAGAAGAATACAAATGTCTAAGAAGGATACAAATGTCTAAGAATAATACAAATGCCTAAGAAGGATACAACTGTCTAAGAAGGATACAAATGCCTAAGAAGAATACAAATGTCTAAGAAGAATACAAGTGTCTAAGAAGGATACAAATGCGTAAGAAGAATACAAATGTCTAAGAAGGATACGAGTGTCTAAGAAGAATACAAGTGTCTAAGAAGGATACAAATGCCGAAGAAGAATACAAATGTCTAAGAAGGATACAAATGTCTAAGAAGGATACAAATGCCTAAGAAGGATACAAATGTCTAAGAAGGATACAAATGTCTAAGAAGAATACAAATGTCTAAGAAGGATACAAGTGTCTAAGAAGGATACAAATGCCGAAGAAGAATACAAATGTCTAAGAAGGATACAAATGCCTAAGAAGGATACAAATGTCTAAGAAGGATACAAATGCCTAAGAAGGATACAAATGCCTAAGAAGAATACAAATGTCTAAGAAGGATACAGATGCCTAAGAAGAATACAAATGTCTAAGAAGGATACAAATGCCTAAGAAGGATACAAATGTCTAAGAAGGATACAAATGCCTAAGAAGAATACAAATGTCTAAGAAGGATACAAATGCATAAGAAGAATACAAATGTCTAAGAAGGATACAAATGCCTAAGAAGGATACAAATGTCTAAGAAGGATACAAATGTCTAAGAAGGATACAAATATCTAAGAAGGATACAAATGCCTAAGAAGAATACAAATGTCTAAGAAGGATACAAATGCCTAAGAAGGATACAAATGCCTAAGAAGGATACAAATGTCTAAGAAGGATACAAATGCCTAAGAAGAATACAAATGTCTAAGAAGGATACAAATGCATAAGAAGAATACAAATGTCTAAGAAGGATACAAATGCCTAAGAAGGATACAAATGTCTAAGAAGGATACAAATGTCTAAGAAGGATACAAATATCTAAGAAGGATACAAATGCCTAAGAAGAATACAAATGTCTAAGAAGGATACAAATGCATAAGAAGGATACAAATGTCTAAGAAGGATACAAATGCCTAAGAAGGATACACATGTCTAAGAAGGATACAAATGCCTAAAAGGATACAAATGTCTAAGAAGGATACAAATGCCTAAGAAGGATACAAATTTCTAAGAAGGATACAAATGCCTAAGAAGGATACAAATGCCTAAGAAGGATACAAATGTCTAAGAATACAAATGTCTAAGAAGAATACAAATGTCTAAGAAGAATACAAATGTCTAAGAAGGATACAAATGTCTAAGAAGCATACAAATGCCTAAGAAGGATACAAATGTCTAAGAAGCATACAAATGCCTAAGAAGGATACAAATGTCTAAGAAGGATACAAATGCCTAAGAAGGATACAAATTTCTAAGAAGGATACAAATGCCTAAGTAGGATACAAATGCCTAAGAAGGATACAAATGTCTAAGAATACAAATTTCTAAGAATACAAATGTCTAAGAAGAATACAAATGCCTAAGAAGGATAAAAATGCCTAAGAAGAACATGTAGATTGATATTTAAAATCATAAAAAAAATGTTGTATATGAAAGTCTGTACCGCTGAATTGATAAAAGCCTTTCGTATTGAAAGAGTTAATAACAACGATGATGATTATGATGATGGTGAAGATATTAAAAATAATAATGATGACGATGATGATATTAATAATAACGATGATGACGGTGATGATGATCAAGATGTTAATAATGACGATGATGTTAATAATAATGATGATGATGAAGGCGGTGATAATGACGGTCGTGGAAGTGACGGTGATGGTGGTAGTGATGAATATGTGATGGTGATGATGATAGTGGTGGTGGCGATGGTGGCGGTGATGATGATGATGGTGGCGGTAATGATGATGATGGTGATGGGGGTGGTGATGGTGGTGATGGCGATGATGATGATAATGGTAGTGGTGGTGGTGGTGGTGCTAGTGCTGGTGATGATTGTGGTGATGGTGATGATGGTGGTACTGGTGATGGTTGTGGTGATGATGATGATGGTGTTGGTGGTGGTGGTGGCGATGGTGATGATGGTGGTGGTGATGATGATGATGGTGGTGGTGGTGATGGTGCTACTGCTGGTGATGATGATGGTTGTGGTGGTGATGGTGCTGGTGGTGATGATGATGATGGTTGTGGTGGTGATGGTGCTGGTGATGATGATGATGGTTGTGGTGGTGATGGTGGTGGTGATGATGATGATGGTTGTGGTGGTGATCGTGCTACTGCTGGTGATGATGGTGGTTGTGGTGGTGATGGTGCTGGTGATGATGGTTGTGGTGGTAATGGTGCTGGTGATGATGATGATGGTTGTGGTGGTGATGATAATGGTGGTGATAGTGGTGGTGATTATTGTGATGGTAATGGTGATGCTGATGATGATGGTGGTGGGGATGGTAGTGGTAGTTGTGATGATGATGGTGGTGGTGGTGATGGTGCTGGTGATGATGATGATGGTTGTGGTGGTGATGATAATGGTGATAGTGATGGTGATTATTGTGATGGTAATGGTGATGATGATGATGATGGTGGTGGTGATGGTAGTGGTAGTGGTGATGATGATGATGGTGGTGGTGGTGGTGGTGATGGTGCTGGTGATGATGATGATGATGGTTGTGGTGGTGATGATAATGGTGATAGTGATGGTGATTATTGTGATGGTAATGGTGATGATGATGATGGTGGTGGTGGTGATGATGGTAGTGGTAGTGGTGATGATGATGATGATGATGGTGGTGGTGATGGTAGCGGTGATGATGATGATGGTGGTGGTGATGGTAGTGCTAGTCGTGATGATGATGATGGTGATGGTGGGTGTGATGGTAGTGGTTATGGTGATGATGATGATGGTGGTGGTGATGGTAGTGGTGATGGTGATGATGGTGGTCTTGGTGATGATGATGGTAGTGGTGGTGGTTATGGTAGTGGTGGTTATGGTGGTGGTGGTATTGATGATGGTAGTGATGATGTTGATGTTGGTGATAATGGTGGTGGTGATGGTGGTAGTGATGATTGGTAGTGATGATGATGATGCTTGTGGTAATGGTGGTGATGATGGTGGTAAATAAAGAAAACATGCTTACCTTTCCTTTTAAATACGATACCTGAAAAATAAAAAGTTGTGTGTTTCTTGTTTAATGAATCATCAAAGAGTCCCCTCAATTTTATCTCAGTTCAACTATAGTTCGTTCACAAATCCGTGCCCACAGAGTTGATCAATTATCTCGGAAACTGATGAATTTCTGTAATTATTTTTTCATGAAATCTTATTTTTTCACCGACCTTTAGATTTTTATAACATTTAAGTACAAAGATAGTCTGAATTTTGCACAAATCTTTTTTTGTTATATAATTTTAGGAAAATATCAAACCGCGTGCTCTAAACATTAGATGTTACTGTAAATTATGTTAATTTTCTAAAATGCAAGTCAAAGGCGTATCTGTATTACTTTGAATAGTAATATAACCGACCCATTTTACAAAATTGCATATACAATAACACAGTTACCTTTTGCATAGTGATGAATTTACACTTTAAACTCTTCATGGTTTTATAAATCAAGTAGCCACTTCACAACAGCTTACAAATTATCACACATACAGGAATATTCATTAATAGTAAATATTTTGTCAAAATATGCCTTTGGACCAATTTAACAAGAAACCGGAAATGAAATTGCAAAAAAAAAACCTCGGAGTGGCACGCGTCTTACAAGTTAAGAGTACGAAACGGTGCTAAAGTTGTATGGTGTGCACGTGAAATTTTCCGTTTTAATTGTTGAATTGATCACAACAAATGTGGCTATTGTAAAATCCTAAAATTTAGGACAAGCAAGAAAATCATATTTTTATATACCTCAAATAAGCAAAAATCTTTCCTAAATGCTCGACAGTAGGGCAAAAAATCAGACTGAAGGTTGGTGCAAAAATAAGTTTCATGAAAAAGAATTACAGAAATTCATCAGTTTCCGAGATAATTAATAAACTCTGTGGGCAAGAATTTCTGAACGAACTATAGTACCTTCCCTTGCCATAAAATGATAAGAGAATTACGGCCCCTTCCAAAACTCGTAGGCCAATTCAAAATATTACAACTACATAACAGTTTAAATAATAATTATTGAAATTTTGTATGTAAACTTTTCATTGTTATTATACTATGTAAACAGATCCTTTGGAATAATAAACAGATGGTTTTAATTGTGCTTTATTTGTGGTTCAGAGCTACAACTACCTTGGACATACTATAACCAGTGATGGAAAATGTACAACTGAAATAAACAAAAGAATAGGAGTGACGAAAAGTAGTTTTAATGTCATGAAAAATATACTAACATCAAAACAAATAACACCAGGGCTAAAATTAAGAATAGCAAAACGTTACCTAAATATTCCTGTATGGTGCAGAAACATGGACATTAGACAAGAAAACAGAACAGAAAATTTAAGACTTGCTTGAAGAAATGTGGATTTATAGAAGAATAGATATAATTGGATGGAAAGAAAAGAAAACAAACGATGAAGTCTTAAAACAACTAAACATAAAAAGAGAACTACTAAACACAATTAGAACAAGATAAATGAAATTTTTGAGGCATGCTAAAGACACAACAGCCTATTAAAAGTAATATTGGAAGGGAAAATACAAGGTAAAAGAGGCAGAGACAGACCAAGACCAACATGGACGAGTAACATGAAAAGATGGACAAGTCAGCCTATGACAATCTGAACTATCACAGTAAGAGACAGGGGGAAATGGCGCTACATGGTCGCCAACCTTTGATGCAGAGACGACACTCAATTATGATGATGATGATTTATGTTTTATTTTTACACACACACACGCACGCACGCACGCACGAACGAACGAACGCACGCACACCCACACACACACACACACACACACACACATATATATATATATATAAAACACACATAATTTTATAACTGTCATGAAAATTGTGAAATATCTAGAGCTTTAACTTGTGGAGACGCCACATAATGATGCTGATGGTGCCACTCAAGTCTCAAGCACAAACAAATAATCTGATATATATTCAAATAAGAGAAAGAATCTCCACGCCCACAAAATGGCGTGCCGATGTCGGATGTGTTGCATCGGAAGGCGTAGAAACAAGTTTGTTGTAAACTGCAACACGTAGCAACCTCGTCTAAGTAGCTAGTAGCCTTCAGTCATAGTTGACTATAGTAGTCTCCGTTAGTCATAGTTGACTATAGTAGTCTCCGTTAGTCATAGTTGACTATAGTAGCCTCCGTCAGCCATAGTTGACTATAGTAACCTCCATCAGTCATAGTTGACTATAGTAGCCTCCGTCAGTCATGGTTGACTATAGTAACCTCCGTCAGTCATAGTTGACTATAGTAGCCTCCGTCAGTCATAGTTGACTATAGTAGCCTCCGTCAGTCATAGTTGACTATAGTAACCTCCGTCAGCCATAGTTGATTATAGCAGTCTCCGTCAGCCATAGTTGACTATAGTAACCTCCGTCAGTCATAGTTGACTATAGTAGCCTCCGTCAGTCATGGTTGACTATAGTAGCCTACGTCAGCCATAGTTGACTATAGCAGCCTTCGTCAGTCATAGTTGACTATAGTAGCCTCCGTCAGTCATGGTTGACTATAGTAGCCTCCGTCAGTCATGGTTGACTATAGTAGCCTCCGTCAGTCATAGTTGACTATAGTAGCCTCCATCAGTCATAGTTGACTATAGTAGCCTCCGTCAGTCATAGTTGACTATAGTAGCCTCCGTCAGTCATAGTTGACTATAGTAGCCTCCGTCAGTCATAGTTGACTATAGTAGCCTCCGTCAGTCATAATTGACTATAGTAGCCTCCGTCAGTCATAGTTGACTATAATAGCCTCTGTCAGTCATAGTTGACTATAGTAGCCTCCGTCAGTCATAGTTGACTATAGTAGCCTCCGTCAGTCATAGTTGACTATAGTAGCCTCCGTCAGCCATAGTTGACTATAGTAGCCTCCGTCAGTCATAGTTGACTATAGCAGCCTCAGTCAGTCATAGTTGACTATAGTAGCCTCCGTCAGTCATAGTTGACTATAATAGCCTCTGTCAGTCATAGTTGACTATAGTAGCCTCCGTCAGTCATAGTTGACTATAGTAGCCTCCGTCAGTCATAGTTGACTATAGTAGCCTCCGTCAGCCATAGTTGACTATAGTAGCCTCCGTCAGTCATAGTTGACTATAGCAGCCTCAGTCAGTCATAGTTGACTATAGCAGCCTCCGTCAGTCATAGTTGACTACAGTAGCCTCCGTCAGCCATAGTTGACTATAGTAGCCTCCGTCAGTCATGGTTGACTATAGTAGCCTACGTCAGTCATAGTTGACTATAGTAGCCTCCGTCAGTCATAGTTGATTATGGATTTTTCAGCGCCCCTAGAAATGTTATGTTTTCTCTCGCCGTGTATTCCCTTTTTCTATGAATCTGCCTTCTTCTTGTTTGAGTAGGAGCTTTAGAGTGTGTTTCCAAAGATTGTGGTCTGCAGCTATGTCTTCACAGACTGCAGGGTTTATGTTCAGAGTCTTTGTGTCACGTTTACACACGTCTACAAATCGATGTAAGTACTTAGAATCATAAGGCAATTAACAAAGAGAACATTTTATTTTAAATTCATGTTTTCTAAATTCATTTATTGAAAAAAAATCCTGAATGAAATTGTGGTCTATTAAAATGTACAAAACTGTCAAAGCTTGAACGGATGAATCTTCCAACTTTCAGCTCCCTATGGAGCATAGGTCTCCAACAAACACTTTCAGCTCCCTGTGGAACATAGGTCTTCAACAAACACTTTCCTAGTCGTTTTGTTTCTTGCCATTCTTTTAAGATCATTCCATGTCTTCCCCATCATCTTCATCTCTGCTTCTATCTGTCTTCTCCAAGAATACATTGGTCTTTCTCTTTGTCTTTTTCCCTGGGGATTCCAAAAATGGGCCTGTTGTGTAATTCTCTCATTCGGCTTCCGCAGTGTGTTCCATATCCTTCGCGATTGTCTTCGCTGTATCTCTTTATCCACTGGTGTTTGACTGGTACATTTCCATAATTCTATGTTAGTGATTTTATCCTGCGTAAGCATTCATTAATGAAAGTCTGTATCTTCATGATTGTCTTTTTAGATGTTCTCCATGTTTCACAGCCATATAATAAGACTCGCTTAACATTGGAGCTAAACATTTTTATTTTTAAATTTAACATAATTTCTTTGGACTTCCATGTTTCCCAGTGCAACGAATGCACCTCTTGCTTTTGATATCCTTATTTTATTATCATTTTCTGTCCCTCCTTCTTTGTCTATATTACTGTCCAGTATAATACACTACTGACTCACAACAACGCATGCTACATAAGTAGCACTACTGACTCACAACAACGCATGCTACATAAGTAGCACTACTGACTCACAACAACGCATGCTACATAGGTAGCACTACTGACTCACAACAACGCATGCTACATAGGTAGCACTACTGACTCACTACAACACATGCTACATAAGTAGCACTACTGACTCACAACAACGCATGCTACATAGGTAGCACTACTGACTCACAACAACGCATGCTACATAGGTAGCACTACTGACTCACAACAACGCATGCTACATAGGTAGCACTACTGACTCACAAAAACGCATGCTACATAGGTAGCACTACTGACTCACAACAACGCATGCTACATAGGTTGCACTACTGACTCACAACAACGCATGCTTCATAGGTAGCACTACTGACTCACTACAACACATGCTACATAGGTAGCACTACTGACTCACTACAACACATGCTACATAGGTAGCACTACTGACTCACTACAACGCATGCTACATAAGTAGCACTAATGACTCATTACAACGCATGCTACATAAGTAGCACTAATGACTCATTACAATGCATGCTACATAGGTAGCACTAATGACTCATTACAACGCATGCTACATAAGTAGCACTAATGACTCATTACAATGCATGCTACATAGGTAGCACTAATGACTCATTACAACGCATGCTACATAGGTAGCACTAATAACTCATTACAACGCATGCTACATAAGTAACACTAATGACTCATTACAATGCATGCTACATAAGTAGCACTAATGACTCATTCCAACGCATGCTACATAGGTAGCACTAATGACTCATTACAACGCATGCTACATAAGTAACACTAATGACTCATTACAATGCATGCTACATAAGTAGCACTAATGACTCATCACAACGCATGCTACATAAGTAGCACTAATGACTCATTACAATGCATGCTACATAAGTAGCACTAATGACTCATTACAATGCATGCTACATAAGTAGCACTAATGACTCATTACAATGCATGCTACATAAGTAACACTAATGAATCACTACAACACATGCTACATAAGTAGCACTAATGACTTACTACAACGCATGTTACATAAGTAGCACTAATGACTCATTACAACACATGCTACATATGTAACACTAATGACTCACTACAACACATGCTACATAAGTAGCACTAATGACTCATTCCAACGCATGCTACATAGGTAGCACTAATGACTCATTACAACGCATGCTACATAAGTAACACTAATGACTCATTACAATGCATGCTACATAAGTAGCACTAATGACTCATCACAACGCATGCTACATAAGTAGCACTAATGACTCATTACAATGCATGCTACATAAGTAGCACTAATGACTCATTACAATGCATGCTACATAAGTAGCACTAATGACTCATTACAATGCATGCTACATAAGTAGCACTAATGACTCATCACAACGCATGCTACATAAGTAGCACTAATGACTCATTACAATGCATGCTACATAAGTAGCACTAATGACTCATTACAACGCATGCTACATAAGTAGCACTAATGACTTACTACAACGCATGTTACATAAGTAGCACTAATGACTCATTACAACACATGCTACATAAGTAGCACTAATGACTTACTACAACACATGCTACATAAGTAGCACTAATTACTCACCACAACATATGCTACATAAGTAGCACTAATGACTTACAACAACACATGCTACATAAGTAGCACTAATGACTCACTACAACACATGCTACATAAGTAGCACTAATGACTTACTACAACACATGCTACATAAGTAGCACTAATTACTCACCACAACATATGCTACATAAGTGGCACTAATGACTTACAACAACACATGCTACATAAGTAGCACTAATGACTCACTACAACACATGCTACATAAGTAGCACTAATGACTTACTACAACACATGCTACATAAGTAGCACTAATTACTCACCACAACATATGCTACATAAGTGGCACTAATGACTTACAACAACACATGCTACATAAGTAGCACTAATGACTCACTACAACACATGCTACATAAGTAGCACTAATGACTTACTACAACACATGCTACATAAGTAGCACTAATTACTCACTACAACACATGCTACATAGCAGCACTAATGACTTACTACAACAGTGTTAAAACAGTTTAAATACTTACATCGTCTGTGTCCCTTGCTACTATTGAACCTGTTCCTACAAACAAAAGTTAAAACATACTTTAATTATTACATTAACTCATTACAATGTAAGAAGTAATTTAACTGTGATAAAATTATGTTGTTTTTTTCGTTTCTCTCTCTCTCTCTCTCTCTCTCTCTCTCTCTCGATTTGGAAGCCTCAGAAGCCTAATTATCAATTTTTCTACCAACTCGGTGCTATCAGTGCCAGAATTGGACGCTGGACTCTAGAACAATAAGAAAGATAACGACCACCGAAATGAAATGTGTCAGAAGAATGACAGGAAACAGCTTAAGGGACAGAGTAAGAAACACTGTGAACTGATGAAGAAACTCGAAATTGAACCAGCCATCGAATAAATAAAGAAACAACATATAAATTGGTTCGGCCACATAACAAGACAAAAAAGAACTAACAATGACTCAAAGAGCCATAAACAAACGCTACGAAAATGACAAATTAAGAGGAAGACCGAGAAAGAGATGGATAAAGGAAATACTAGAGTCACTAGGAGGGATAACACCAGAAGAGGCCAACAGAAGAGCAAAGAATCGCAGATTGTATCTCCCCTCGACGCCAGCGGCAATAGAGGAAGGATAGAAGAAGAAAAAAGAGAAAAAAGAAGAAAAAACCACGCAACTGGGCTACCCACGTTCGGACAAACTGTGTTCGATTGGCTCTGGAAGCAGCTTGAGTTGTTCTCGTGATTGAAAAGAAAAACAACCCGCAGTCGACCCAGTCTCTGGTAGAAATAGGTACAAGGGAAGTAGTACTATGGGAAAGCGAGGAATTCCGCCTCTCATCGTGAGATTCTATGCTTGAAGCGACACTGTCCAGAAGTCTCCGAACACGTCTAGATAAGCGGCCGAGCACATATGGGTGAAAACTCGCGTGCTAAGACGCCGATTCAAACATTATTCGCCGATAGGGCGGATGATAATGTTGATAATAATTATCTTGATTATGTTGAGGTTATTAATGATAGTGACAAATAAGAAGAATAGGAAAGATAGGACATAAATAGTAGTAGCTGCAGTAAATGCAATAATAATATTGGTAATAGCACTAACAGTAACAGTAGTTATAGTATTAACTGTAGTAGTAGAAATAGTATAGTAAAAGTATGTTAGTAGTAGTAATAGTAGTAGTAGTAGTAGAAGTAACAATAGCAGTAAGCATTGTAATAGTAGTAGCGGTAGCAGCAGTAGCAATAGTAGCAGCAACTACAGTGGTAATAGAAGGAGAAGTAGTACTAGAAGCAATAGTAGTTGTAGAAGTAGTAGTATTAACAGTAGTAGTAGTAGTAGTAGCAGTAGTAGTAGTAGTATTAGCAGTAGTAGCAGCAGTAGTAGTAGTAGTAGCAGTAGTAGTAGTAGTATTAGCAGTAGCAGCAGCAGTAGTAGCAGTAGCAGTAGCAGTAGTTGTAGTAGTAGTAGTAGCATTAGTAGCAGTAGCAGTAGTAGCTGTAGTAGTAGTAGCAGTAGCAGTAGTATTAGTAGCAGTAGCAGTAGTAGTATTAGCAGTAGTAGTGGTAGTAGCAGTAGTAGTAGTATAAGCAGTAGTAGTGGCAGTATTAGCAGTAGTAGTAGTAGTAGTAGTAGTATCAGTAGTAGTAGTAGTATTAGCAATAGTAGTAGTAGCATTAGCAGTAGTAGTAGTAGTATTAACAGTAGTAGTAGCAGCATTAGCAGTAGTAGCAGTAGCAGTACTAGGAGTAGTAGCAGTAGCAGTATTAGCAGTGCTAGCAGTAGTAGTAGCAGTAGTAGTAGTAGTAGTAGTAGCAGTAGCAGTAGTAGTAGTAGCAGTAACAGTAGTATTAGTAGTACCAGTAGTAGTAGTAGTAGCAGTACCAGTAGTAGTAGTAGCAGTAGTAGTAGTAGTAGTAGTAGTAGTAGTAGCAGTAGTAGTAGCAGTACCAGTAGTAATAGTAGCAGTACCAGTAGTAGTAGTAGTAGTAGCAGCAGTATCAGTAGTAGCAGCAGTAGTAATAGCAGTAGTATTAGCAGTAGTAGTAGTAGTAGTAGCAGTAGTAGTAGCAGCAGTAGTAGCAGTAGTAGTAGTAGTAGCAGTAGTCGTAGTAGTAATAGTAGCAGTAGCAGTAGTAGCAGTAGTAGTAGTAGTAGTAGTAGTAGTAGTAGTAGTAATAGTAGCTGCAGTAGTAGCAGCAGTAGTAACAGTAGTAGCAGTAGTAATAGTAGCATTAGCAGCAGCAGTAGTAGTAGTAGTAGTAGTAACAGCAGCAGTAGCAGCAACAGAAATTGACTTAGCGGGAACTTCAGAAGAATTAAAAGAAGTAGAAAACAGAAGATGAAGATGAAGACGCAAACGATGCCGTCTAAAATGAGTAAAAACAATTTTACAAAATAAAGAAATAAGTGCATTTCAGTAAAAACAAATCACAGATCATGTTTACTTTCAAGCAAAGAAAAATTGTTGTTATTACCAGAGTGTGCGTCCATTGAAAGGGCAAAGTTCAACAGGAAGACCAATCCTAGGATCCGGAAATAAATTCTATTTTCCATGATAGACTCTCACCGAGGAAAGATTGATGGCTGTCGACAGATCTACAAGTGACAAAATAAAAAAAAACATGTAACAGTTAAGATACTTCAATATGTACAAGATCTATTCAGATCTAGACTACTTTCTACAGCATGTGTGAGAGAGAGAGAGAGGCAGGAGAAAGAAATAGAGAGAGGGAGAGAAAGTGTGGAGATGGAGAGAGAATCATTTTTTTTCTTCATCGTTCGCCAGCTTTGACGAAGTCCCTAGAGACTAGGAACTGAATTTTGCGTGTTAATCCATTTTTCCCTGGCAGCCGAGTGCACAGGGTTCGCTCGCCGCACAGGCAGATAACTCCGACTTCGGGGGTACTCATATTTTTTCCTTCGATGAGTAATTGACGTTTCAAGCCGGACCTCGCTGCTGCGCCCAGGGGTGGTTGCCGCAGAAAGATATCATAAATAAAAACGGGGGGGGGGGGGGGGCCAACCGGGATTTGAACCCACAACCTCTCTGTCTCGAGGCCGGCGTCTTGTCTCGAGACCAACCAGTCCCCCAAAGAATCAATTAAGAAAAGAAAGAAACCCGTGAAATCTCTCAACACAACTTTCTGTCCATTCATTCATTGGGTGTTGTCCTCTCAGGGCAGTGTTTCACCAGGATAGTGTGGCTACTAGGGCAGTGTGACACCAGGATAGTGTGGCTACTAGGGCAGTGTGACACCAGGATAGTGTGGCTACTAGGACAGTGTGACACCAGGATAGTGTGGCTACTAGGGCAGTGTGACACCAGGATAGTGTGGCTACTAGGTCAGTGTGACACCAGGATAGTGTGGCTACTAGGGCAGTGTGACACCAGGATAGTGTAGTTACTAGGGCAGTGTGACACCAGGATAGTGTGACTACTAGGGCAGTGTGACACCAGGATAGTGTGGCTACTAGGGCAGTGTGACACCAGGATAGTGTGGCTACTAGGGCAGTGTGACACCAGGATAGTGTATCTACTAGGGCAGTGTGACACCAGGATAGTGTGGTTACTAGGGCAGTGTGACACCAGGATAGTGTGGTTACTAGGGCAGTGTGACACCAGGATAGTGTGGCTACTAGGTCAGTGTGACACCAGGATAGTGTAGTTACTAGGGCAGTGTGACACCAGGGTAGTGTGGCTACTAGGTCAGTGTGACACCAGGATAGTGTGGCTACTAGGTCAGTGTGACACCAGGATAGTGTGGCTACTAGGTCAGTGTGACACCAGGATAGTGTGGCTACTAGGGCAGTGTGACACCAGGATAGTGTAGTTACTAGGGCAGTGTGACACCAGGATAGTGTGGCTACTAGGTCAGTGTGACACCAGGATAGTGTAGTTACTAGGGCAGTGTGACACCAGGATAGTGTAGTTACTAGGTCAGTGTGACACCAGGATAGTGTGACTACTAGGGCAGTGTGACACCAGGATAGTGTAGTTACTAGGGCAGTGTGACACCAGGATAGTGTGGCTACTAGGGCAGTGTGACACCAGGATAGTGTAGTTACTAGGGCAGTGTGACACCAGGATAGTGTAGTTACTAGGGCAGTGTGACGCCAGGATAGTGTGGCTACTAGGGCAGTGTGACACCAGGATAGTGTGGCTACTAGGGCAGTGTGACACCAGGATATTATGGCTACTAGGGCAGTGTGACATCAGGATAGTGTGGCTACTAGGGCAGTGTGACACCAGGATAGTGTGGCTACTAGGGCAGTGTGACACCAGGGTAGTGTGGCTACAAGGACAGTGTGACACCAGGTTAGTGTGGCTACTAGGGCAGTGCGACACCAGGGTAGTGTGGCTACAAGGACAGTGTGACACCAGGTTAGTGTGGCTACTAGGGCAGTGTGACACCAGGGTAGTGTGGCTACAAGGACAGTGTGACACCAGGTTAGTGTGGCTACTAGGGCAGTGTGACACCAGGTTAGTGTGGCTATTAGGGCAGTGTGACACCAGGGTAGTGTGGCTACAAGGACAGTGTGACACCAGGTTAGTGTGGCTACAAGGGCGGTGTGACACCAGGTTAGTGTGGCTACTAGGGCAGTGTGACACCAGGGTAGTGTGGCTACAAGGACAGTGTGACACCAGGATAGTGTGGCTACTAGGGCAGTGTGACACCAGGATAGTGTAGTTACTAGGGCAGTGTGACACCAGGATAGTGTGGCTACTAGGGCAGTGTGACACCAGGATAGTGTAGTTACTAGGACAGTGTGACACCAGGATAGTGTGGCTACTAGGGCAGTGTGACACCAGGATAGTGTAGTTACTAGGGCAGTGTGACACCAAGACAGTGTGGCAACTAGGGCAGTGTGACATCAGGTATGATACTGCCATGGAACGTCATTCATTGGGTGCGTTCCCACATCGAAGGTTGGTTACCATGGAGCGTCATTCATTGGGTGTCGTCTCTACATCGAAGGTTGGCTACCATGGAGCGTCATTCATTGGGTGCCGTCTCTACATCAAAGGCTGGCTGCCATGGAGCGTCATTCATTGGGTGCTGTCTCTACATAGAAGGTTGGCTAACATGGAGCGTCATTCATTGGGTGCCGTCTCTACATCGAAGGTTGGCTACCATGGTGTGTCATTCATTCGGTGCCGTCTCTACATCGAAGGTTGGCTACCATGGTGTGTCATTCATTGGGTGCCGTCTCTACATCGAAGGTTGGCTACCATGGTGTGTCATTCATTGGGTGCCGTCTCTACATCGAAGGTTGGCTACCATGGAGTGTCATTCATTGGGTGCCGTCTCTACATCGAAGGTTGGCTACCATGGAGTGTCATTCATTGGGTGCCGTCTCAACATCGAAGGTTGGCTACCATTGAGTCTCATTCATTGGGTGCCGTCTCTACATCGGAGGTTGGCTACCATGGAGTGTCATTCATTGGGTGCCGTCTCTACATCGAAGGTTGGCTACCATGGAGCGTCATTCATTGGGTGCCGTCTCTACATCGAAGGTTGGCTACCATGGAGCGTCATTCATTGGGTGCCGTCTCAACATCGAAGGTTGGCTACCATGGAGTCTCATTCATTGGGTGCCGTCTCTACATCGGAGGTTGGCTACCATGGAGTGTCATTCATTGGGTGCCGTCTCTACATCGAAGGTTGGCTACCATGGAGCGTCATTCATTGGGTGCCGTCTCTACATCAAAGGCTGGCTGCCATGGAGCGTCATTCATTGGGTGCTGTCTCTACATAGAAGGTTGGCTAACATGGAGTGTCATTCATTGGGTGCCGTCTCTACATCGAAGGTTGGCTACCATGGAGCGTCATTCATTGGGTGCCGTCTCTACATCGGAGGTTGGCTACCATGGAGTGTCATTCATTGGGTGCCGTCTCTACATCGAAGGTTGGCTACCATGGAGTGTCATTCATTGGGTGCCGTCTCTACATCGAAGGTTGGCTACCATGGAGCGTCATTCATTGGGTGCCGTCTCTACATCGAAGGTTGGCTACCATGGAGTGTCATTCATTGGGTGCCGTCTCTACATCGAAGGTTGGCTACCATGGAGTGTCATTCATTGGGTGCCGTCTCTACATCAAAGGCTGGCTGCCATGGAGCGTCATTCATTGGGTGCTGTCTCTACATAGAAGGTTGGCTAACATGGAGCGTCATTCATTGGGTGCTGTCTCTACATAGAAGGTTGGCTAACATGGAGCGTCATTCATTGGGTGCCGTCTCTACATCGAAGGTTGGCTACCATGGTGTGTCATTCATTGGGTGCCGTCTCTACATCGAAGGTTGGCTACCATGGAGTGTCATTCATTGGGTGCCGTCTCTACATCGAAGGTTGGCTACCATGGAGTGTCATTCATTGGGTGCCGTCTCTACATCGAAGGTTGGCTACCATGGAGTGTCATTCATTGGGTGCCGTCTCTACATCGGAGGTTGGCTACCATGGAGTGTCATTCATTGGGTGCCGTCTCTACATCGAAGGTTGGCTACCATGGAGCGTCATTCATTGGGTGCCGTCTCTACATCAAAGGCTGGCTTCCATGGAGCGTCATTCATTGGGTGCTGTCTCTACATAGAAGGTTGGCTAACATGGAGCGTCATTCATTGGGTGCCGTCTCTACATTGAAGGTTGGCTACCATGGAGCGTCATTCATTGGGTGCCGTCTCTACATCGAAGGTTGGCTACCATGGAGTGTCATTCATTGGGTGCCATCTCTACATCGAAGGTTGGCTACCATGGAGTGTCATTCATTGGGCGCGGTCTCTACATCGAAGGTTGGCTACCATGGTGTGTCATTCATTGGGTGCCGTCTCTACATCGAAGGTATTTACCATGGAGTGTCATTCATTGGGTGCCGTCTCTACATCGAAGGTTGGCTACCATGGAGCGTCATTCATTGGGTGCCGTCTCTACATCAAAGGCTGGCTTCCATGGAGCGTCATTCATTGGGCGCGGTCTCTACATCGAAGGTTGGCTACCATGGAGTGTCATTCATTGGGTGCCGTCTCTACATCGGAGGTTGGCTACCATGGAGTGTCATTCATTGGGTGCCATCTGTACATCGAAGGTTGGCTACCATGGAGCGTCATTCATTGGGTGCCGTCTCTACATCGAAGGTTGGCTACCATGGAGCGTCATTCATTGGGTGCCGTCTCTACATTGAAGGTTGGCTGCCATGGAGTGTCATTCATTGGGTGCCGTTCCCACATTGAAGGTTAGCTAACATGAAGCGTCATTCATTGAGTGCCGTCTCTACATTGAAGGTTGGCTACCATGGAGCGTCATTCATTGGATGCCGTTCCCACATTGAAGGTTGGCTACCATGGAGCGTCATTCATTGGGTGCCGTCTCTACATTGAAGGTTGGCTACCATGGAGCGTCATTCATTGGGTGCCGTTCCCACATTGAAGGTTGGCTACCATGGAGCGTCATTCATTGGGTGCCGTTCCCACATTGAAGGTTGGCTACCATAGAGCGTCATTATTGGGTGCCGTCTCTACATCGAAGGTTGGCTACCATAGAGCGTCATTATTAGGTGCCGTCTCTACATCGAAGGTTGACTACCATGGAGCGTCATTCATTGGGTGCTGTCCACATATCGAGGGTTGGCTACCATGGAGCGCCATTCATTGGGTGGGTTCCCTCATCGAAGGTTTGCTACCATGGAGCGTCATTCATTGGGTGCGCTCCAACATCGAAGGTTGGCTACCATGGAGCGTCATTCATTGGATGTCATTCCCACATCGAAGGTTGGCTACCATGGAGCGTCATTCATTGGATGTCATTCCAACATTGAAGGTTGGCTACCATGGAGCGTCATTCATCGGATGTCATTCCAACATTGAAGGTTGGCTACCATGGAGCGTCATTCATGGGATGTCATTCCAACATTGAAGGTTGGCTACCATGGAGCGTCATTCATCGGATGTCATTCCAACATTGAAGGTTGGCTACCATGGAGCGTCATTCATCGGATGTCATTCCAACATTGAAGGTTGGCTACCATGGAGCGTCATTCATCGGATGTCATTCCAGCATCGAAGGTTGGCTACCATGGAAAGTCATTTTACTCTGACTTTTGTCTTGATGATGCACTTTGTCATAGGCTAACTTAATCATCCTATGGCTCCTCGTTGCAGTTTCCTCATATTCCTAGTCCGGCTTGCTGCCACAGCTACTGAGTTTAGTGCTCTGTGCACACCGTGAGCTGTGCTTTTTATCCGGATCGTGTTTCTATATTTCTACTGTTTACGATGAATAATGATACCATATGACGAAAGACATTTCAGCTGTGTTAACTTTCGGTGCCGCTTGGCCTTATGACTTTTAACGTGTGATGTAGCTGCTATGATGGGGACTGCAGCTGCCTTAATTTGTTTGGATACTTCAATGAGATGAGTTTTAATTCGGATGATTCCACTGGCACGGACGGTTGAGCAATTATGGATTTAATTCGTTTACAGTGATTCCGGGACCTTCGACTAACTACAACCATAACCAACAATCGTATTCCCAAACAAAAATTGTGTGGAGGAATTAAGGACTGAAAGAGACCAGAGGACAGACCAGTGCTGGGATATAAGGATGTTTGCAGGGCTTCTTTGAGTGAATTCTCTGTCAGTGAAAGAAACTGGGAAAATATGGCATCAGATCGTAGCACATGGAGAACAAAAATTGAAAAAAAAGGCACAGCAACATCAGATGAAGTGTTGATGTTAAATTCAGAAGACAAAATGCGCAGAAGAAATAAAACAATGACAGTGACCGCAAATGTATTTTGTTCGTTCTGCAGTCAAACGTAATCTAATCTAATCTAAATCTAATCTAATCTAAATCTAATCTAATCTAATCTAATCTAATCTAATCTAATCTAATCTAATCTAATCTAATCTAATCTAATCCAAATCTAATCTAAATCTAATCTAAATCTAAATTCAATCCAATCATATCCTATACTATCCAGTAATGCAACATCCAGCATTTAAAAAAAAAGTAAAGAGCCGCCGTCACGCCAAGTGGCGTATAGGGAATATGGTGTTAGTGACCATACATTTGACAGACATTCAGCACATGATTTTGGGGGTAATATGGTCGGTATTACGCCCGTGCCGCTTTACTTTTCCAGAAAAAAAAATCCGGTACCCATTTAAGGCTGGGTGAACCCGGAAGCAGTCGTTCAGGATCGAACCTGACCTCTTGTCTTTAGTAATCCAGTTCACTAACCAGCGAGCTATCGCTGCTCCCAACATCCAGCATAAGAGACTAATATTTTACCAAACTATTAACAAACCATGACTGCTAGCTACCAACCGTCTATTAAGTCACCAAGTCATATAGTATTTCTTCAATTCATATTTATATATAAGGCGAAATAGTTCGATATTTTAAAATAATATAATCACTCTGCAACCTTACATATAAATGCAACATACACAACAACTGAAGGAAATAAACTTCACAAATGCTTCACTCCACAATGAAATCACAAGATAGTTCCCTTTTCACAATTAACAACTGTCACTCTAGCAGCCCGGAAACGAACCACTGCAATCTCGATGTATCATTTCCGCTAGATTTGTGGACTTGACACACACCCAACACACGACGGGAGATCGAGGGCAAAAATACTCATTTTAATATATTTAAAAAAGGTTTACCCTCTACACTAGTTCCCCAACCTAGTGACGTTAAATATTTATAACCAGCGAAGAGTACTCTACTGGCTTGTACACCCTCGCACTAAAACTACGGTCCACTTTCGTTGTCAAAGGTCGACAATCAGCGGGGTAGATTTGGCCCATCTCTTCGTTCCCCCCTGCTCTCAAAATTACTAGCTATGTTGTATATACATAATAAATAAGTTAATGAAAATTAATTGATGATTAAAGAGTTTAGTGTCCCAAATTAATTCTTGTGGCAGTAACGTACCCTTGTACTTTATTTAATCGCTTTCGAATCTACCATTAGATTACCCCTTGGTTTGTAGGTTTACGGTTTGGAATACCCTACAACTAATCCTACCCCTAACCCTAACCCTAATACCCTACAACTAACCCTAACTCTAGCCCATAACCCTTAACTTAACCCTAATACCCTACAACTAACCCTAAACCTAGCCCATAACCCTTAACCTAACCCCAATACCCTACAACTAACCCTAACCCTAGTCCATAACCCTTAACCTAACCCTAATACCCTACAACTAACCCTAACCCTAGTCCATACCCCTAAACCTAACCCTAATACCCTACAACTAATCCTAACCCTAGTCCATACCCCTAAACCTAACCCTAATACCCTACAACTAATCCTAACCCTAGCCCATAACCCTAAACCTAACCTTAATACCCTACAACTAACCCTAACCCTAGCCCATAACCCTTAACCTAACCCTAATACCCTACAACTAACCCTAACCCTAGTCCATAATCCTTAACCTAACCCTAATACCCTACAACTAGCCCTAACCCTAGTCCATACCCCTAAACCTAACCCTAATACCCTACAATTAACCCTAACCCTAGCCCATAACCCTAAACCAAACCCTAATATCCTACAACTAACCCTGACCCTAGCCCATAACCCTAAACCTAACCCTAATATCCTACAACTAACCCTAACCCATAACCATAAACCTAAAAAAGTTGAACAAAAATATAATTGCATGCACAAAAAATAGAAACGTTCGATAATTCAAGTATGTCCGGTCATTAAGGGGACATCACTTATTTAGCAGAAATAATATGGGACACTCGTAAAATACAACAACAAAAAATGTTCATATATTTAGTAGTTATCGTGTTTTGCTAACCACTAGATCTTCAAGTGGATCCTGCTAAAGGTAAACAAGTAAAGTACCCCCGTCACGCCAAGTGGCGTATAGGGAATATGGTGTTAGTGATCATAAATTTTACACACCTTCAGCACATGAATTTTGGGGTAATGCGGTCGGTATTACGCCCATGCCGTTTTACTTGCCCAGAAAAAAATCCGGTACCCATTTAAAGCTGGGTGAACCCGGAAGCCGTCGGTTGGGATCGAACCCTAACTCTTGTCCTTTGTAGTCCAGTTCACTAACCACTGAGCTATAGCGGCTCGGATCCTGCTAAGGTTAGTTTAAAATGCCAGCAATTTTTTTCTTAGTTTGTCGCCGTTCCTTTTGCACTTGTGAAGTCGAGGCCCCCAGTATTTTACATTCCCTTGCAATATCTTTTTTCTATCTTTCTATTATTCACCCGCTGACTATTAAATGACTTGGATCACCTCTTCGTCATCCGTCCTTAAAAGTGCGTTAAGTGAGCGTAGAAATTAGGTTAAACACAAAATAAAAATGTTCAACTCCAATGTTAAGTCAGTCCTATTGTATGGCTGTGAAACATGGAGAACAACAAAATTGACAATCATCAAGATACAGACTTTCATTAATGGATGCTTACGCAGAATAAAAGGATGGAAATGGCAGGACAAAATCACTAACATAGAATTATGGAAATGTACCAGTCAAATACCAGTGGATAAAGAGATGCAGTGAAGACGATGGCGCTGGATAGGACACACACTACGGAAGCCAAAAGAGAGTATTACACAACAGGCCCTTTTTTGGAATCCCCAGGGGAAAAGACAAAGAGGAAGACCTAAGAATTCTTGAAGAAGACAGACAAAAGCAGAGATGAAGATGATGCGGAAGACATGGAATGATCTTAAAAGAATGGCAAGAAACAGAACGACTTTGAAAGTGTTTGTTGAAGACCTATGATGTACGACTAAAGAGGAGCAGCTTCGCTGCAATTGCCAATGAACTAACTACTGGAGACCCAGTACTTTCCCCAACAATATCGAAACCCTTGGGCCCATCTGATATGTCTCCTCATGGGAAATATAAAATGCCAGAACTTAAGGAAAATATAACAGGAATCATGAAAAAAGGCACCCAATCAGACCCAGATAGAAAACACGTAGCAGAAAACACATACACGATACCTACCCGCAGGACTCTTGGTCCCACATATACACAGATGGCTCTGCTACAAATGCCACCAGAAATGGAGGGGGAGGTGTGTTCTTGACGCTGAATAATCAGAACGAGATCACCAATATAGATGACTTGAGAACAACCCTGGACCAGCTATGCAATAACTTCCAGAGAGTAGTCATTCAGTGGATATCATCACACTTTAATATACACGGGAACGAACGCTCAGACAAATTAGCTAAAGAGGGAGGGAGATTACCTCAAGAGAACCATCCGCTCAGTTATAATCAAGCCAAATTCATCATCAAGGGTCAGTTCCATGAAAAATGGAAACGAGAACACCCAAAGCATAACGAGAGTGACGGATACCACCAACTATCAAGGAGGGATCAAGTCATCATACTTCGCCTACGCACTGGCCACAATAGAATGAGAAATCACATGTTCACCAAATTAAAAATAGGTACAACCAGCCTATGCCACTGTACACTGGACAATATGACTACAAAACATGTTCTACAGGATTGCCCCAAGTACACAGACCTGAGAAGAGCAATGTGGTCCACGCCCACTTCCATGGAAGAAAAACTATATAGGGCAATCGATTCGCTTAAACAGACAGCTGACTTCATGAGAGAGTCTGGAATCCTACTCTGATTGAGTCTTGATCGCAGAGAGAGCGAGAGAGAGAGAGAGCGAGAGAGAATATATAAAGAAACAATAGTTAAATGGCCTGGCCAAGTGACAAGGCAGAAATATCAAAACACAACACAACGAGCCTTCAATAAACTTTGCGAGAACACCAGACCCAAGGGCTGACCACGAATTACTTGACAGAATTTTAGAAGCACTAGGAAACATAACAGCAGCAGAGGCGAACAGAAGAGCAAAAGACCGCAATTATATCTTCCCTCGACGCTGAAAGAAGAATGAGGAAAAGTAAATGACGAAGAAGAAGATAACGCACTCGCAACTCTATTTAACTATTTCATGGTATTCTTAACATTCTTCTGTAAAACCACATTTCTGTGACCTCCAGCAATTTTCTATTTTTATATTGTGAAGAATTCCTATCTTGGCGTTCCAAATCGTGAGAATTATATTTTGCAATCCAATTTTGTCAATAGCAATAGCAAAAAGATGTACTCAGCATTAAGTGAATCCGGAAGGGAGCCGCGATAGCTCAGTGGTTAGTGAACTGGACTACAAAGACAACGGGTAGGGTTCGATCCCAACTGACGGCTTCAGGGTTCACCCAGCCTTAAATGGGTACAATATTTTTTTTCTGAGAAAGTAAAACGGCACGGGCGTAATACCGACCACATTACCCCACAAATCATGTGCCGAAGGTCTGTAAAGTGTGTAATTTGTTTGTCTACTGTCCATTATTCTCTTCTATAGGTATCTACTATATCATCATCATCATCAAGTACCATGCCTGCTGGCGTAGGTGATCATGTCTCTCCACAACTTTCGATCTCGACAGTTATTTATAATTTCTGTTGTTGACCCTCTGCCAAACCATTCTCTTAAGCTGCCTGGTATCTTTTCTTTTTGCTTCCCTCTATCTCTACCAGGGCAGTGTGGCTACCAGGGCAGTGTGGCTACTATGGCAATGTGGCTACCAGGGCAGTGTGGCTGCTAGGGCAATGTATCTACCAGTGCAGTGTGGCTACGAGGGCAATGTAGCTACTAGGGCAATGTGGCTACCAGAGCAGTGTGACACCAGGACAGTGTGGCTACCAGGGCAGTGTGGCTACTAGGGCAGTGTGGCTACTTCTCTCAGAAATTTTGATTTGTACTAAATATTTATTTTTCTTCATAAATTCAACTATTTCTGTGCTTTTATCACATAGACCTCAGATGTTCCAAGTACCTATTAAAAGTTAGTATTGTTTTCTCATTTTCAATTAGTATTAGCACAATGGATGGAATTCTACTTCTCTAGCACAAACTATCATTGTTTCCGTTCGAATTTGATCACAAATAAATCACAAATAAATCACAGATAAATCCGTTCGAAATCACACACAAGAACACTTGAATTTCTTTTTACTACGGGCATTGAAATTCATTTATAATTTAAATTTGATTCCCATCGCAAAAAATGGTGTTGCTATGAAAGTCAAGCATAGACACTTTCTAAATCACATTTAAGAAAGATCAATATATGTGAGATGCGATGCTTGAGAAAAGTAACAAACAATTCAAGAAGAGATAGAATACCAAATGAAACCATAAGAAAAATGGTAGGAATAAAATCCTGCCAAGAATATATAGAACAACAACAACTTAAATGGTTTGGCCACCTGGTCAGAATGAATCCTCATCAATCACCATCAAGGGCGTTCTTCTCGAGAATGCATGGAAAAAGACCAAGTGGAAGACCTAGAAGAAGATGGATAGATGCAGTGATAGAGACATCTAACAACAAAGGAAAATCGCTAATTCAGACAGTTCGAGCAGCTTAAGAAGGACAAATAATATAACCATGACACCTTTTCGATATCAGTGAGAAAGATAAAAGGAAAAGAAGAAAAGAATAAATATGTATTGATATTGTTGTCAATAGTATACCTCAACTTATCATATAAACAGGATATCTCACTTGCCACCAAACCCTTCATTTCCTCAATAATTCTAGCACCAATGAAGATATTGCAACAACATTTCAACAAAAAATACGCTCATTGTGTTAGAGATTAAAAGAAATGTGTCTGTAGTGGATGTCTGTAGTGGATGTCTGTAGTGGATGTCTGTAGTGGATGTTTGTAGTGCCTATTTGTTGCAGTACGAAAAATCACCAGCCTTCCTCGCCTCTCTGCTGATCGCTGCCATTTGGTTGAGTTTGCCTAAACAATACGGTTGTTGTTCGAGAGTGTTAGTGTACAGTACGTGTGAGCTCACATAGGATAGCCGGAAAGTGTGCTGGTTTACCCTGGAGGAGCAAGTGTTTTAGCGGTAAACCCTTGAAGAAACACTGATTCGATAACGAGTGAGACTCAGTGGCGTAGTTGGAGTAGGGGAGGGGGGAGCCAGGGGGTACATGTGTCCCCAGGCACAGCATCTTGGGACGACAAATTGATCCTTGCTGCCTTCATTAATTTTCTTTTTTCATCCTTTTCATAACCTAAAGCTATGCCACGAAATCCAGGTCCTCTGTGTTTTCTAGAGCTATAGAACTTCCGGAAGAGCATGACGGACAACCTTATGGTCTTTTTTATTATTCAATGGAAAAGTACCAGCTAAATACCAGTGGATCAAGAGATGGCGTTGGATAGGACACACTGCGGAAGCCAACTGAGAGTATTACACATCAGGTTCTTTTTTATAATCCCCAAGGCAAAAGACAAAGAGGAAGACCAAAATATTATTGGAGAAGACAGATGGAAGCAGAGATAAAGATGATGGGAAAAACAATGAGTGATCTTAAAAGAATGGCAAGAAATAGAACGGCTTGGAAAGTATTTGTTGAAGACCAATGCTCCACGTGAAGTTGAAAGTGTTTGTTGAAGACATATGCTCCACAGTGAGTTGAAAGTGTTTGTTGAAGACTTATACTCCACGTGAAGTTGAAAGTGTTTGTTGAAGACCTATGCCTCACAGGGAGTTGAAAGTGTTTATTGAAGACCTATGCTCCACAGGGAGTTGAAAGTGTTTGTTGAAGACCTATGCTCCACAGGGAGTTGAAAGTGTTTGTTGAAGACCTATGCTCCACAGGGAGTTGAAAGTGTTTGTTGAAGACCTATGCTCCACAGCAAGTTGAAAGTGTTTGTTGAAGACTTATACTCCACATGAAGTTGAAAGTGTTTGTTGAAGACCTATGCTCCACGGGGAGTTAAAAGTGTTTGTTGAAGACCTATGCTCCACAGCGAGTTGAAAGTGTTTGTTGAAGACCTATGCTCCACAGCGAGTTGAAAGTGTTTGTTGAAGACCTATGCTCCACAGCGAGTTGAAAGTGTTTGTTGAAGACCTATGCTCCACAGCTAGTTGAAAGTGTTTGTTGAAGGCCTATGCTCCACAGGGAGTTGAAAGTGATTGTTGAAGACGTATACTCCACATGAAGTTGAAAGTGTTTGTTGAAGACCTATGTTCCACAGGGAGTTGAAAGTGTTTGTTGAAGGCCTATGCTCCACAGGGAGTTGAAAGTGATTGTTGAAGACGTATACTCCACATGAAGTTGAAAGTGTTTGTTGTAGGCCTATGCTCCACAGGGAGTTGAAAGTGTTTGTTGAAGGCCTATGTTCCACAGGGAGTTGAAAGTGATTGTTGAAGACGTATACTCCACATGAAGTTGAAAGTGTTTGTTGTAGGCCTATGCTCCACAGGGAATTGAAAGTGTTTGTTGAAGACCTATGCTCCACAGGGAGTTGAAAGTGTTTGTTGAAGACCTATGCTCCACAGGGAGTTGAAAGTGTTTGTTGAAGACCTATGCTCCACAGGGAGTTGAAAGTGTTTGTTGAAGACTTATACTCCACATGAAGTTGAAAGTGTTTGTTGAAGACCTATGCTCCACGGGGAGTTAAAAGTGTTTGTTGAAGACCTATGCTCCACAGCGAGTTGAAAGTGTTTGTTGAAGACCTATGCTCCACAGCGAGTTGAAAGTGTTTGTTGAAGACCTATGCTCCACAGCGAGTTGAAAGTGTTTGTTGAAGACCTATGCTCCACAGCGAGTTGAAAGTGTTTGTTGAAGACCTATGCTCCACAGCGAGTTGAAAGTGTTTGTTGAAGGCCTATGCTCCACGGGGAGTTGAAAGTGATTGTTGAAGACGTATACTCCACATGAAGTTGAAAGTGTTTGTTGAAGACCTATGTTCCACAGGGAGTTGAAAGTGTTTGTTGAAGACTTATACTCCACATGGAGATGAAAGTGTTTGTTGAAGGCCTATGTTCCACAGGGAGTTGAAAGTGATTGTTGAAGACGTATACTCCACATGAAGTTGAAAGTGTTTGTTGTAGGCCTATGCTCCACAGGGAGTTAAAAGTGATTGTTGAAGACCTATGCTCCACAGGGAGTTGAAAGTGTTTGTTGAAGACTTATACTCCACATGAAGTTGAAAGTATTTGTTGAAGACCTATGCTCCACGGGGAGTTGAAAGTGTTTGTTGAAGACTTATACTCCACAGGGAGATGAAAGGTAGAAGACGAGTAAGCAAAAGAAAAAGACGGATCCCGTTTGGGATCACACTTTTTTCCACAAGAGGGGTTATCAGGAGGATCCACGAAAACTGACTTTATCCCTAGCTACGCCACTGGTAAGACTCGCTATACAAATACTCTGCCATTTGGTGTAGACAGAAGACTTAAACACCAGTTGGTTTGGTTGAAGAATTCTGGAACCAATCCCCTGCAGGTACTGTCGCAATTGTTACCTTGTAATGTTGAACTGTGTGGCGTTCATAAAATGTTGGTCTACTAGGCAGTAATCACTCTGTTGATCTATACTTCTCTGCCCAACATCTAAATATAGACACCAGTTGTACAAGGATAGGTTAGGTCCTTTCTCTTCAAACATTGCCACCAGTAAGAGGTTCAAAGTGTACGGAGAGTACAAACATTAAGTCAACACCGGAACAATTTCGCAACTTATAGGTGTAGACGGGGGAAGGGAGGTTTGTACAAAACAAAACAAAAAAGAAAATAGCCCCCTTTAACTGGTAACTGATAACTGGTATATGGAGGAGAATAGGAGTGGATATATATAACTGGTATATGGAGGAGAATAGGAGTGGATATATATAACTGGTATATGGAGGAGAATAGGAGTGGATATATATAACTGGTATATGGAGGAGAATAGGAGTGGATATATATAACTGGTATATGGAGGAGAATAGGAGTGGATATATATAACTGGTATGTAGAGGAGAATAGGAGTGGATATATATAACTGGTATGTGGAGGAGAATATATATAACTGGTATGTGGAGGAGAATATATATAACTGGTATATGGAGGAGAATCATCATCGTCGTGTGCCTTCTCCGCAACGAAGGTTGGCTACCATGGATCGCCATTCTACTCTGTTTCTTGCTTTGATGGTGCAGCTGACATAGATTGACTTGTCCATCTTTTGATGTTACTCGTCCATGTTAGTCTTGGTCTGCCTCTGCCTCTGCCTCTTTTACCTTGTATTTTTCCTTCCAATATTACTTTTAGTAGGCTGCTGTGTCTTTTAACATGCCCCAAAAATTGCATTTGTCTTGTCTTAAGTGTATTTAGTAGTTCTCTTTTCATTTTCAGTTGTTTTAAAACTTCATCGGTTGTTATCTTTTGTTTCCATCCAATTCTACCTATTCTTCTATAAATCCACATTTCAAAGGCTTCAATTTTCTGTTCTGTTTTCTTGTCTAATGCCCATGTTTCTGCACCATACAGGAATATGCAGGAGAATAGGAGTGGATATATATATATTATATATATATATAACTGGTATATAGAGGAGAGTAGGAGTGGATATATATGTAACTGGTATGTTGAGGAGAATAAGGGTGGTTGTTATATAACAGATATATAGAGTAGAATAGGAGTGGTTGTAAGATAACTGGTATATAGAGGAGAAAATGAGTGATTGTAAGATACCTGGTATATATAGAATGGAAGTATCTAAGTCGCATTTACACAATAGGCAGAGGAGTCGATAGTTCAGAGATTCTCATCTTGTGGGCCAAGACCTCAGAAAGCGGTTGTCGAGTGTTTCCTGGCAGGGACATATGTCCAGCCTCTCTATAGTGAGAGAGTGTGACGCAACGTGTTCTGGTCCCGCCGGTTCTAGGCTCACGTCACAAACATTGTAATTGTCCTCTGACTAATACGGTTCAGAGTTCATCTTGCTTTTGAAAATGGGTACCAGATGTTGTCTCTGGTAAAGATAAAAACATATATATATATATATATATATATATATATATATATATATATAAATATTATATGTATACGTACATATTTGTACATGTGTTGTATGGTTGTTCTAGTTGAAGGCCTACTGCGCCGTAACGTCGTACTGATTTGTGTTGTCCACTTGTCAGGTTCAGCTTTAACTATACCGTTTATTTTCTTATTTTTTTCTATCTATTTTTTTTATTTCTCCTCAAAGACTTTCTTGTACTGACTATATTACCCAAGAAAATGATGTCGGCAAGGGAGGAATAAGGACAACTAAAGCAATATGCACATTACCTAAGGCGCGACTCGTAAGCCTATTTTTAAGTGACATTAGAAGCCACACACACAAAATGCCAGGAGTACGTGATATGGAACTCAGTTGCACTTAACGATGAGTCAGCGTAGGATATCAGGCAGGGGAAAACATTAAAAAAACTGTGTTCATGTTATCATAGGAATAACAAAGCGGTACGTGATAAACGGAAAAAACAAATTAAACTTAGAACTGAATAGGAGGGTTACCAAAGAATAAATAAAGTGGGCTCGGCATAAATCTTTAAAGGGGGAGGGGGGAGGAGAGAGAGAGAGAGAGAGAGAGAGAGAGAGAAAGAAAGGGATTGGGAAAGTGAGAGTAGTAAGATAGCATGAAATAGATAATAAATCTGGTAGATTATATGTTAAAGACTTAAATGAAGGAGTGAAACATATTGATACTTTGTGGAGAAAGAAACCCGCATGTGAGATATATTCTTATTCTGCCTCTTAGCGTTCAAACGTTAAGTGGGCATGGATGCGTTCTACCGTTAGTTTACGGCAATATCTACACCATTAGGCCCGACACATCCGCCTTCGGCCTGGGTAGATTGACATATTTTTGTCTGGGCTGCGGTCATGTTTTGATCCACTCTTTTCAACTTTTAACTGCCACGGATTCTTCAACGTGCGCCAGTCTACCCGCACACAGGGACCCATGTTGTCTTGCTAATACGGCGGGCAGACATTGGATATCACTACCCAAAGACCAAGAGAGGGAAATGCCAAAAATTAGAAATGTAAAAATTAGAAATGTAAAAATTAGAAATGTAAAAATTAGAAATGCCAAAAATTAGAAATGTAAAAATTAGAAATGTAAAAATTAGAAATGTAAAAATTAGAAATGTAAAAATTAGAAATGTAAAAATTAGAAATGTAAAAATTAGAAATGTAAAAATTCCCACCGTCAAATCAAACCATGGACCGCCCTATCCAGAAACCGATGCCTTACATCAAGACTAGTTGTGGCTAAATTGCGGCCCGCGGGTCACATCCGGCCCGCTAGTATATTTTCTTTGTCTCATTAAGTGTTCATAGAAACTATAACTACATTCCTCACCTTCCCTGGGTACCAGGGTATAACCCTGGGAAGGTGAGAAATGTCGCTTCGCATCTGAGTTTCGATGCTTGAGGCTACACTATACAGAAATATCCGAACATTTCTGGATAGGCGGCCGAGCACATATGGGTGTAAACTCGCGTGCTAAGACGCCGGTTCAAGTCTCGTACTTTACCTTTACCTTTAGAAACTATAATATGAAATATTTCTAAATAAAAAACAAAGTTCTAGTCGGTTAAAAGAAAAAAGAAAACTTGTATTGCCGATAATAATCAAAGGCGTTGTTTTGTTGGCACTGCAGAGTTGCTTTTCGGTCAGTGTCAGGGGATAGCGGGCAAGCTTTATTACTTATGACTAAATCACATCATGTCAATGTTGACGATACTCTAAGTTTGGCCCTCTGTTCCTGGCCATGGCTCTAATCCGGCTCTCGGTCAACCTTAAGTTGGCCACCACTGGTCTAGACCTGCTCTCAAATGCGAATCGATTACGATCGTGCACGTGAAACAATGATCCATACAAAGAGTCCAACACAAAAAGGGAGCTCATAAGAAACATTAGAAAGAAACAATCAACATTTTTCGGACACATCATGAGAAGAGGAAAGTTGGAATACTTGGTTAAAACTGGCAAAATACAGGTAAAGAGAGATCGCGGACGACAAAGAGAAAAGATACTACATAACTTGGTGTCATGGCATGGAAAACAGTGAAAAACATAATTGATACGATGCGCTGTGGATAGAAAGGGGAGCCGCGATAGCTCAGTGGTTAGTGAACTGGGCTACAAAGGACAAGAGGTAGGGTTCGATTCCAACCGACGGTTTCCGGGTTCACCCAGCCTTAAATGGGTACCGGATTTTTTCTGGGAAAGTAAAGCGGCACGGGCGTAATACCGACCACATTACCCCAAAAATCACGTCCTAAAGATTTGTAAAATTTATGGTCACTAACACCATATTCCCTATACGCCACTTGGCGTGACGGGGGTACTTTACATTTTTTTTACTGTTGATAGAAGATTGTGGAAGGATATGGTCGCCTACGCCAACCAGTACGGGACATGATGACGATCCCTCTAAAACGCCCTTTCTAGTTGTGTTTGCTCTTCTCTTTGTTTTCCTATTATAGCTAAATATAGTACGAGATTTCCTTAAATCGTAGCACTCTAATGAGATATCCATAGCCACATGTGTCACGAGAAGGAGCTCTCTGTCCATCAAAGGTCGCTCGATTACAGGGCTGGAGATACATACAGAGAAAAGTTCACAGAATGAAAGATACGTTTGTGACAGTTATGTCACGTGACAGTGATATAGATAAGCGGTTACCAACATTTTTGTAAAGTGTACCCTTCATTGCTGCCGGGAACAAGGTCAGAAGTGGAGAGACATGAAAATGAACAAAACAACAGTCAATCGAACAAGTTTATGAAAACAAAAGGGAGTTACACTGTGCATACCTACAGCAGTACCTTAATAAGGCCCTTAGATGCCTTAAGTACTTAAAAGATTTTGTTGCTCCCCACCCCACCCCCTCTCTTCCTTTCCATATGCACGTAACTCAAAATATAAACAATCTTCATCATGTACCATGCCTGCTGGCTTAGGTGATCATGTCTCCCCATAACTTTGGATCTCAACAGTTATTTATAATTTCTGTTGTTGACCTTCTGTCAAGCCATTCTCTTAAGCTGTCTGGTTTCTTTTCTCTTTGCTTCCCTCTATCTCTTCGCTCTTCAATTTTTCCAGTTGTCACAATATATTTCAGCTGTTCCCTTCTCATTACATGGACAAAGAATGATAATTGTTTCTTCATAATATTGATAATTAGCTGTCTTTTTTGCATTGGCCTCTTTCAGAACGTTTTCATTACACTTCTTAGCTGCTCATGGTATTCTCAATATTTTTCTGTAAAACCACATTTCTACAGACTCCAGTGATTTTCTTGTATGCAGTTGTATTGTCCATGATTTACATCCATATGTTAAGCCTAGTTCTACATAACATTTAAGAACTCTTGTTCTTGTTTCTATTGTCAAAAATGGATTGCATAGTATCTTCCTCATTCTTTGGAAAGCTGCCTTTCCCTTGGCCATTCTGCATCTCACCTCTGTTGTACATCTACAATCTGAGGTTAACATTGTTCCCAGATATTAAAATTCATTTACCTTTTTTAGTGTTGTTCCACTTGTCTTTACTGTGCATTGCGGTGATGTATTTTTCTTTGTTGTTACCATTACTTCTGTCGTTCTGCTATTAAGGCTGAGTCTTTTATTTTTACTTACCTTCGCTATAAAGTCTAAAATGTATTTCACTCATTTTCACTCTTAGCGATTAAGACTGTATCATCAGCATACCTTAGATTACTATGACCTCCAATTGTTTTTCCAGGCATGCCCTTTATGGATCTTAAAATAATTTCTAATACCTGATATAAACAATAATAAACCATAAAATAACATTTTATTTATCGAAATTAAACAAAACTTACAGTAAGATGAACAATAATGTTAGTTTGAAACTTCCACTATATTTATATTTGGAAAGGTGTGTCCTATTTTTGTTAAATTACAGATTCTTTGATGATATCCTCAAAACTAATCTTATGTAACACATTTGCGTCTATACTTAATAGAGATAAAACATCCAGATTACTTAGTTCGATGTCAAAACCCTTGACGGAGGCCTGCACTCACTAAGTGGTCTTGTTATTATTGTATGTCATCTTATTTCACTTAATGTATGGCCATCTTTGTTGTGCCCCCTTCTCTTGGTGCCATAAGTAAAAAAAAAAAGTAAAGTACCCCCGTCACGCTAAGTGGCGTATAGGGAATATGGTGTTAGTAACCATAATTTGTACAGACCTTCAGCACATGATTTTTGGGGTAATGTGGTTGGTATTACGCCCGTGCCACTTTACTTTCCCAGAAAAAAAAAAAACCCGGTACCCATTTAAGGCTTCGTGAACCTGGAAGTGAGGGATCGAACCCTACCCCTTGTCCTTTGTAGTCCGGTTCACTAACCACTGAACTATCGTGGCTCCCTTATCAGTCTTCATTCGCTTCCAGAAATGAAGGGACGAGCTGTTTAGCGGATATGGGGATGCCCCAACTGCAATTAAAATTATTTAATGAATAGAATAGGATAAAGTTATAGTTTAGCCATGTAAATTAGAGTCCGAATGAGTAACGCCCCTTGAGTAAACTTCAACTTTATTCGGACCCTAATTCTAGAGAAAAGAGAAACAACGCGAGGGTAACGCGAGGGTCATAAACCTAACCCTAAACCTAAAATAATTTTTAGTATTTTTTTCATTTTGCAATTACCACCTTTTACCTCTGGGGAAGTCTCTAGAGACTAGAAACTGAATTGTGCGTGTTAATCCGTCTTTCCCCTTGTGCACTGGGGTCTCTCGCCACACAGGCAGATAACTCCGTTTTCAGAGGTACTCATATTTTTTCCTGTCGATGAATATTTTACGTTTAAAGCTGGGGTTCGCTGCTGCCAGGGGGGTGGTTGTCGCAGAGAGAAATTATAAATAAAAATACCGACTGGTGCAGCCGGGATTTGAACTAACAACTTCTTCATCTCGAGACCGGCGTCTTGCCTCCAGACCGACCAGCCAGCCCACTATTTATTACTGTAGTTTTTTTTTTTTTTGCGACGCCAAATATCGTGCAATCACTCGTTTAGCTTAAATAATTTATACGACTAAACTAGGATTTTACACACTATACAATATAATAGACATGAATAGAGTTTTTTAAAACATACACAAAATTATAGTTAGTCGAAGGCCCCGGTATCACTGCAAACGAATGGAAATCCATAATTGCTCAACCGCCCGTGCCAGTGGAATCATCTGAATTAACATCTCTTCAAATACACAAACAAAGGAAGACAGCTGCAGTCCTCATCGTAACAAACACAGCACACGTCAAAATACATAACGCTTATTAACACCGAAAGTGAACGCAACTGAACTGTCCTTCGTCATACGATATCATCACTCATCGTAAGCAATTTAAATATGGAACAACATTCGATGAAACACACAGCTCACGGTGGGCACAGAACACTAATCTCAGTAGCTCCTGCAGCAAGCCGGACTTGGAATATGAGGAGACTGCAACAAGGAACTCTTTCAGATAGTACCTCAACGGTTCCTTGCCGCATATCCGCCATATTAACCGGAAGTTCCAATAATACACAGAAATACACCAGAACTATGGGATCGAGCGGTACAACATTCAGATTGTTGACAATGATTCCTGGAATCATTTCGGAAAAAAAGATCTAGAAAAAGAATAATCTCTACTGAGATTAAATGTGTTAGATGAATGACAGGAAACAGTCTGAGAGATAAGATCAGAAATGAAGAACTGAGAAAAAAGTTAGGAATAGTCCCCACCATAGAATATACAAAGAAACAGCAGATAAATTGTTTGGCCATGTGACAAGGCAGAGCAATCAAAACACAACACAACGAGCCCATATTAAACGTTGCGAGAATACCAGACTCACGGGTCGACCACGAAAAAGATGGACCAATGGAATATTAGAAGCACTAGGAAACATAACAACAGCAGAGGGGAACAGAAGAGCAAAAGACCGCAAATTATATCTCCCTCGACGCTGAAAGGCAAATGAGGATGGAAAGAAGAAAAAGCAGAAGAATATTCCTGGAATGGCGGGTTTCCCCGATAGGAAATATCAATGACAGGAAGTGCGCAATGTAAAAGAATTGAACTGAATGACATTGTGTGCAGTCTTCTATGACGTTCGCGGTCCAGTTATAAGAGCTCTGTTGTCTCTCGTACATTTTGCGTTAGGTCCTGCTGAAGCTCGGAGGACGGAGTGTCGTGGGCTGGCAACCACGACTGTACGGTTTCGGGGTAGAAGGAACTCTATGGAACCTGTATCCACCCCCGGCAATCCTTCAGGTTCACGATGAACCTCGGTGAGACGAGTGTAACCGATAGCGGATCCTCTCGCCACCAGTCGCAGAGATGAATCTGCCGAAGTCCCTTTGCACTTTCTTGTGTGAAGAGGAAAACGTCACATTGGTGCTGTTCATGACCGTTGTTGGAATTCCTTGACGCAAGTTATTTCCATGTTACTCAATAATGTAAACTACTTCGTCAGCCGCAGTTTTATCTCTTTAGGGAATTTGCACCGTGTTTTGTTCGTCGTAGGCTGCTTTCACTAGAGTAATTAGGATTCTAAAGGGAACGAAATTGTTGGGTATACGACATTGTTGTGTGCTACGTCATCGTAGTGGCTCATCGTACATCCCTAGACCGGCCGTACGCTAATCTTACGGTCTGTTGTTTGATGTGCGACGCGGATAATCTGACGACTAACTGTGTGTTTATATGTTCGGAATTGGAGTCAACAACGATGGTCTAACATCATCAAGCGCTATACATTTTTAAAGAAATATGACGATCATCATTTTCAAGAGGACGTGAACTTCCGGTATATGGTGGGTAGGCGGCGGGAACAATTGCAGGCTATGCATGAAAAGTGTTCCTTGTTGCAGTTTGCTCATATTCCAAGTCCGGCTTGTTGCAGGAGCTACTGAGTTAAGTGCTCTGTGCACACCGTGAGCTGTGTGTTTCATCCGTTTTGATCATGTTTCGATATTCCAATTGTTTACGATGAATGATAATATCGTATGACAGGGAACAGTTGACTGTGTCACTTTCTGCGCGGTTTCGCCTTATGTCTTTTGGCGTGTGCTGAGACTGCTACGATGGAGACTACAGTTACCTTTCTTTGTTTTGGAGATGAGATATTAATTCAGATCATTACGCTGGCACAGGCGGTGGATTCCGTAATGACTCAGCAACTTCCAAAGCATTCGTCTGTCTAAACTATCAAATGCCTTTTCGTAATCTATGAATCCAATATAAAGTGGGGATTTTAGTTCTAAACTTTGTTCAACAATTATACGTAGAGTAGTTATTTGATCAGCACATGATCTGTTCTTCCTAAAACCTGCTTGTTCATCTCTCAAGTGTTTCTCTATAGCCTCCTTTAGTCTCTCCAGAATGATTCTGCCTAATTTTTTCCTGGCACTGATAGTAGCATAATTCCCCTTTAATTTATGCACTCCTGTAAACTTCCTTTCTTTGGTAGTTTGATCATATAACCTTCTTTCCAGTCTTTAGGTATTTCTTCCCTCTCCCAAATTTTATCCAATAGATCATGTAACATCTTGGTAGAGGTGTTAATATCTGCTTTGATAGCTTCCGAAGGAATTTCATCTGGTCCTGTGGCTTTACCATTTTTTAATAGTTTGATGGCTTTCATTAAGCCAACTGAGAGTATTACACAACAGGCCCTTTTTGGAATCCCCAGGGGAAAAGACAAAGAAGAAGACCAAGAATTCTTGGAGAAGACAGATCGAAGCAGAGATGAAGATGATGGGGAAGACATGGGATGATCTTAAAAGAATTGCAAAAAACAGAACGACTTGGAAAGTGTTTGTTGAAGACCTATTTTGCACTGGGAGCTAAAAGGTAGAAGAAGAAGAAGAAGGCGGTTGAGCAATTATGGATTTTCATTCGTTTGCAGTGATACCGAGGCCTTCCAGAACCAAATAAGAGGAAAGCACAAGAAGGGGCTATCTGCAGGCTCATCTCGATCGACACTTTCAATATACAACTTTCGCGAAGTGGTTTTAAACTATATCATCATCACCATCACACGCTTAGGTGAACATGTCTCTCCACAACTTTCGATCTCGGTAGTTATTTACCATAAGAATAGTGACACTGTGACTTTTCAGGCATGTCGTAAGAGGCGACTAAGGAGGTAGATCGATGGCTTGACAAGCTGTCGTTGTAAAAAGTATTGCTATGGAAAGAGCGCCATATATTTTAGAGCAGTGATCTTTGCAATATGTACCACTTTGGCACGCAAGGTTTCTATTTTTGAGATTGTGCTTCTGCCCTATGTGCCGTCTTCAGCTCGAAAGGACAATAGATAGATAGATAGACAGACAGACAGACAGACAGACAGACAGACAGACAGACAGACAGACAGACAGACAGACAGACAGACAGACAGACAGACAGACAGACAGACAGACAGACAGACAGATAGACATAGACAGACAGTCAGACATAGACAGACAGACATAGACAGACAGATAGATAGATATTTATCATTTCTGTTGTTGACCTTCTGCCAAGCCATTCTCTTAAGCTGTTTTGTATTTTTTTTTCTTTGCTTCCCTCTATCACTTCGTCCCTCAATTTTCCCAATTGTTACAATATATTCCAACTGTTCCCTTCTCATTACATGGCCAAAATATGATAATTTTTTTCTTCCTAATATTGGATATTGGCTCTCTTTTTGCTTTGGCCTATTTCAGAACATTTTCATTACTCTTCTTAGCTGTTCATTGTATTCTCAACATTCTTCTGTAAAACCACATTTGTACAGCCTCCCGTGATTTTCTTTTTTTGTTGTCTTATTGTTCATGATTCACATCCATATGTTAGGATTGGCTCTATATAACATTTAAGAACATTTGAGCTGAACACTGAGCCATTCTGCATCTCACTTCTGTTGTACATCTACCATCTGAAGTTAACATTTTCCCCAGATATTTAAATTCATTTACCTGTTTTAATATTGTTTCAATTGTCTTTATTGTGCATTGTGGTTATATCTTTTTCATTGCTGCTGTCTTACTTCTGTCTTTTTGCTATTAAGCCTGTCCTTTTGTTTCATTCACTATAATGTCTAACATTTCTTGTAACTCATTTTCACTCTTAGCAATTACGACTGTATCATCAGTATACCTTAGATTATTTACATTATGGCCTACATATTGCACAGATGTACATTAAATTATGTTAAAGTTATATTCATGGAATGTTTCATTGAAGCTGTATCTACAAAACTAGTAAAACTACCTTAACTTAAGAATGATTACAATCTACCTACATATTTCTTTTGCCTTAATGTTCGTTTTCTTTCTAAATTCAAAATGTTATGTCTTTCTATCTATCTATCTATCTATCTATCTATCTATCTATCTATCTATCTATCTATCTATCTATCTATCTATCTATCTATCTATCTATCTATCTATCTATCTATCTATCTATCTATTGACCTTTCGAGCCGTAGCCGGCCCATAGGGCGTAGACCAAGATACACATGTTCCTATCTGAATTTTTGTTCTAGCAGTTTTCTTTTAAAGATATTTTATCAAATCTTGCCATTTGTCTCTGTTCAGTGTAAGCAGCTCTATCTCATTGAGGGAGCCGAATCCTGCTGCTCTTGCCTCTCTCATCAATGTTCTTCTCAGTGTCTCCCTGGGTCTTCATCTTTTACTCTTACCTTATGTCTTTAGGCACTATTTATCTCAGAAGTTTGTGTATAGGCAGAAAGCTACATTAATTAATTAATTAGCCATATATTAGTTACATCATCGAATTACTAGAAATAAACAAAAGATTCCAGAACGTGGAGTTAGGGGAAACCCCAATTGCTATGTTTATTGATTAACTATTGTGTGCTGTTTGGGTCATCGCAGCAAAATTTCATATTTTAAGAAATATTTTCAAATTTAAGTTGTTCCTTATATTTTTAAAATATATGCAAAGATATATACTATTTTTATCTACTTTATTATCAACTTTTCTACACTATGAACATTGAAATAACTTTATAAAATAATTTGAAATTAATATTTTATTATTTGGCATGAACACACGACCAGTGATCTGACCACAATTTGCTGACGTGAAGCCGGCGACCACTTCTGCTGCCATGGTCTTGCTTTTCATTTTCTCAATATTTTCTTATTTCCAGTAGATGTAGCCGCCAAATATATCTTACTAACACTGTAGCAGCTAGAAGAGATACTAGTTGATTCATTTCTATACTATTTTAAGTAGTCTTATTTGACTCTCGGATTTTCATTATTGTTTGTCAGTCCCAGCGTGAGCGTTTTCAGAGAAAAATGTCTTCGATTGAGGAGCTACAGAAAACAATCGTCGATCTCAGGGCGAAGCTGGAAAATGAAAGGAAAAAGGTTAGCAGTATGGATGATGCGACAAGACGACAACCGATTGCTGAAATGAGTGCAGAAGTTGTTGACTCAAATCCCTACAGGTAAACTGTCAAGTGTCCAACAAGGCAGGCGATCGTCTCTCTGGCTCTGTCACTGTCTGTCTCGTCTCTCTCTCTCTCCACACTCACTCACTCATCACTGCCACACAGTTCACACACTGTGACTGTGACACTTCTCGATCCTGCATACATACTAACAACAATGTGTATGATACTATTGATACAAATCATAATTTTTGTCGGTGATATTTTATTATGCCATATGGATAAGCTGTTCAATATCAATATATTTTGTCTCATATGGTATCATATGATGAATAATAATAATAATGATGGTTTAACAGCCTCTGCACTTCTTTCTATTCACTCTACTATCTAATTCTACTGTAGTGAGTTGTAGAGCCTGCAAGACCGGAGAATGTTTTATGCATTTTTAAAAACTAATTTAATATACTAATATACTGACAAGGACAATGTGGTCCACACCCACCTCCCCTGGAAGAGAAACTATATGGGGCAATCGAATCACTTAAACAGACAGCTGACTTCATGAGAGAGTTTGGAATCCTACTCTGATTAAGACTTGATCGCAGAGAGAGAGATATATATATATATATACTGACAAAGATCATTGTATTATCTCTGTGTAATATAAATTTTTTATGTATTCCAATTCTTCATATTAAGCTATTACTATCTATGCATTTAGACTTTTAGACCAACATGGGTCATGAACAAGATAATGTGTTTAAGATTTTCAATGGTAAAATGGTTCCCCACAAATCTCAAAATCAAATATATTTTTAAAAATTAAATATGTTTTAATTGGACATATGGTTTATTAATGGTTATGGTTAGTCGAAGGCCCTGGTATCACTGCAAGTGAATTAAAATCCTTAATTGTTCAACCGCCCGTGCCTGTGAATCATCCTAATTAAAACTCATCTCATTGAAGGATTCAAATAAAAAAAGGCAGCTGTAGTCTCCATCATAACAGCTACAGCACATGCCAAAAGACATAAGACCTAGTGGCACTGAAATTTAACACAGCTGAACTGTCTTTCGTCATATGATATCATTATTCATTGTAAGCAATCGGAATATCGAAACATGATCCGGATGAGAAACACAGCTCACGGCGTGTACATTAGAGCAGATTGATGCTTTAATTTAACACCTAATGTAAGATTTATTTAGAAGCAATGGTAGGTAGCTCAGTGGTTTTTTAACTGGACTACTAAAAACAAGATGAGCAGGGATAGCTCAGTGGTTAGTGAACTGGACTACAAAGGACAAGAGGTTGGGTTCGATCCCAACCGACGGCTTCCGGGTTCACCCAGCCTTACCTTTAATGGGTACTGGATTTTTTTCTGGGAAAGTAAAGTGGCACGGGCGTAATACCGACCACATTACCCCAAAAATCATGTGCCAAAGGTCTGTAAAATTTATGGTCACTAACACCATATTCCCTATACGCCACTGAGCTTTGGTTCAGTCCTGATTAGCGGGTCCTAGATTCACCTTGCCGTAAATGGATACCAGATTTTTCTTGACAAGTAGGGCAGCCTGACATAGAACCATTCATAAAATATGGTACCAGGTATTAACACAATATTTTACCAATGCTTTTAAGGCATCGAGGAAAGTCTTTCCTTTTTTTGCTAATTTTTATCAACATTTACATTATACCAGGAAATGATAAGGCAGATACATAAGTTAAGAGAGGATCTAAACAGACACAGATACATACATCCATTACACTAGACACAGCCAAACAAGTCATAAACTCCAACAGTAGGGAGGAGTGGCTGAATGGATGGGCCTTAGGGAAAACAGGGAGAGAGCTTTTTAAATATGGCAAGACTAAATCCACAAGACAACAACAACCTAACAAGAAGAGACCAAACCACCATCTTCAGACTGAGAACAGGACATGTTATGCTGAATAACCACATTAATAGAATACAACAAAACCATACCCCAGTATGTCCACTCTGTAATCACCCACAAGAAACTGTAGAACATCGCCTGTTTCAATGTCCTGAGCTCACTGACATCAGAACAACACTATTTCCCCAAAGACCCTCCAAATGGAATACTCTGTACGGAACAACAGCAGAACTTAAAAATACCTGCAGATACAACTACATGGCATTGGGCCGAAGGGCATCAGCTCAAAGGTCACTGGATCCATAACAACAACAACATCAACATTTGCATGTGAGAAAACTATTTCAAAGAGTTTACTAATTATTCCATGATATTTATCTGCATTGTTTATTTTTCCTTTTCTTGCAGTCGTCTCATGGCTTTAAAAAGAATGGGTATTGTAGACAATTATGAGGTATGACATTTTAATTTTTTGCTTGAGGTTTATATATTTTTTGTTATGGCTGTACATTTTTTAAAGACATTTTTAGTAGTGAGCTGGTCGCTCTTCATAGCTCATAGCCTCCCATACAAATTTTTCTGTGTACATCAGCAACAGAAATGATAAATAACTGTCAAGATCGAAAGTTGTGGAGAGACATGATCACCTACGCCAGCAGGTCAGGTACTTGATGATGATGATGCTGATGCTCTCAGTTGTATAGAGACAAGCATTTTAGTGTTTAATATTGTGTTAACTCTTAGAGTACAGTCCTCACATCTAAAGTTGGCTGCAGTCAATTTCAAACACTTGAAGCCTTTAAAGGGGTAAAGGCATCAAGATAAGTAGAAATGCAAAAATGCTGTAAAGCTGATAACTATAATGACAATTTTAAAAAGGAAAAAGTGGTATGGTAACAGCTTTACGCAGTTGAGAAACAGAACAAAAGTTGAACGACGTTTTGGCCAAAAAGGCCTTCAGCTGGAATTAATATAATATATATATTTATTATATAGGACAACAGACAAGAAAGTCACTGGAGTCTGTAGAAATATAGTTTTACAGAAGAATGTTGAGAATACCATGGACAGCTAAGAAGAGTAACGAAAACGTTCTGAAAGTGGCCAAAGCAAAAAGAGAGCTAATTTCCAATATTGGGAAGAAACAATCATTTTTTGGCCACGTAATGAGAAGAGAACAGCTGGAATATATTGTGACAACTGGGGAAATTGAGGGACGAAGAAATAGAGGGAAGCTAAGAGAAAAGATACCAGACAGCTTAAGAGAATGGCTTGGCAGAAGGTCAATAACAGAAATGATAAATAACTGTCCAGATTGAAAGTTGTGGAGAGACATGATCAACTATGCCAGCAGGCCCGGTACCTGATGATGATGATGATATATATATATATATATATATATCTATCCATAGTTAACTATAACTGACGGAGGCTACTATATTATAATATTGCAGTACCTCTAGGATGGACAAGAACTAACTACTCCAACAAAACTCAGGAAATCAAGAAGGACATTGCAACCTATGGGCTACCTTTCTGGATCTAAGAGCTAGTAACATGCATCAACTCCCATGACTTTAAGATCTTCGTCATCATGTCCAAGTTATTCTTAATGTTGGACACTCTTATTAGTCCTTGATACTTTGGTGTAGAATTGATGGCATTTGTTGTGGAATGTTGAAACTGTGTCAAGATTTTCTAACACTTTTGTTTCATCAGTAGGATATTTTAGAAGAAAATTATGCTTGTTCCAGTACTTAATTCTCCCATGTGTTACCGGGGCCTCATTATGAGGAAAGTAAAGAATAGTGACACTGTGACCTTCCAGGCATGTCGTAAGAGGCGACTAAGGAGGTAGATCGATGGCTTGACAAGCTGTCATTGTAAAAAGTATTGTTATGGAAACAGAGCCATAAGTTTTGGAAGCAGTGATCTCTGCAAAATGTGCCATTTTGGCACTTAAGGTTTCTGTTTTTTTGAGATTGTGGTTCTGCCCTATGTGCTGTCTTCGGCTCGAAAGGACGATAGATAGATAGATAGTACTTAATTATATATTTCTGCAAGTAAAGACTCATTGTAATGTATTATTGTAATGTATTGTTTTGACACTTAATTATTAATTGTTGTTAAATAAATGCTGATTGTAATGGTCTTTACAGAAAATCAGAGACTTCAGTATTGCAGTGGTTGGTGTGGGTGGAGTTGGTAGTGTGGCTGCAGAGATGTTAACACGCTGTGGCATTGGCAAGGTTAGTATGTGACTGCATGTACTAGAATAGTTGATTGGGGATATATAATCAAAATTAACTTACAAAGTCATCATCGGGTCAGATGTCTGCAGAATATTGCATTCACCACAGCCTGTGTGAGAGAATCTCTGTTTCTGGTCAGATCTCCCAGTGTTCTGTTGTTATGTTCGAGGTCTCTTTGATGTCTTGAAACCACCTTCTTCTTGGTCTGCCCCTGATGCCTCACCCAGGAACCTTGCCTTCCTTTATTGCTCTTTCCAGACTGCTGTGTCTTTTAACGTTGCCATACTATTTTAATTTTCTCTATAGAATGGTGTTTATGAGCCAGTTCTCTTTAATGTTTAAGTCTTTTAACATGTCTCCATTGCTCTTTTTCATTATCCAAAGTATATTAGGTATTTTTCTGTAGCATTTTGTTTTGAATAAATCAATTTTCTTCCTTGCTGCTTGCGAGATTGTGCATGAATCAAGACCATATGTTGCTACCGGGATAATACATGTGTAAATGTCACAGTTCTACTACAAACCAAATTGCCTACATGCTCACTTAATGTCCTTTAATTGGTGGATGATGAAGAGGTGCATCCCTTTAGTCATCTGGTGACTAATGCAAGCAAGACACTTAACTGAAAACTTGTGTGAACTTTAGTCTCAAAGCAATCCACTCTTTCACTTTCCTGATGCCCTGGTTGTAGAACTGCTCAGTCTGAGCCCTGAAACTCATTTCCAATTTAGTGATGAAACCCTCAACACCACCCACACACACACAGCATGCTACATATATCAAGGATAAGTTCAACCGATAATGTATCTTTACAATGATACACAAACATGATTTGGCAATTTCTTAATAAAATATAAAACTCTTAGACTGGCCCACATTAACTTTTTTTGTTGTCTCTGTGTGTAGTTCAAAATTGGTTCAATGTCAGGTTTCTGTGTCTCGTTCCTAAATAAAATATGAAAAAACTAATCTTGTTGAATTTTGTTGTCATCTGTGTTTCTGATGTCATCACGCAGCTCTTGCTGTTTGACTACGACAAGGTGGAGCTTGCTAACATGAACAGACTGTTCTACCAGCCACATCAAGCTGGACTCAGCAAGGTTGAAGCTGCTGAGAGAACGCTCAAGTGAGTTATTTTGTTTGATGTATTTGTGTGAGGTGAGTTTGATGCATTTGTGTGAGGTGAGTTTGGTGGATTTCTGTGAGGTGAGTTTGGTGTATTTGTGTGAGGTGAGTTTGATATATTTGTGTCAGGTGAGTTTGATGTATTTGTGTGAGATGAGTTTGATGTATTTGTGTGAGGTGAGTTTGATGTATTTGTGTGAGGTGAGTTTGATGTATTTGTGTGAGGTGAGTTTGGTGTATTTGTGTGAGGTGAGTTTGATGCATTTGTGTGAGGTGAGTTTGATATATTTGTGTGAGGTGAGTTTGATGTATTTGTGTCAGGTGAGTTTGATGTATTTGTGTCAGGTGAGTCTGAGTTTGATGTATTTGTGTGAGGTGAGTTTGATATATTTGTGTGAGGTGAGTTTAATCCTCACCACCTATATATCTCAACCCTGCCTGCTGAGGGAGAATTTCTGAAAATGCCCAATCCTTGTGATGTCTTGAGCTATGCAAGCAATAGATGGTTGACATCATCATACCCGCAATTGCCCCTGCTTGCAAGTGCTGAAAACATCACAATCTTTGGACATTTTTAGGAAAACTTCCTTCAGCTGACAGACTCGAGATTTAGGTGGTGATGATTTCATGGTGGCGATGATCATTTGCGGTACATTTGTAGCTTCAGATGTAAAGGTTTGTCAGGAAGTGGTATATGTGATTCTTTCAGCTGTCTCTCTCTTTTAATTTGCTTCTTTGAGAGTCTAGTTCATTTAAAATATGTCTGTGAGTGAAGACAAATTAGCCAAGTCCTAAAAGGGGCAGATCTCTTTTCATTCATAATGCCAAGGTTTTAAATAAGTCTTTCAGTCAATTAAGCTGAAAAATATCTGGTCTTTTTTAGGAGGTAAAAGGCATTCTAGGAGAGAGCACTGGCCTTACACTTTACTAACAGCATCAATGCTATGGGAAAGCTTTACCCTTTATCTTTATTTTGAAAGTAATTGGTGACTTTCACAATGTTATTTGTAGCCATCTGGCATGAGCCTGCGCTAGTGGAGGGGCGTTGAAAAAAGTTGTGGATGTAGTTAGAAACATCAGAATTGTTGTCAGAGGAAGGGCCTCATTTGTGTCATCATGACTTAGGTCATTTCAGCTAAAAAAGTGTGTCCCGCTAGGTGTGTGGGAAAGTCAGTTCTGGTGGTATGTCAGCTGACCAAAACCTTGCTGCAACCTCCCTCCCAATTAATTTTGTGATAACACCTTGCACTAAAACAGACTGGGTAACTGAAGCAAGGATGAACATATTCCTTACTGTGGTCTGGTTTACTGATATAGCAGACAATTATTGCAGTAAATAAAGTAAAGTACCCCTATCATGCCAAGTGGTGTATAGGGAATATGGTGTTAGTGACCATAAATTTTAGAGACCTTCAGCACATGATTTTTGGGATAATGTGGTTGGTATTACGCCTGTGCCGCTTTACTTTCCCAGAAAAAAATCCAGTACCCATTAAAGGCTGGCTGAACCGGAAGCCGTCGGTTGGGATCAAACCCTACCTCTTGTCCTTTGTAGTCCAGTTAACTAACCACTGAGCTATCGCGGCTCCCAATTATTGCAGTACCTCTACTAATTTTCCTGAAGACCCAATTAATTTAAGAAAGTCATTGTAGTCTGCCTCTTCGCCTCATAGACTTCAAGAGCTTGCACTTAACCCAAGTCAAGATTATAGATTCACATTCATTGTTTGGAGACGAAGGCATGCCTCACAGCAGCAGAGCTGAAAGTTATCAGCTACTCACGGCCGATGGCTTGTACCAGGATCGGCAAATCAGAACCATCCAGACCCTGCTCCACCTCTCCGTGGTGCCTCCAGTAACAGGCTAACCTGTCCAGTCTGACCAAGCGAGTAGAGATCAAAGAGGGAAAGACAACCCAGTACTCAAAAATATTGTGCTAAAGTCAGATGTGTTGGCCCAAAAGATGCAAATATCACAGTTATACTGCAAACCACAACACAGTGCAGACACAGCCACTTAACATCCTTTTAAGGGTGGATGACGAAGAGGTCTACTCCTTTAGTCATCGTGCGAACGCAATCAAGCAAGCACATTCATTGTTTGGATCCTGTAATTGCCCTACCTCTCTAAGAACATTTAAAATGTTACTCTGGACCGTCCATTCTCTAAAACAGCATTATAGCAAGTTGATTACAATCATGATGAGCTTCCTGTAGTCAAGAACTATAACTACAATCATTTCCACTTTACGTATTTCCTTATCCCCCCTCTGTAGGCTGCATCTAATGCTAACTTATGATTTAAATATTATTTCAACAGGGAAATTAATCCAGATGTTGAATTTGAGGTGTACAACTACAACATTACAACTGTGGACAACTTCCAACATTTTATGGATCGGATCAAGTATGAATATTGAATCATTTAACAATTCTTAGCCCCTTCACAGTTGTTTGTTTTCATTCTAAAGTGGCATTTTAATTATAATTTTGGAAATCTGACAGCATTTGTGTACAAAGTAGTCCTGAACCTAGTACATTCTACTCATTCTTACAATTGTATGTGATGGAAGGGGTTTCAATTTCTGACACCAGACACAAAAAAAACATTTCTAGGTAAAGTCAATATTTGTGTACAAATCATATTTTTGTAGTTAATGCATGTAACACAAGGATTATGACAACTGAGAGTTTCCGTGACGTAATATTTAATTTTTATCCACACAAATTTTTTAATTTTAAAGCGTAGTATCTTCTAATCTCTTTGAATGTATCATAGAAGAGGCGTGTGTATCTTATCTTCCTGGATAGACACGAATATGAATAAATTAACTAAAGCATCATTGACAAACATCTGTGTCTAGCATTCGTGATTAATTAATTAATTTAAGAAAGTCATTGTAATCTGCCTTTTTGCCTCATAGAGTTCAAGAGCTTGAACTTGTTTCAACCCAACTTTCAACACATTGACTTTAGCACAATATTTTTGAGTACTGGGTTGTCTTTCCCTCTTCGATCCCTACTCGCTTGGTCAGACTAGACAGGTTAGGAAATACATAAGTCCGTGAGCTGTGCGTTTCTTCCATTTTAGTCATAAATATATTCCGATTCTTTACAATGAATTATGATGTCGTATGACTTGGAACAGACAGCTGTGTTCACTTTCTGTGCGGTTTCGCTTTATGTCTTTTGGCGTGTGCTGAGACTGCTATGATGGGGACTACAGCTACCTTTCTTTGCTTGGGAGATGAGATATTAATTCGGATGATTCCACTGGCACGGGCGGTGGAGCAATTATGGATTTTAATTCGTTTGCAGTGATACCGGGGCCTTCCATAACTGTAACTGTGTCTAGCATCTAAAAGGAAGAAATATTAATGTACAAAAAAAAATGTTCATGAAGAAATAGGATTTTTTTTTTTTACAGTTGTAACGAGGAAACATTACTTATTAATTTTGTTTGTTTGTTTGTAGTGAAGAAACTGGGGCTGAATGGACTTGCGGTAAGACTTAGGTCCCATGTTCAAATCCCATCATAGGCGTTGTTCATTTTTTCCACTTTGAATCCATGATTTCCTCATGACTTGACCCTGCCCCAGGCTCTGCCTAGTCAGACCTGATGTCTAATCCTCTTAGACAGCAGCAAAGAAACTGGCGGTCCTGTGTGTTTTGTGTGTGAGCTCTAAAGAACTCTTACCAGTTGAAAATAATAAAATAGGCTACAATTGGTAGGAATAAATCTACCAAAAAAATAAAAACTCTTGACGATTAAAAATGAGAGCACCTCTGAAGTTAGAGAATATCTGCCTGTATGGTGAGGGAAAATCTGACTTCTTCTTTCCTTCCTCATTTGCCTTTAAGCGTCAGGTGGAGATATAATTTGCGGTCTTTTGCTCTTCTGTTCACCTCTGCTGCTGTTATGTTTCCTAGTGCTTCTAATATTCCGTCGATCCATCTTTTTCGTGGCCCGACCCATGAGTCTGGTGTTCTCACAACATTTGTTGAGGGCTCGTGGTGTTGTGTTTTGGTCACTCTTCCTTGTCACATGGCCAAACCATTTTATCTGTTGTTACTTTATATATTAGGAAATCTATTATTTTTCTTCAAAGTGTACATCCAATAAAAATGTGTACCTGACAAAAGCTAGTTATCACTCATCTCATGGCTGTACAAAATCTATTAAGTTGAAATTCTCTCAAACATCTTTGTTGCAATAGAAGCCACATCTCAGTTCATCAATTTACCCTACAACTTTTCACCCAACCCACTTCCCTAAAGATAATTTGAGAACCCCTGATGCTAATTTTTTTCTAGCATTTCTTTCACCCTTATGGCATGGAGCCTTGGTAACCTAATTGGGAAAACCACCCCATTAGCTACCACCATTCGGACAACTTGTGTTCGATTAAAGCTGGAAGCAGTTTGTGAATGGTCCTCATGGTTAAGAAAGAAAGATACCCCTGCAGTGGACCCAGCCCCTGGCAGAAATGGGTACCAGGGTTCATAATCTTGGAAGGTGAGGATTGGTGCCTCGCTCTTGAGTTATGATGCTTGAGACGACACGACAGAAGTCTCTGAACACTTCTGGATAGGCGGCCGAGCACATATGGGTAACACCCACATGGTAGGACACTGATTCAAGTCTCGTCCTTTACCTTTTTTACCCGTATGGTATGTGTATAGATTAAGCTGTAGTTTGGTTTATATTTCATATTTTGTGTCATAGTTTGGTTTATATTTCATATTTTGTGTCATAGTTTGGTTTATATTTCATATTTTGTGTCATAGTTTGGTTTATATTTCATAAATTTGTGCCATAGTTTGGTTTATATTTCATAAATTTTGTGCCATAGTTTGGTTTATATTTCATAAATTTTGTGCCATAGTTTGGTTTATATTTCATAAATTTTGTGCCATAGTTTGGTTTATATTTCATATTTTGTGCCATAGTTTGGTTTATATTTAATAAATTTTGATAAATATTGTACCATTTTGAAAATAAGTGAACATACTATATCTATCTATCTATTGACCTTTCGAGCCGTAGCCAGCCCACAGGGCGTAGACCAAGATACTCCTTCTCTTATCTGAAATTTTGTTCTAGCAGTTTTCAATTCTTTTAAAGATATTTGATCAAATCTCAGGTTGTATCCAAGATAGAGGAATTATTTTTCTCCGGCCTGGTATAGAACCTTTGATCAGAGGTTTAACAAGCCGCTATCGTAAAAACGATTTTGTTAAAGAAACGTAGACCTGATACAGAACGCACTATAGCAACAACATTAAGTCATCATCATCATCAAGTACCGGGCCTGCTGGCGTAGGTGATCATGTCTCTCCACAACATTCGATCGCGACAGTTATTTATCATTTCTGTTGTTGACTTTCTGCCAAGCCATTCTCTTAAGCTGTCTGGTATTTTTTTTCTGTTTTTAACATTAAGTAGAAAGAAAGAAAACAGTCATGCCATGCAGCATAAAGGGACTATAATGTTAGTGCCCACAATTTTTATAAACCCTTTCGCACCTTACTTTTGTGGTAATGTGGCCAGTATTACGCCCGTGTCACTTTTCTATCCCAGAAAAAAAACCCTGTACCCATTTAAGGCTGGGTGAACATGTAAGTTGTCGAGCAGGGCTGAACCCAATCTCTTATTCTTGGTAGTCCAGTTCACTAATGACTGAGCTATTTCGGCCCCCAGGTGGTATTAAATAGTTGCATATTTTCTACATACTGAAGCTCAAATTACTGAGTTAAGCCCTGAATATGAGTTAATCGGAGTGCAATGATGGTGACCCGCAAATGACTCAATAACAATATGAGTTAAATCCTAATGTGTTTTGTAGCCATTTATTACAGCTAGAATTGATAGTACAAGAGTTTGTCATTCAGAGGCTTCTACTCTCTTGTCTCCAGGCTTGGTGGAAAGGAGAAAGATACTCCTGTTGATCTTGTGCTCAGTTGTGTTGACAATTTTGAAGCCCGGATGGCCATTAACACAGTGAGATGAATTCAAATAAATTGTTGTCTTTGTTAATTAAATCATCTTTTTTTTTGTGTTTGTTATTTAAAGTACCTCCAACAAAAGGTATGTACAATGCCATATACATCATAAGATCTTTAGTAAAAAGAGCCATTGAGGTGAAAACAGATCTATACCTATGTTTCATAGATTATACTAACGCATTTAACAAAGTAAAGCACCAAGAAATAATCAAAATTTTAGAAGGTATAAACGCTGACATCAAAAATCTAAAAATAATAAAGTACATGTACTGGCAACAAACAGCGGCCATAAGAACTGGAAACCAATTGGGAATGTTTCAACAAATAAAACGGGGTGTTAGACAAAGTTGTGTGCTGTCACCAGATTTGTTTAATATTTATAGTGAAATTATTTTAAGGTCCATAAGGGGCATGCTTGGAATAGCAATTGGAGGTCATAATATAAATAACCTCCTGTATGCTAATGGTAGTCTTAACTACTAAGAGTGAAAATGAGTTACATGAAATGTTAGACATTGTAGTGAAGAAAAACAAAAATAAAGGACTCAGCTTTAATAGCAAAAAGACAGAAGTAATGGTAGCAACAAAGAAAAAGACATCACCGCAATGCACAATAAAGTCAAGTGAAACAATATTAAAACAGGTAAATGAATTTAAATACCTGAGAACAATGTTAACCTCAGCTGGCAGGTGTACAACAGAGGTGAGATGCAGAATGGCTCAGGCAAAAGCAGCTTTCCAAAAATGAGGAAGATACTGTGCAATCCATTTTTGGCAATAGAAACAAGAAAAAGAGTTTTTAAATGTTATTTTGAACCAATCTTAACGTATGGATGTGAATCATGGACAATAGAACAACAGACAAGAAAATCACTGGAGGCTGTAGAAATGTGGTTTTACAGAAGAACGTTGAGAGTACCATGGACAGCTAAGAAGAGTAATGAAAACTTTCTGAAAGAGGCCAAAGCATAAAGAGAGCTAATTTCCAATTTTAGGAAGAAACAATCATCATTCTTTGGCCATGTAATGAGAAGGGAACAACTGGAATATATTGTAACAAGTGGGAAAATTGAGGGGTGAAGAGATAGAGGGAAGCAAAGAGTAAAGACACCAGACAGCTTAAGAGAATGGCTTGGCAGAAGGTCAATAACAGAAATGATAAATAACTATTGGGATTGAAATTTGTAAAGAGACGTGATCACCTATGCCCGCAGGCATGATGATGATATTTAAAGTAATATTTTTGTGTCTTGATTAAATCATCTTTTTATATCTATAAATTAAACTTATCTTCTTGTGTTAATTAAAATCAGCCTCTTTTTGTTTACTAAATAAATAAAGTAATATTTTTTAGCCTGTTAATTAAAATCATCTTTCCTTTTTTTTCCTTTGATATTTACATCCTTCTTACTGGGAGTAGCATAGTGGCTAATATATTGACTTCATGATCAAATACAACCACTAATATCTTCAGTAATAAAGAAAAGACGATGGTCATATGTTGGACATGTGATGAGAAGAGATAACAACCAAATAGCACAGAAAGCCCTCATGTGGGGAAACAACAGGTAAGAGAAAAAGAGGAAGACCCAGAGAGACACTGAGAAGAACATTGATGAGAGAGTCTAGAGCAACAGGAATCGGCTCCCTCAATGAGATAGAGCTGCTTGCACAGAACAGAGACAAATGGCGAGATTTGATAAAATATCTTTAAAAGAATTGAAAACGGCTAGAACAAAAATTCAGATTAGAGAGGGAGTATCTTGGTCTACGCCCTATGGGCCAGCTACGGCTCGAAAGGTCAATAGATAGATGATCAAATACTTATTAGTTCGTTCCCTATATACCATTCTTAACATTCCTTATCCAACCCAACTGTTAAAAAATATTGGGTTCTGATGTAATAACATCCAGACAGTGTGCAGATAGCATCGCTATAATTTTATTAACTTGATTCATTAAAAAAATTATTTTACATATCACCATATTGATGTCCAAAACTTTCCGTATCTCATCCCCTATTTTTTTTATTTCATTAACTCTTTCCATACGGAAGTTTTTTATCAATGCAACGGAAGAGACGTCAGAAACAAAATTTTTCATGTTTTTATGAATTAATGTACATGTTTATATGTATCTTACATATAACATATTAAATTTGAATTTTTAGATAATTGAACAAGGAATTAGATTTCACCAATACCAAGATGATACAAGACGTGTAAAAAGAATATCGTTTGATGGACGGTTTGCACTAATCAGATTGAGAGTGATACACTATGAGGTGAAACGTACATGGTCGAAATCAGCATGGCGCACAGTGTGGCGAAACGTACGGATAGAGTTAAATGCATTTTTTTATAAATCACTTTGCAATTTCACTTCCAAATGCTACAGATTAATGTTACAAAGTGATTCCTAAAAAATACATTTAATAAAATAAGTAGGTATGATATAGGGAATGTTTTGGACATCAACATGGTGATATGTTAAATAATAAAAAAATAAATAAGTAAAGTAAATTAAATTATAAGCAAAAGTGGAAGGAGTGTGTGATATTGATGATCGCAATTGCCAGTTAGTACGGTTGAGAAGGGTTAGTCACTTTTGTTCACTTCTTTTGTCTTATTTTATTTATGTTATCCCTCATGTTATGTTTTACTTGTACACTGTTACCTTCATAGGCATGTAATGAGCTTGGTCAGTCTTGGTTCGAGTCTGGAGTCAGTGAGAACGCAGTCTCCGGACATATTCAGTTTATAGTTCCCGGAGAAAGTGCTTGTTTTGCTGTGAGTACAAGAAAATTTAATTCGTTGACAAGTTCTGTTGTTTTCTGAAATAATACTTTGACCTATTGAACTTGGGTCACAACATAAAGATCTATGTTGAACAAATTTACAGGATCACAACATAAAGATTCATGTTGAACAAATTTACAGGATCACAACATAAAGGCCCATGTTGAACAAATTTACAGGATCACAACATAAAGATCTGTGTTGAACAAATTTACAGGATCACAACATAAAGGCCCATGTTGAACAAATTTACAGGATCACAACATAAAGGTCCATGTTGAACAAATTTACAGGATCACAACATAAAGGCCCATGTTGAACAAATTTACAGGATCACAACATAAAGATCTATGTTGAACAAATTTACAGGATCACAACATAAAGGTCCATGTTGAACAAATTTACAGGATCACAACATAAAGGTCCATGTTGAACAAATTTACATAACAATCTTTAACCAGAGGGGAGGAAATCTAACAATTAACAATGTCAGAAAATTCCTGTGTGTTGTGGATAATGTCAGAAAATTCCTGTGTGTTGTGGATAATGTCAGAAAATTCCTGTGTGTTGTGGATAATGTCAGAAAATTCCTGTGTGTTGTGGATAATGTCAGAAAATTCCTGTGTGTTGTGGATAATGTCAGAAAATTCCTGTGTGTTGTGGATACGTTTCATTGTGCATAATGAGGATATATTGCCCATCTAGAAAGAATGCTGTGTAATTCCTTACCATATAAAGCATATATTACAAGAGGAGAAGGGAGTAGAGTTAGAGGCAGACCCAGAGCAAGGTTGACAGACAACAAAGAAACACTACAACAACATCCACTGACAATGATTGAAGCTGTCAAAAAGGTGAAAACAGGAACTATGTATCCTCCCTCCACACCCGAACAGGTACAAGGGGAATTAAAGAAAGAAAGTCATTGCAATGTTCATACTAAGTTGTATTTTTCATGTTTAATAATGAAACATGTGGTGAGATTCTAAGAAATGGACTTTCTACAAGTCTAACATTAGAACTGTTCTTCAACTTACCTTCACTGATTCATAGACTGATACAATAATTGTCTGCCAAGAAAAGCTTCTTGGAAATGTCGGGAATTAGTTTCTTTCTTCAGAATAATCACGCTATACATTTAGGAAGTACAGCCTTCTGTAGTATTAATAGGGTCCACAGGCTGAAAGGGGGAGCCGCGATAGCTTAGTGGTTAGTGAACTGGACTACAATGGACAAGAGGTAGGGTTCGATCCCAACCGATGGCTTCAGGGTTCACCCAGCGTTTAATGGGTACCTGAATTTTTTCAAGGAAATTGAAGCGGCCCTGGCGTAATACTGACCACATTACCCCAAAAATCATGTGCCGAAGGTCTGTAAAATATATAGTCACTAACACCATATTCCCTATACACCACTTGGCGTGACGTGGGTACTTTACTTTACTTGTATAGGCTGAAAGTAATCACCCAAAGTTTGTGACATTTTCACCTTTACAAACACTGGCAATTGTGGGTAAAATGACATGACCCCTTCTATTACTTAAAAGTAAAGTGCCCAGTCACGCTAAGTGGCGTATCTCTCTCTCTCTGCGATCAGGACTCAATCAGAGTAGGATTCCAGACTCTCACATGAAGTCAGCTGTCAGGTTAAGTGTTTTGATCGCCCCCCAGACAGAACATCACAATTAGAGTCTGCCAGATCCACTCTGATTGAACACCCGTTAAAACGTTGCACTGTGTTCTGCGCCAGTGGCCCAATGCATCCGATTTCAGCCAGCATTTTATTCAGGTTTGCTTTCCTTAGCCTTTGATTGTCCCCAATCTTCCTGCAAGGCAGCAGATGATCTTTTCTGTAGGGGGATTCTGCCCTTAGATGGTCGGCCCTCCCAGGTTTACGAGCACCATCTGCCCGAGTCACTAGAGGTGACTAACACAGACATGCACACAGTGATACGAGGCATGACTAACACTGACACACATCAATATATATGACACATGCCTAACATAGACATGCACACAAAGATATGAGATATGCCCAACATAGACATGCACACACAAAGATATGAGATGTGATTAACATAGCCATGCACACGCAAAGATATGAGATGTTACTAACATAGCCATGCACACACAAGGATATGAGATGCGACATACACAGACATGCACAATTGATATGAGATATGAGTAATATAATCTTGCATAAAAAGATATGAGATATCACTAACCCAAACATGCACACACAAAGATGTGACACATGACTAACACAGATACACACATAAAGATATGAGACATGATTAACACGCCCACACCAAGATATGAGCCATGGTCAGCACACACACACTAGCCATGGCCAGCACAGAAACACATCAAGATATGATGTGGCGTATAGGGAATATGATTAGTGACCATGATTTTTATAGACCTTTGGCACATGATTTTTGGGGTAATAAGGTCGGTATTACACCCGTGCCACTTTACTTTCCTAAAATTATTTACTAAAAAAATCTGGTACCCATTTAAGGCTGGATGAACCTGACCTCTCGTCCTTTGTCTTCTATAACTTGCATAACTGAATATGTCTGAAACTCTTGGGGATTCCAGGATTGCCCTCTCAGTCCGCATCCTTAGTAAAACTATAGATGGGTGTGAGAGAATGTAATGAATAAGATTTTTATAAATTTAATTTCTAAGAATGTATTTTGTTATATAAAATAATTTGTAAGATGATTATTGTCATGTCACACATTGTTTACTTTTGTCCAGTGTGCTCCTCCTCTAGTTGTTGCCACTCACACGGATGAGAGGACCCTCAAAAGAGAAGGGGTTTGCGCTGCCAGTTTGCCAACCACAATGGCTGTGGTTGCCGGATTCTTGATTCAGAATGTACTGAAGTGAGTCACTTCATTTATATTATCATCATCATCAGGTTGCATGTCCTTTACAGAATGTTGCATTCACCACAGTCCGTCAGTGAGAATCTCTGTCTCTAGCCAGGTCTCCCATAGAATGTTGCATTCACCACAGCCCATCAGTAAGAATCTCTGTCTCTAGCCAGATCTCCCATAGAATGTTGCATTCACCACAGCCCATCAGTAAGAATCTCTGTCTCTAGCCAGATCTCCCATAGAATGTTACATTCACCACAGCCTGTCAGTAAGAATCTCTGTCTCTACCCAGATCTCCCATAGAATGTTGCATTCATCACAGCCCGTCATTAAGAATCTCTGTCTCTAGCCAGATCTTCCACAGAATGTTGCATTTACCACAGCCCGTCATTAAGAATCTCTGTCTCTACCCAGATCTCCCACAGAAAGTTGCATTCATCACAACCCGTCTGAAAGAATCTCTGTCTCTAGCCAGATCTCTCAATTCTTCTGTTATGCTCAAGGTCTCCTTGATGCCTTGAAACCATCTTTTTTTTTTAATCTACCCCTGATGTGTCATTCAGGAACTATGCCTTCCATTGTTTTTCCCCAGCTCGATGTGTCTTTTGATGACACCATAGTCTTTTAATTTTCTCTGTAGTGAGGTGTTTATAAAGCAGTTAGAAGATATCCTAAGGATTTTTTCTGTAGCATTTTGTTTCGAACGAATCAATTTTTTTCCATGTTGTTTGTGATATTGTCCATGATTCACAACTATATGTTGCTATCAGGAAGATACATGCTCAGTAATTACTTAAATTACACAATACTTCAAATAAAACTGGCTAGTTAGGTATGAAATCTTTCATAATTCTTCTTTATCTTGTGTCATCTCCACATCAAAGTTTGGCTACCATGGAGAACCATTTCATGCTGACTCTTCTCTTGATGGTACATGCTGTCATAGGTTCTCCTGTTTGATGATACACACTGTCATAGGTTCTCCTGTTCAATGATACACACCGTCTTAGGTTCTCCTGTTCAATCGTACACACTGTCTTAGGTTCTCCTGTTTGATGATACATACTGTCATAGGTTCTCCTGTTTGATGATACACACAGTCTTAGGTTCACCTGTTCGATAATAATACACACTGTCATAGGTTCTCCTGTTTGATGATACACACAGTCTTAGGTTCACCTGTTTGATGATACACACAGTCTTAGGTTCACCTGTTCGATAATACACACTGTCATAGGTTCTCCTGTTTGATGATACACAGTCTTAGGTTCACCTGTTCAATAATACACACTGTCATAGGTTCTTCTGTTCGATGGTACATGCTGTCATAGGTTCTCTTATTCATATTTTGATGCTTGCTGCCAGTCCACTTTTATCTTTTCTTTACTCTGCCTTATTTACCTTGTACTTTCTCATCCAAAATAACTTTATTACTGTGAATCATTATGTGTCCAAATAATTTAATTTGTCTCTTTCTTCTTAGCATTCACTCGTTTATGTATGCGTGGATGTGTTGTGTTGCTAGAAAACAGCAAGAGCCATGCTATCTGGCGTTAGGCCTAACACATTTGTCTTCACATGGCTAGCTTTTCCCTGGCAGCCGCCACTTTTGGCCTGATCTTTTCAACTTTTAACTGCCAAAGGTTCTTTAACGTGCGTGAGTGCACCCAGGACCTCCAGTTTTTCGAGAGGACTAAACATTGGATCTCACTACTCGGAGACCAGATAAAGTCATGATGAAACCTCAGATTCTAAGAGAAAAATCCCCACCAAACCCAAGACCTTCCTGTCCTAGGGCCAATGTTTTACCTCTAGACTACCCAGTCTTGTTGAAATTGTGCTACGTAGTTTTTTTTTTTCTTGTTCAGCTTTTTGAAAAATTCATATTTGTTTAAATTAATCCATTTCTAATTCTACACATTAAAAAAAAAATTTCCTTTTTTTTTAAAAAAAATTGGAAGTAAACAAATACTTAGTGAAAGAAATATGTTTATTTTATTGTTTGTTGTTTTTGTTTCATTTTTTTAATGTATTTGTTCTGTTCATCTCAGGTATCTACTAGGGTTTGGCACTGTCTCCTACTACTTAGGCTACAATGCCCTCCAAGACTTCTTCCCCACAATGAGAATGAAACCTAACCCCCATTGTGATGACACGTGGTGTCAACGGCAACAGAAGCATTTTCAGGTCACTTTCCTGTGGTTGTTTTCCTTTTGTTGTTTAAATGTAGTTGCTGATTGTGTTACTGTTCTGCAACCAGTGGCCAGTTTAATCATCTGTTTGTGTTGTATAGAATGTTTTGTTTGTGCTTTTGAGTGGGCTAGCAAGAGTTATCTTCTTTTTAATTTTGGTGGCTTGACAAAATATTTTAGATTATTTCCCTTGTGCATCCAGTCATTTTTGGTGTCCCTGTTTTCAGAGGAAAGCTGAAGCGTTAATAACCTGTATTGTCCTCTTTTGTAAAGCTGCCATGATACACAGTGTCCACTAACTCATCCCCTGATTGCAAACTTTACCGCAGTTCTGCAATTATTTGCCTGTTCCCTGATAAAATATTTCTTTTTTCTTGGATATGTCCTGTGTCTATAATTTTGGGTGGCATATCGAAATGCTTCTTTTTTTTTTTCAGGAATAATTCCTGTGTCATTGTAATTTTTGGGTGGTGTATCAAAATGTTTCTTTCTTTAAGGAATAATTCCTGTGTCATTGTAATTTTTGGGTGGCGTATCAAAATGTTTCTTTCTTTCAGGAATAATTCCAGTGTTATTGTAATTTTTGGGTGGTGTATCAAAATGTTTCTTTCTTTCAGGAATAATTCCTGTGTCATTGTAATTTTTGGGTGGCGTATCAAAATGTTTCTTTCTTTCAGGAATAATTCCAGTGTTATTGTAATTTTTGTGTAACCTGACAAAGTCTTTCCTTTTATTGGGATTAGATGTTTACATGTGTAATATTTTAGTGGCTTGATTTATCCCTTCTGAGATAAGTCTTGTGTTTGTAATTTTTGGTAGTCATACAAAATCTTTTTTCTTTCTGGGATTGGTCTTGGTCATACCAGTCATACATTTATTCAATATATTTCGGGGAGGTACAGTTCAACTTTCTTGGGATTTGTAATTTATCTAAGTGTTTTTGAAGTTGACGTATTTTGTTTTTATTTGTTTAGTTGAAAGAGTGTGTATTGTTCTTTGGTTGAAAGATTTATGTCCTGTGTTTAGTTTGTGGATCAGACTTGAGCATTTTATTTTCTACAGGAAAAAGAAGCTAATGCACCCAAAAAGGACATTTCTGCAGAGGAGGTTGAGGAAGCGGTTGTTCATGATGAGAATGAGTGGAGTGAGTACACCTGCTTGTTGTGTGGTTTGTTGGTGTCGATTGTGGCTCGTTGGCAGTCTTATTTTATTTTTTGACAACTGTTGTGTTGCACAAATCTAAGGTTTCATCTTAAATTTATTAGCTACAGCTAGTATTTTACTCCTTCCATGGAGTTAGGGAGCAGGTTTCTTCTGTGTTCACTCGACACCTACTCCTCCCATGGAGTTAGAGAACGGGTTTCTTCTGTGTTCACTCAACACCTACTCCTTCCATGGAGTTAGAGAACAGGTTTCTTCTGTGTTCACTCGACACCTACTCCTTCCATGGAGTTAGAGAACAGGTTTCTTCTGTGTTCACTCGACACCTACTCCTTCCATGGAGTTAGAGAACAGGTTTCTTCTGTGTTCACTCGACACCTACTCCTTCCATGGAGTTAGGGAACAGGTTTCTTCTGTGTTCACTCGACACCTACTCCTTCCATGGAGTTAGAGAACAGGTTTCTTCTGTGTTCACTCGACACCTACTCCTTCCATGGAGTTAGGGAACAGGTTTCTTCTGTGTTCACTCGACACCTACTCCTTCCATGGAGTTAGAGAACAGGTTTCTTCTGTGTTCACTCGACACCTACTCCTTCCATGGAGTTAGGGAACAGGTTTCTTCTGTGTTCACTCGACACCTACTCCTTCCATGGAGTTAGAGAACAGGTTTCTTCTGTGTTCACTTGACACCTACTCCTTCCATGGAGTTAGAGAACAGGTTTCGTGTTCACTCGACACCTACTCCTTCCATGGAGTTAGAGAACAGGTTTCTTCTGTGTTCACTAAACATATAATACGGGAGGTCAAAAAGTAATGCACACCAATTTTTTTCTCGGCTAATAATAAAGATAGGATAATGAAATTTTGCACACTTGGAATATGACATGTTCCAATTATGTGTACCAAATTGCACAGCATTCTGATAAATATTACGCAATCTATGAACCGTTAAAATGGAGCTTGTCAACAATGTCCGTTACAAACAGCGAATTGTCATAGAATTTCTGGTTGCGGAAAAAGAAACTGTGGCAAACATTCATAAACGACTGTGTGCAGTGTACTAATGTTCTGCAGTCGATAGGAGCACAGTTAGTCGCTGGGTTCAGAGAATTAAAGCTGCAGAAAGTGTACGAGTGGAGCTGCATGATTTACCGCGTTCTGAACGTGTTGCCTCGGCTACCAGCACAGACATGTTAAACCGGGCTGATGCCATTATTCGTAAGGATAGGCGTATCACTAGTCAGCAATTGGCATTGCAGTTGGCGTTGCTACAACATTTGCTGGATCACAGGTAAAGTGCCACAGGCATGGAGAGAAGCAATTATGATACCATTACTAAAGCCAGGAAAAGATGGTTCAATGACATCCAGCTATAGACCAATCAGCCTTACAAGCTGTTTGTGTAAAACAATGGAACGTATAATCAATCTCAGACTGCAGTGGTACCTGGAAAGTGAAAATCTCCTTGTCCCACAACAAGCAGGCTTTAGACAGTGTTACTCTACCGAAGATCAGGCAACCTATCTTTCCCAGGAAATTGAGGATGCGTTTCAAGAAAAGAAACTGGTACTAGCAGCATGGATAGACCTAAAGAAAGCATTTGATAAGGTATGGAAGGAAGGGCTTTTGAAGAAACTGAGAAATTATGGAGTAAATGGCAGGATGTACAAATGGGTCAAAGCATACCTGCATAACAGGAGAGCCAGAGTGCAACTGGATGGTCTTAAGAGTAAGAAGGTCTTACTGCGCCAGGGCGTTCCACAGGGAGGGGTACTATCTCCAACACTTTTTCTGATCTACATCAATGACCTAGTTACTGAACTACCACATGGTATCAAAGTGGCAATGTATGCAGATGACTTGGTAATGTGGTGCACAGAGGAGTATGCAACAGTGGCCTCCAAATTGTTACAAAGAGCTATGAATGCACTGAATTCATGGACAAATAGATGGTGTATCAGCATCAATACAGACAAATGCAGTACTACACTTTTCACTCTTTCCCCAAAACAAAAAGCAGGAGCCATCTATATAAACAATGAGCCTGTGAAAGAAGACATACAGGCTACGTATCTCGGAGTTACATTTGATAACAAACTATCTTGGAAACAGCAGATAAATAAGGCAACCCAAAAAGCAAGGAGAAAATTGGCTATTCTAAGAAAGCTGTGTGGAACTACGTGGGGTGCGAGTGGGAAAATACTCAGTAAAGTTTACCAACAGAGTATACGCCCACATTTAGAATATGGATCATCTGCATGGTGTTCAGCATCAAACACCACACTTCAAGAACTGGATAAAGTACAAAACCAGGCACTTAGGGTCATCACAGGAGCAATGAAATCAACACCAATATTAGAGATGGAGAAATTGTGGAGGATACCAGCACTGAGAGAACGGAGGGACACAAAGGTGCTGATACAGGCAGAAAAATTTGCTTGCATGCCGAGACATCCAATGAAGGACCGATTCCAAAATCTTGCATTGGGACGACTTAAGAGAAGCAGTTTTATCCACCAAGCCAAGCGTATTAGTAGACAAACACCAGACATGCCAAGAGCTGTTAACCCCCTACTGCCCATACCAGAACAGACTCCCTGGACAGAGGAATCTGGATTATCAGTTCAAATACGGACAGAAGTGAAAGGAATAGTTGATAAAGAGGAACAGAATAGTCTACAGCGAAAAACAATAACTCTCAGTTTCCTGGATGAAGAATACCCACAAGACCTATGGATTCGTGTGTATACAGATGGATCAGCACAGAATGCAGTAAAAAATGGGGGAGCAGGTGCATATATAGAATACCCAAATAACACTAGGGATATGAATAAAATAGCAACAGGGAAATATTGTCACAATTATGATGCAGAAATACAAGCAATAAAGTTAGCAATAGAAAAACTGCTGAACATTAATCTTAGCCCGCAGCCTGTAGTGTTTTTGACAGATGCAAGATCAGTACTCCAGGCACTACAATCCAGAAAATTACCACATCTGCAGACCTTATTGACTGAACTCTGCAAGCACCACAGGGTTGCCCTGCAGTGGATCCCATCTCACTGTGGAATACCAGGAAATGAGAAAGCAGATCAGTTGGCAAAGGAAGGTTCAACAGGCACACAACTAGATACACCTGTTACATACCATCATAAGAAACAGATAATCAAATCAATCAGAGGACCACAAGCCCCAAATCAGGATGCCTTTTATAATATGAATAGATATGAACAAGTTATCATTATACGTCTCAGAACAGGACACAATCGACTCCATAGTCACATGTATACAAAATTCAAGATCGGCACCTCAACTACTTGTACATGTGGACAGGCGCCCCAGACTGCTGAACACATACTTCAAGACTGCACTGAATATAGTAGACTGAGGAAAATCCATTGGCCCATAGATACAACACTACAGACAAAACTATATGGGCCACTGCAAGAATTACAAAAGACAGTAACATTTATACAGGAAACGACATTGCAGATATAGACAATGCTTCAGGCGAACGAAAGATAGATAGATAGAGAACAGGTTTCTTCTGTGTTCACTCGACACCTACTCCTTCCATGGAGTTAGGGAACAGGTTTCTTCTGTGTTCACTCGACACCTACTCCTTCCATGGAGTTAGAGAACAGGTTTCTTCTGTGTTCACTTGACACCTACTCCTTCCATGGAGTTAGAGAACAGGTTTCGTGTTCACTCGACACCTACTCCTTCCATGGAGTTAGAGAACAGGTTTCTTCTGTGTTCACTAAACATATAATACGGGAGGTCAAAAAGTAATGCACACCAATTTTTTTCTCGGCTAATAATAAAGATAGGATAATGAAATTTTGCACACTTGGAATATGACATGTTCCAATTATGTGTACCAAATTGCACAGCATTCTGATAAATATTACGCAATCTATGAACCGTTAAAATGGAGCTTGTCAACAATGTCCGTTACAAACAGCGAATTGTCATAGAATTTCTGGTTGCGGAAAAAGAAACTGTGGCAAACATTCATAAACGACTGTGTGCAGTGTACTAATGTTCTGCAGTCGATAGGAGCACAGTTAGTCGCTGGGTTCAGAGAATTAAAGCTGCAGAAAGTGTACGAGTGGAGCTGCATGATTTACCGTGTTCTGAACGTGTTGCCTCGGCTACCAGCACAGACATGTTAAACCGGGCTGATGCCATTATTCGTAAGGATAGGCGTATCACTAGTCAGCAATTGGCATTGCAGCTTACAGTCAGCAAGGGAAGTGCAATCGCAATTTTTAAAACTCTCGGATATTCAAAGATTTGCGCTCGATGGGTTCCTCGGTGCCTAACAAATGATCACAGAGTTCAAAGGTAAACATTCTGTTCTGAATTGTTGGAGCGTTTCGGTGTTGAAGGAGAACTGTTTTTGTCAAAAATTGTTACCGGTGACGAAACGTGGGCACATTATTATGAGCCTGAAACAAAAATGCAGTCAATGGAATGGCATCATCCGCAGTCACCAAAAAGAAAAAAATTCAAAAAATCTCCATCAGCCGGAAAGGTGATGATCACTGTCTTCTGGGACATTGATGGTGTGATTCTTGTTGATGTAATGACAAGAGGTGAGACAATCAACTCGACAGCTTACATCAATACACTGACAAAACTCAAAAATCGGTTCCACAGAGTTCGGCCTAATAAGCCATCTGCAGATTTGTTGCTTCAACATGACAATGCACGCCCTCACACAAGTCTGGTAACACGGGAAGCAATCAACAAATTTGGTTGGACTCTACTGCCCCATCCTCCTTACAGCCCTGATCTGGCTCCCTCAGATTTCCATCTGTTTGGACCACTCAAAAAATTCCTGCGTGGGACACACTTTGACAATGATGAGGGTGTGATCCGTGAAGTTAAAAAATGGCTACGCGAGCAGGACAAAACTTGGTTCAAACGAGGCATTCATGACCTAGTTTCGCGTTGGCGTAAGGCAATACACTTGGACGGAGATTATGTTGAAAAATAGGTAGTGTAAAGGGGATGTTCAGATACAATCTGTGAAAATTTCACACATTTTGCCCGAATAGTTTCCGAGAAAAAAATTGGTGTGCATTACTTTTTGACCTCCCTACGTACTTCTTCCATGGTCAGTCTTGGATGCTTTGCATAGCTAATTTTTTGCAAAGCTGCAACATCCCTGACTCTTGGCTTGAAACATGCATCTTTAGCAATGGTAGATTTCCTTAGCACTTTTTGGCTTACTCTTTTCTACTTTTAATTGCCAATGGTTCTTTAACGCTCATGGGACCTCCTAATTTTCGCTGTTATTCAAGAGAGCTAGACATTCCCCTTCCTTAAAAAATAGTATTTTGATGCAAATTCATAGGCAGAGATCAGTTGATCACTCAAATTCTGTGAAAATAAAAGTAAAATAGTTTTGGGCAGCTTTGTTTCGTCATCATCATTGAGTGCCGTCTCCGCATCGAAGGTTGGCTACCATGGAGCACCATTCCACTCTGTCTCTTGCTTTGATGGTGCAGATTGTCATAGGTTGACTTGTCCGTCTTTTGATGTTACTCGTCCATGTTAGTCTTGGTCTGCATCTACCTCTTTTACCTAGTATTTTCCCTTCCAGTATTACTTTTATTAGGCTGTTGTATCTTTTAACATGACCCAAAAATTTCATTTGTCTTGCTCTAATTGTGTTTAGTAGTTCTCTTTTCATTTTTAGTTGTTTTAAAACTTCCTTGTTTGTTTTCTTTTCTTTCCATCCAATTCTACCTATTCTTCTATAGATCCACATTTCAAAGGCTTCAATTTTCTGGTCTAATGTCCATGTTTCTGCACCATACAGGAATATTGAGAAGATGTAACATTTTGCTATTCTTAGTTTTAGCCCTGGTGTTATTTGTTTTGATGTTAGTATATTTTTCTTTTTATTTAGCTTTGTTTAATGTGTTTATATTAATAATTTAGAAAAATATTGAGAAAAAAAAACACACCTACTGCATTAAATTTTGGTTCTGACTTTCAAATGCAATATCTAGAAACTAGCATGCGACAGTGTTTACTGTGATTGCTGCAAAAATCTATAATGACATGCTTTCAGCTTTCACTTCATGCTGTGGGAACACAGTGGGGATACCTGGTGGTTGGCCTATATCTTCAATTATATCTCGGAGGTTTCGGCTACATCTTGACAAGACATGACTCATTCATTTTTCAACAATTCTTCTATGTTATATTAGACTGCAATTACCATCCAAAAAAGAAAGAAACAACTACTTTGGACTGTATGCAGCCAGTGAATTGTATTGCAAAGTTATTTTCTTTCTTGACCTTTCATCTCATGTATATTTAGTAACACAGCCATGTGATATGCCTGGTTAGATGCCGTAAAATGCAAGTCCTTTCAGCTATTCTTGATAACTTTTTTTGGCTTTTTGCTGCATCCTGAATTAGCTGATATACAGTTTACAAAAAAAATTTTGTGTAGAGTAATTTTAAGAAGAAACAAAGTGCGGAATTTCAGAAAAATAAATGTTAAGTTTTTCCCGTGTTAATTGAGAGTACGGGCCATATTAAAAAAACACATAAAAAGTATATTCAATACAGGAAAAACATATCATATGGAAGGTGTGTGTTTATGTTGATAGTGTTCATGTCACCTTTACACACATCTATAAATAGGAGTTTTAGTTTGTTCCATAGAGCATGAGAAATCAACATATCCATTGCATACTACCATCTCAGCTTTCTGGACCTGTCAAATTACTTCATTAAAATCTAGTTTTTATTGGTGTTTGTGTAGTTAATCAAAGGCCCCGGTATCACTGCAAACGAATTAAAATCCATAATTGCTCAACCTTCCATGCCAGTGGAATCATCCAAATTAACATCTCATTGCTTTGAAGGACCCAAACAAAAAAAGGCAGCTGGAGTTCCTATCATAGCAGCTACAGCACATGCCAAAAGTTATAAGGCATAACCACACCAAAAGTGAACACAGCCAAACTGTCCTTCATCATACAACATCATCATTCATCGTAAACAACTGGAATATTGAAAAGCAATCCGGATGAAAAACACAGCTCACGGTGTGCACAGAGCACTAAACTCAGTAGCTCTGGGAGCAACCCAGACGTTAAATATGAGGCAACTGCAACAAGGAACACTTTTCAGACAGAGCCTCAACAGTTCCTGCTGCCTATCTGCCATATTGACTGGAAGCCCTAATTTTTATATGTTATTATTCTTATCATAAAACAAATTATTTTAATTATTATTTTAATGTTCATTCTACAGGCATAGAAATAGTTTCAGAAACTACAGAGGAAGAGTCGAAAGCTGCAGAGGGTGAGAAGCCAGTACTCATAGAGGGCGTCACTGTAGCATACACAAAGCCATCCAATCAGGTAATGTTTGAAGTGGTGTTTTATACGAATGTCTCTACTAAAGAGTGGGGTGCTTGTATGTAAAAGGATAGAGCCAAGTACAGAGCATTACATGTATCACATCTCGCTCTCGTACCACTATATCTATCTCATCTTTTATCCCTGTGTCCTCTTCTCCTTCATTTATCAGTCCTTATTGTCCTAGATGTAGTAACATTTGTCTGTGCTTCATTGTTTGTTATCACTGTCCTCATTCTATGAAGAAGGCCGCATGTAGGCAGCAACATTAGTATTTTGTTGTGTTCCTTTTTTGTAAAGCTGTCATCATACATTGTAGGAGTGTAGACTATTTAGTAGTTTAATCAAGTCTTTGACAATGACTATTTGGTAGTTTAGTCAAGTCTGTGTGCTATTTTATTATTTTTTTGACTGTTTGGTATTTTGACAAAGCCTATGTTCTCCTTTTGGTAATTTTGATAAAGTTTAGAAAGATCTTTGGTAGTTTTTAAAATAAAGTTTACAAAGACCTCTGGTAGTTTTGATAAAGTTTAGAAAGATCTTTGATAGTTTGTTTAAAATAAAGTTTACAAAGACCTCTGGTAGTTTTGATAAAGTTTAGAAAGATCTTTGGTAGTTTTTAAAATAAAGTTTACAAAGACATCTGGTAGTTTTGATAAAGTTTAGAAAGATCTTTGGTCGTTTTTTTAAATAAAGTTTACAAAGACATCTGGTAGTTTTGATAAAGTTTAGAAAGATCTTTGGTCGTTTTTTTTAAATAAAGTTTACAAAGACCGCTGGTAGTTTTGATAAAGTTTAGAAAGATCTTTGGTAGTTTTTAAAATAAAGTTTACAAAGACCTCTGATAGTTTTGATAAAGTTTAGAAAGATCTTTGGTAGTTTTAAAAATAAAGTTTACAAAGACCTCTGATAGTTTTGATAAAGTTTAGAAAGATCTTTGGTAGTTTTTTAAAATAAAGTTTACAAAGACCGCTGGTAGTTTTGATAAAGTTTAGAAAGATCTTTGGTAGTTTTTTAAAATAAAGTTTACAAAGACATCTGGTAGTTTTGATAAAGTTTAGAAAGATCTTTGGTAGTTTTTAAAAATAAAGTTTACAAAGACCTCTGGTAGTTTTGATAAAGTTTAGAAAGATCTTTGGTAGTTTTTTAAATAAAGTTTACAAAGACCTCTGGTAGTTTTGATAAAGTTTAGAAAGATCTTTGGTAGTTTTTTAAAATAAAGTTTACAAAGACCGCTGGTAGTTTTGATAAAGTTTAGAAAGATCTTTGGTAGTTTTTTAAATAAAGTTTACAAAGACCTGTGCTAGTTTTGATAAAGTTTAGAAAGATCTTTGGTAGTTTTTAAAATAAAGTTTACAAAGACATCTGGTAGTTTTGATAAAGTTTAGAAAGATCTTTGGTAGTTTTTTAAATAAAGTTTGCAAAGACCTCTGGTAGTTTTGATAAAGTTTAGAAAGATCTTTGGTCTTTTTTTTTAAATAAAGTTTACAAAGACCGCTGGTAGTTTTGATAAAGTTTAGAAAGATCTTTGGTAGTTTTTTTAAATAAAGTTTACAAAGACATCTGGTAGTTTTGATAAAGTTTAGAAAGATCTTTGGTAGTTTTTAAAAATAAAGTTTACAAAGACCTCTGGTAGTTTTGATAAAGTTTAGAAAGATCTTTGGTAGTTTTTTAAATAAAGTTTACAAAGACCGCTAGTAGTTTTGATAAAGTTTAGAAAGATCTTTGGTAGTTTTTTAAAATAAAGTTTACAAAGACCGCTGGTAGTTTTGATAAAGTTTAGAAAGATCTTTGGTAGTTTTTAAAATAAAGTTTACAAAGACCTCTGGTAGTTTTGATAAAGTTTAGAAAGATCTTTGGTAGTTTTTAAATTAAAGTTTACAAAGACCGCTGGTATTTTTGATAAAGTTTAGAAAGATCTTTGGTAGTTTTTAAAATAAAGTTTACAAAGACCTCTGATAGTTTTGATAAAGTTTAGAAAGATCTTTGGTAGTTTTTTAAAATAAAGTTTACAAAGACCGCTGGTAGTTTTGATAAAGTTTAGAAAGATCTTTGGTCGTTTTTTTTAAATAAAGTTTACAAAGACCTCTGATAGTTTTGATAAAGTTTAGAAATATCTTTGGTAGTTTTTAAAAATAAAGTTTACAAAGACCGCTGGTAGTTTTGATAAAGTTTAGAAAGATCTTTGGTAGTTTTTAAAATAAAGTTTACAAAGACCGCTGGTAGTTTTGATAAAGTTTAGAAAGATCTTTGGTAGTTTTTAAAATAAAGTTTACAAAGACCTCTGGTAGTTTTGATAAAGTTTAGAAAGATCTTTGGTCGTTTTTTTTAAAATAAAGTTTACAAAGACCTCTGGTCATTTTGATAAAGTTTAGAAAGATCTTTGGTAGTTTTTAAAATAAAGTTTACAAAGACATCTGGTAGTTTTGATAAAGTTTAGAAAGATCTTTGGTAGTTTTAAAAATAAAGTTTACAAAGACCGCTGGTAGTTTTGATAAAGTTTAGAAAGATCTTTGGTAGTTTTTAAAATAAAGTTTACAAAGACATCTGGTAGTTTTGATAAAGTTTAGAAAGATCTTTGGTAGTTTTTAAAATAAAGTTTACAACGACCGCTGGTAGTTTTGATAAAGTTTGCAAAGATGTTTGATAGTTTGTTGAAGTCTATGTACCACTGTTTAACTTTATGAAATATTTGAACTCTGTTTATGAAGAAATAATAAATAATATACTTTAAGACTAGATTACAGAAGTCAGTAGGAAGGCTTTTGATAGTCTATTTACCCTTTTATTCACGCCATCTGTCTCTCTGGCAAACTTCTACACTTTTAGAAAGAATTGTGACTCCAAAATCATTGTATCCCATCATTGTTTACTATCTTAAAATCATCTTATTTCTGAGAAATGCCGAATGGGTTCTTTGGTTATGGAAGGTCCCGGTATCACTGCAAACGAATTAAAATCCATATTTGCTCAACCGCCCGTGCCAGTGTAATCATCCGAATTACTATCTCATCTCCCAAACAAAGAAAGGTAGCTGTAGTCCCCATCATAGCAGTCTCAGCACGCGCCAAAAGATATAGGCAAAACTGCACAGAAAGTGAACACAGCCGACTGTTCCCTGCCATACGATATCATCATTCATCGTAAACAATTGGAATATCAAAATATGATCAAAACGGATGAAACACACAGCTCACGGTGTGCACAGAGCACCTAACTCAGTAGCTCCTGCAGCAAGCCGGACATGGAACATGAGGAAACTGCAACAAGGAACACTTTCATACATAGCCTTCAATGGTTCCTGCTGCCTACCCAACATATTGACCAGAAGTTCACGTAAATGGGTTCTTATAAGGCTGGAGAAAGAAACTGACTAATGTGTTCAGTGGGTCCTATGTTCTTTTTTAATTCACACACAGGACTCAGATTTTCTGTCTTAGGTTGATCTATAGCCTGAATTTCACCCAGTGGACCCGATGTGTTACCATGTCAATCAATATGGACGCCGTAAGTCTGTCAGTATGTTCGGTTACCTCATAGCGTTATACCTGTTGCGTTTCTCAAGTTATAGAGGGCTGTTTGATGTTATCTGATGGCCGAGGAAATTTCCCTGGTCACAGCGGCGGGGGGTGGGGCCAATTTCTTTTTTTTTTTTTATTTTTATTATAAAAGATTGTATTTCTTGAAATGAGGAGCATAAAAATGCAACACCAAGTGAAACAAATCCAGCACTCAGGGATCACTGGAAGTAGTAATTAGGAAGGTACATGGAGGGGAAATGCTTGACCACAACAAACGGTCACAATTTTGATGCTGTAATTTTGACTACCCTATCATATTCTAAAGGAGCCACATTAACTCAGTGGTTAGTGAACTGGACTACAAAGGACAAGATCGGGTTCGATCCTGATTGATGGCTTCCCGGTTCACCCAGCCTTAAATGGGTACTGAATTTTTTTCTGGGAAAGTGAAGCGGCACGGGCGTAATACCGACCACATTACCCCAAAATCACGTGCTGGAGGTCTGTAAAATTTATGGTCACTAACACCATATTCCCTATATGCCACTAGGCGTGACGGGGGCTCTTTACTTTTTACTTTTTTTATCATGCTCTAGGGTTAATGAAACACACATTCAACATTATGTTGGCATACTTTGATGTTATTTTTCTCTTTTATGATTTTCAGGTGGTTGAAAAGACAGATTTTGTTGAGACTACAGACCGGAGTATAGAAGAGTTGATGAAACAAATGCAGAGTATGTGAGACTTCCAATATTTATTCATCATTCTTGTGGATAGTTCCGTGAATTCAGACATTTCTTGGAAACAACTCTATAGTTGTATTTTGGCTGTGAATGGATATATTTCTGGTGCAGGATTTTTCTTGGACTCAATCAAAATGTGTAAATACTCATTGTATGCTTATCTAGTCTTATCTTTAAGGGAGCTCCTAAGAAACATCAGAAAGAAACAATTGACATTTTTCAGGCACGTCATGAGAGGAGAAAAGTTGGAGTACTTGGTTACAACTGGAAAAATACAGGGAAAGAGAGATCGTGGTGACAAAGGGTGAAGATACTAGATAACTTGGTGTCACAGCATGGAAGACAGTCAACAATACAATTGATACAATGCACTGTGAATAAAAAAGTGTGTAAGGATTTGAACACCTACACAATCGGTATGGCACATGATGATGAGTCTTGTCCTACTTGCTCATGTGATGAAGAGTTGTGGGGAGCTGCAGTTTGGGTTAACTGTGTCTCACTGACAATTGTAATTTCTTGCCACTGCATAAAATAAAAGTAAGTACCCCCGTCACGCCAAGTGGGGTATAGGGAATATGGTGTTCTTCTTCTACTTCTTTTCTCCTTCTCACTGATACCTAAAAGGTGTCGTGGTTTATATCATTTGTCGTTCTTGTGCTGCTCGAACTGTCTGAATTAGTGATTTTCCTTTGTTGTTACATGTCTCTGTCACTGCATCTATCCATCTTCTTCTGGGTCTTCCTCTTGGTCTTTTTCCATGCATTCTCGAGAAGAACGCCCTTGATAGTGATTGGTAAGGATTCATTCTGACCAGGTGCCCAAACTATTTAAGTTGTTGTTCTATATATTCTTGGCAGGGTTTTATTCCTACCATTTTTCTTATGGTTTCAATTGGTATTCTATCTCTTCTTGTGTTGTTTGTTACTTTTCTCAAGCATCGCATCTCACATGTATTGATCTTTCTTAAATGGGATTTAGAAAGGGTCCATGTTTGACTTTCATAGCACAAAGTTGGCATGAAAATGCTATTTTTTATTTGTTGTTTAGCTGCCATAGAAATGTTTGGATGTCTTAGCAATGGAGAAAGCTGGTAGTAAGAATACATCACAAATAAATCCGTTCGAAATAACACAAGAACGCTTTAATTTCTTTTACTACGGGCATTGAAATTCACTTATATCTTAAATTTGACTCCCTTGCCACTGCATAGCTTTTGTGATATTATTTTTCCTGCCCTGAAGCCCAAGTATGAGCAGGGCTTGTTCTTTGAGATGGCCAGACTATTATATATCCTTTGTGTTTGATGATACAAGCATTAGACCCAACAGTTTTTCTGATATCATAAGTCCTGTCTCTTTTTGTGCTTCATCATGAGCTGGATAGTGTCCAGGTAAGGACACTGCTCATTAAACCATCAATCTAAATGTTTCTTCTTATTTGCCTAATTGAATGTTGTTTCTGTGGAATCCTTATGCTTTCACATTTTAAATCTTTCCTGGCTCCACTTTTCAGGATTAATATGAAGAAGAAAAGAAGTACCCCCGTCACGCCAAGTGGCGTATAGGGAATATGGTGTTAGTGACCATAAATTTTACAGACCTTCAGCACATGATTTTTGGGGTAATGTGGTCGGTATTACACCAGTGCTGCTTTACTTTCCCAGAAAAAAAATCCGACACCCATTAAAGGCTGGGTGAACCCAGAAGCCGTCGGTTGGGATTGAGCCCTACCTCTTGTCCTTTGTAGTCCCGTTCACTAACCACTGAGCTATCGCGGCTCCCCAGGATTAATATACTTTCTTTTATTTTTTACTTACTGTTATATTTTTATTAGAGGAAATTAGAGAAATCGCCAATCAACCACTAATATCTTCAGTAATAAAGAAAAGACGATGGTCATATGTTGGACATGTGATGAGAAGAGATAATAACCGAATAGCAAAGCAAACCCTCATGTGGGAAACAACAGGTAAGAGGAAGACCCAGAGAGACACTGAGAAGAACATTGATGAGAGAAGCAAGAGCAGCAGGAATCGGCTCCCTCAATGAGATAGAGCTACTTGCACAGAACAGAGAAAATGGTGCAATTTTATAAAATATCTTTAAAGGAATTAAGGACTGCTAGAACAAAAATTTAGATAAGAGGAGTATCTTGGTCTACGCCCTATGGGCCGGCTATGGCTTGAAAGGTCAATAGATTGATAGATATATTTTTCCTTGATTTTTTTTTTTATGACTATTTTAGTGTTTTGCTATGGCCAACTTGTGTGTTGGTTTTCTTTGCTTAGATTAATTCACTAGTCAGTTTTATTTATTATCAGTTCTTCAAAGGTACTTTTGTTGGTTCTGTAGTCTGTGTTACATATATATGGAGGGTGCAATCTGTTGCATTGTGTGTCATATGAGGCATTTTTCTTTCCACTCATCTGAGTTAACATCTCGGATTTAAGTTGTAGTTGGGAAGATACAAACCTTGAGTTGTTTCAGCTTCTTGATATATCATCATCAAGTACCAGTCCTAGTGGCGTAGGTGATCATGTCTCTCCACAACTTTCGATCTCGGCAGCTATTTATCATTTCTGTTGTTGATCTTCTGCCAAGCCATTCTCTTTGCTTCCCTCTATCTCTTCGTCCCTCAATTTTCCCAGTTGTTACAATATATTCCAGCTGTTCTCTTCTCATTACATGGCCAAAAAAAGATGATTGTTTCTTCCTAATATTGGAAATTAGCTCTCTTTTTGCTTTGAATCTTGATATAACAGTGGCTTGTTACACTGAAATGTTATATTTTTATTGACTCTTTGTGAAGCATTTATCAACCAGTTCTTCATCTTTACTAGACTATTGTTGGTGATAGACTAGTTTGAATTATCTCCACCTTATCATTCGCAAAGCTCTGAGACTTTGTTGAACTTGTTAGTTGTCATTTTTTTTTTATCTTTAGTGTCAGCATTTTGTTCTGCTGCTTATGCTAATGATCTCGTTGAAATGAGGATCTCCTTGCCTGTTGTTGATTTCCAAAAATTGTTGAAACATGTTCCAGTCTGTAGATTAGTCTTTTCTTTCTTCACTTCCTCTTCGGGCATCAAGAAAGATAAAAGTTCTGGTTCTCTCCCTCCTGGCAGTTTCAATCAGTTGCCAATTGATGTTTTTGTGGCATTCATTTGTGAATCATGGACAATAGGACAACAGACAAGAAAATCATTGGATGCTGTAGAAATGTGGTTTTACAGAAGAATGTTGAGAATACCATGGACAATAGGACAACAGACAAGAAAATCATTGGATGCTGCAGAAATGTGGTTTTACAGAAGAATGTTGAGAATACCATGGACAGCTAAGAGGAGTAAAGAAAACGTTCTGAAAAAGGCTAAAGCAAAAAGAGAGCTAATTTCCAATATTAGGAAGAAACAATCATCACTTTTGGGCATGTAATGAGAAGAGAACAGCTGGAATATATTGTAACAACTGGGAAAATTGAGGGACGAGGAGATAGAGGGAAGCAAAGAGAAAAGATAACAGACAGCTTAAGAGAATGGCTTGGCAGAAGGTCATCAACAGAAATGATAAATAACTGTTCGTGATCACCTACGCCAGCAGGCTTGGTACTTGATGACAATGTAGCATTTATTTCATGATGTCTGTTCTTCTTACTCTGGGTCTGCCTCTTGCACTTCTCTTTTTGTATATCCTTTATGTGGTAAGGAATCGCATGGCATTAGATCAGTACAAACCAGAAACAGTTGAGGGGGAGGGGGGATAAGATCTCCTGAAGTCTAAACAAAAATACGACTCGATGGTGCAGTATATCTCTAAAATTGACATGGTGTAGGTAAACCTAAATAGGAAATCTATGAGGACTTGTTGATCAAATTCTGGTTTTATTTTGAACTGTAGAGTGATGTGCCACATTTTTTGGTGTCAGGTTTCTCTTTTCATTGACAAATAAAACAAAGAATATTTGTTTGCTTTATGGTTATTATTTTGAATTCTTCTCAGTTTTGCCATTTTGATCTCCTGCTCTTTATCATTATCCAAGTGGACTAGACATTGGATCTCACTACCTAGAGACTAGGTCCAAGTGGACTAGACATTGGATCTCACTACCTAGAGACTAGGTGAGGATAAAGCCATGAGGAAACCACTGATTCGATTTTCACAAAATTTTGACTGTCTATGGGAATCGAACCCAGGAATTTTCTGTCTAGAGGTCATTTTCTTACCTCTGGACCACCCATTCCCCACCACGTATTTAATATCTTGTTAAGAGTGAGTGATGAAGAGTAGTAGTCCTTGGCTAAACACAGAAGAAGAAAATTAAGTAAGTCTGTCTTTAAACAGTTGTAATAAAAAAATGTCATCACAAAATGAGAGGGATCAACAAGGAAGGCAACCCTATACTCAGAAATGCTGTAAGTAAAAAAGTAAAGAGCCCCGTCACGCCAAGTGGCGTATAGGGAATATGGTGTTAGTGACCATAATTTTTATAGACCTTCAGCACATGATTTTTGGGGGTAATGTGGTCGGTATTGCGCGACTTGACTTTCCCAGGAAAAATCCAGTACACATTTAAGGCTGGGTGAACCCAGAAGCTGCCGATCAGGATTGAACCCTACCTCTTGTCCTTTGTAGTCCAGTTCTTTAACCATTGAGCTATTGCAGCTCTGGAAAAACACTACAAATGTATATATGTGTAGAATAATAGTCATCATCAAGTACCGGGCCTAGTGGTGTAGGTGACCATGTCTCTCCACAACATTCGATCTCGGCAGCTATTTATCATTTCTGTTGTTGACCTTCTGCCAAGCCATTCTCTTAAGCTGTCTGTTATTTTTTCTCTTTGCTTCCCTCTATCTCTTCGTCCCTCAATTTTTCCAGTTGTTACAATATATTCAAGTTGTTCTCTTCTCATTACATGGCCAAAAAATGATGATTGTTTCTTCCTAATATTGGAAATTTGCTCTCTTTTGCTTTGACCTTTCTCAGAACCTCTTCATTACTCTTCTTAGCTGTCCATGGTATTCTCAACATTCTTCTGTAAAACTACATTTCTACAGCCTCCAGTGATTTTCTTGTCTGTTGTCCTATTGTCCATGATTCGCATCCGTATGTTAAGACTGGCTCTACGTAACATTTAAGAACTTTTTCTTGTTTCTATTGTCAAAAATGGATTGCATAGTGTTTTCCTCATTTTTTGGAAAGCTGCTTTTGCCTGAACTATTCTGCATCTCACCTCTTTTGTACATCTTCCGTCTGAGGGTAACAAAGTTCTCAAATATTTAAATTCATTTACCTGTTTTAATATTGTTTCACTTGTCTTTATTTTGCACTGAGGTGATGTCTTTTTCTTTGTAAAATTTTCCTTGTAGAATAATAATAATATAACGAAAAGACATATAATTCAGAAATTTACAGTAAAAAAAAAAAAGTAAAGTACCCCCGTCACGCCAAGTGGCGTAAAGGGAAATATGGTGTTAGTGACCCTATATTTTACAGACCTTCAGCACATGATTTTTGGGGTAATGTGGTCGGTATTACGCCCGTGCTGCTTTACTTTCCCAGAAGAAAAATCCGGTGCCCATTTTAAGTCTGGGTGAACCCGGAAGCCGTCGGTTGGGATCGAACCCAACCTCTTGTCCTTAGTAGTCCAGTTCACTAACCACTGAGCTATCACGGCTCCCTAGAAATTTACAGTAGTCAACATTTAATATAATATGGGGCCAGTGGTGGGGTGTAACATACACTGGCTAACTGCTTTTCATTAGCAATGCAGTTATATGTCTGTTCCCATATAATAATATGGGATGGCAGGTTTCAGAAAAGCATAAACACAATTTTACAATGTACATTATGTAAAAGTTGGGATGACAGGTCGAACAGATGTTCTTATATGAGATGAGATGTCCCACAACAGCCTACATTATGTTCTTATATGAGATGAGATGTCCCACAACAGCCTACATTATGTTCTTATATGAGATGGGATGTCCCACAACAGCCTACATTATGTTCTTATATGAGATGGGATGTCCCACAACAGCCTACATTATGCTCTTATATGAGATGGGATGTCCCACAACAGCCTACATTATGCTCTTATGTGAGATGAGATGTCCCACAACAGCCTACATTATGTTCTTATAAGAGATGTCCCACAACAAAACAAACGCAAATATACAGAAGTCTACATTCTAGAAGCATTGGTTTGTGAGAGCAACAACATATACAGGAATCATGTTGACACACAACAAGCCTCTTTACCACAATTTAAACCATCCATGACACAAACAAATACAACAGCCTCCATCAGATCAGGCTGTTGGAGAGATACAGCACAAATGTACATAGGCCTGCTTCTTATAAATTTAATTTGCTAATTCAGCAAATTATTTCTCATCACCCATTGGTTGGAATATTAATTCCCATCATCCATTCATAACGTCAGCAATTCTTATTGTCCATCAGTTGAGTAAGCTAATTCATACTTTGCTCATTGGTAACATAAGCCAATTCTTATCATCTATTGCTTAAATAAGCTAATTCTTATTACTCATTGGTCAGATGAACTAATTCTCATAAAAATAACCTAGTTCTCATCACCAGTTAGTTCCATTACCTAGTTCTCAGCACTAATTAGTTCTCATCACCAGTAGGTTCCATTAATTAGTTCTCATCACCAGTAAGTTCCATTAATTAGTTCTCATCACCAGTAGGTTCCATTAATTAGTTCTCATCACCAGTAGGTTACAGTAATTAGTTCTCATCACTAGTAGGTTCCATTAATTAGTTCTCATTACCAGTAAGTTCCAGTAATTAGTTCTCATCACCACTAAGTTCCATTAATTAGTTCTCATCACCAGTAAGTTCAATTAATTAGTTCTCATCACCAGTTAGTTCCATTAATTAGTTCTCATCACCAGTAGGTTCCATTAATTAGTTCTCATCACCAGTTAGTTCCATTAATTAGTTCTCATCACCAGTAAGTTCCATTAATTAGTTCTCATCACCAGTTAGTTCCATTAATTAGTTCTCATCACCAGTAAGTTCCATTAATTAGTTCTCATCAACAGTTAGTTCCATTAATTAGTTCTCATCAACAGTTAGTTCCATTAATTAGTTCTCATCACCAGTAAGTTCCATTAATTAGTTCTCATCACCAGTTAGTTCAATTAATTAGTTCTCATCACCAGTAGGTTCCATTAATTAGTTCTCATCACCAGTTAGTTCCATTATTTAGTTCTCATCACCAGTAAGTTCCATTAATTAGTTCTCATCACCAGTTAGTTCCATTAATTAGTTCTCATCACCAGTAAGTTCCATTAATTAGTTCTCATCAACAGTTAGTTCCATTAATTAGTTCTCATCACCAGTTAGTTCCATTAATTAGTTCTCATCACCAGTTAGTTCCATTAATTAGTTCTCATCACCAGTAAGTTCCATTAATTAGTTCTCATCACCCAATGGTTTCTGTTCTCAATATTCACCTGTTCGTTGTGCTCAAATGGTTTGCGGCAAGGTGCGATATCTGAGCCATATCGCGCAACACTTTCGTCTTCGACACGAGTAGGTTTTTGACAGCTTAACAATTGTGGCGGCAGTTCTGGCTTATTTTCAACTTGTTGTCAAAAGTTTTTTAACGTGCGCAGTGTACACACGGGGTCCTCTTTTCTTTCTTTCTTTTTTTTTTCTCTATTATCCAAGAAGTCTAGACAGCGGGACCTCACGAAGAGTCCAGGGATTTGACCAAGAGGCCTTCTTGTCTAGGGGTAACTGGTTGGTCTCGAGGTAAGACGCAGGTCTCTAGGCATGAGAGGTTGTGGGTTCAAATCCCGGCTGCACCAGTTGGGTTTTTTTTATTTATGATTTCTCTCTGCGGCAACCACCCTTTGTCTCAGCAGCGAGGCCCGGCTTGAAGCGTCAATTACTCATCGACGGAAAAAAATATGAGTACCTTCGAAGGCGGAGTTATCTGCCTGTGCGGCGAGGGACCCCTGTGGACACGGCTGTCAGGGAAAAATGGATTAACACGCAAAATTCTGTTCCTAGTCTCTAGGAGACTTCGCCAGAGGTCAAAGCTGGCGAATGCACTAAGGAAAGTGGGAGGGGGAGGTGGAATTCAAGGACACTATCTTTTAGAGTGATGGGGGACCGACCAATAAGTAACGTTTTCAGCACTGCGAGCAGGGCGGTTGTGGGTAGAATGAGGTCAGCAATCTCAAGCTAACTCGAGACGTCACAGGTATTGGGGTTTTTTCGAGGACCCCCCCCCCCCATAAACGTGTTCGATTCCCGCTGGAAGCAGTGTGAGCTGTAACTGTGGTTGGGAAACCAAAAAAAAATAACCCCCCGCGGTCGACCCAGCCACTGGCAGAAATAATCACCAGGGTAGTACTCTGGGAAGGTGAGGAATGCCGCCTCGCATCGTGAGTTTCGATGCTTGAAGCGACACTTTCCATACTCAAGTCGCATACTTAACCTGCACCCCCTCAGCCAACAAGTTCATAGATGTCTGTAGTGACGATCCAGCCCATCACTCCCGGAGTTAATTTCCATTTCACAGTTGTTTGTCACTGATACTTTAGTTGTTTCCCTCATTTGTATCTTTCCAGAGAGGTAAAATGCACATACCCCTTCTATTATACATTTTAGCTTCTATCTCTCTCTCTCTATTGACCTTTCGAGCCGTAGCCGGCCCATAGGGCGTAGACCAAGATACACCTTCTCCTATCTGAATTTTTGTTCTAGAACTATTTCTTTTAAAGATATTTGATCAAATCTCGCCATTTGTCTCTGTTCTGTTCAAGCAGCTCTATCTCATTGAGGGAGCCGAATCTTGCTGCTCTTGCCTCTCTCATCAATGTTCTTCTCAGTGTCTCCCTGGGTCTTCCTCTTTTTCTCTTACCTGTTGTTTCCCACATGAGGGCTTGCTTTGCTATTCGGTTATTATCTCTTCTCATCACATGTCCAACATATGACCATCGTCTTTTCTTTATTACTGAAGATATTAGTGGTTGATTTTAGCTTACTAGGAAGAAAAACAACTAAAGTACCCCCTTCACGCCAAGTGGCGTATAGGGAATATGGTGTTAGTGACTATATATTCTACAGACCTTCGGCACATGACTTTTGGCGTAATGTGGTCGGTATTAAGCGCCCGTGCCGCTTTACTTTCCCAGAAAAAAATCCGAAACTCATTTAAGGCTGGGGGAAGCCGTCGGTTGGGATCGAACCCTACCACTTGCTCTTTGTAGTCCAGTTCACTAACCACTGAACTATCGCGGCTCCCTGATTAGAAGATGCTGTATCTTAAAAGTTCTCCACTTTTGTGGTTAAAAAATGAATATTTATTTCCCGCGAGAATCACAATCGACAATCATTTTTTTAATGAGCATTATTCTTTACTGGAAAGCAGCTTTCCAAAAAATGAGGAAGATACTATGCAATCCATTTTTGACAATAGAAACAAGAAAAAGAGTTCTTAAATGTTATGTAGAGCCAGTCTTAACTCATGGATGTGAATCATGGACAATAGGACAACAGGCAAGAAAATCACTTGAGTCTGTAGAAACGTGGTTTTACAGAAGAATGTTGAGAATACCATGGACAGCTAAGAAAGGTAATCAAAATGTTCTGAAAGAGGTCAAAGCAAAAAGAGAGCTAATTTCCAATATTGGGAAGAAACAATCATCATTTTTGTTTGGGCCATGTAATGAGAAGAGAAGAAAACAGAACAGAGAATTGAAGCCTTTGAAATGTGGATATATAGAATAGGTAGAATTGGATGGGAGGAAAAGAAAACAAACGATGAAGTCTTAAAACAACTAAAAATGAAAAGAGAACTACTAAACACAATTCAAACAAGACAAATGCGATTTTTGGGGCATGTTTAAAGACAAAAAAGCCTACTAAAAGTAATCCTGGAGGGGAAAATACAAGGTAAAAGAGGCAGACTAAGACTAACTTGGACGAGTACCTTCAAAAGATGGACATGTCAATCTATGACAACCTGCACCATCAAAGCAAGAAACAGAGTGGAATGGCGATCCATGGTAGCCAACCTTCGTTCCGGAGAAGGCACTTGATGATGAGTGAGAAGAGAACAACTGGAATATATTGTAACATCTGGGAAAAATTGAGGGACAAAGAGAAAGAGGGAAGAAAAGAGAAAACATACAGACAACTTAAGAGAATAGATTGACAGAAGGTCACAACAGAAATGCTAAATAACTGTCGAGATCGAAAGTTGTGGAGAGACATGATCACCTATGCCAGCAGGCCCAGTACTTGATGATGATTATTGTTATTCAATCTATTGTTTCATTCACACATGAATATTCCATCATCATCAAGTGCCATGCCTGCTGGCCTAGGTGATTATGTCATTCCACAACTTTCGATCTCGACAGTTATTTATCATTTCTGTTGTTGACCTTCTGCCAATCCATTCTCTTAAGCTGTCTGGTATCTTTTCTCTTTGCTTCCCTCTATCTCTTCGTTCCTCAATTTTCCCAATTGGTACAATATATTCCAGCTGTTCCCTTATCATTACATGGTAAAAAAAATTATAATTGTTTCCTCCTAATATTGGAAAGTAGCTCTCTTTTTAGCTTTGGCATCTTTCAGAACGTTTTCATTACTCTTCTTAGCTGTCCATGGTATTCTCAACATTCTTCTGTAAAACCACATTTCTATATCCTCCAGTGATTTGCTTGTCTTTTGCCCGTGATTCACAGTCATATATTAAGATTGGCTCTACATAACACGTAAGAACTCTCTTGCTTGTTTCTAATAGCAAAAATGGATTGCACTGTGAATATTCACACATGTGATGGTTTGTGTGCACGGTGAAAATTTAAACCACTTCTGTAAAATATCAATTTAAAGTATAAGTGGAATGTACCAGACTCCAAATTTCTACACTTAAAGATGATGCAGGATTTCTAATAAAGTAAAGAGCCCCCGTCACGCCAGGTGGCGTATAGGGAATATGATGTTAGTGACCATCATTTTAATAGATCTTCGGCACATGATTTTTTGGGGTAATGTGGTCGGTATTACGCCCGTGCCGCTTTACTTTCCCGGGGAAAAAATCCGGTACCCATTTAAGGCTGGGTGAACCCGGAAGCCGTCGATCAGGATCGAACCAGCTCTTGTATTTTGTAGTCCAGTTCACTAACGACTGAGCTATCGCGGCTCTCGCAGCATTTCCAGTGCTGCAACTAAAATACCACTTTTAGGCCAAATCAAGTAACTGTGATTGGTATCATATAATGTACACTCAAGCTTAATCAACATTTACTACAAAGGACAAGAGGTAGGGTTCGATCCCAACCGACGGCTTCCGGGATCACTCAGCCTTAAATGGGTACCGGATTTTTTCTGGGAAAGAAGAGCGTCACTGGCGTAATACCGGCCACATTACCACAAAAATCATGTGCTGAAGGTCTGTAAAATTTATGATCACTAACACCATATTCCCTACACGCCACTTGGCGTGACGTTGGCTCCTTACTTTTACAAGACCAACATTTGCGGTGCCACTTTCATCACAATTCAAGATAATCAACAAGGTGGTCATATATTGGACAAGTGATGAGAAGAGACAACATAATCTCAAATAGGAACCAGGGGATACAAGAAAAACTGACCGACCTAGAGAAACATTAAAAATAAACTTTGAGACGAAGAGCAACAACAGCAGACATCAGCTTCATTGCTGAGATTGAGCGACACGCCCAAAATAAAATACACGTGGCGAGATATGCGGTCCCTGCGCAATGTCTGACAACTGGCAAGGATCGGCAACACGGAGACCAGAATTTCGTCTAAAGAGATATGACCATTACTTCCGTTTTCTTACTATTCAGACTGAGACCTCTCTTCTTTCTCTGTTTTGCTTGACTTAATTTGTTGAGAATTAACTGAACATTTCTTATTCTTTTTTTCCTAATTTGCTTCCCAGCGTCGAGGGGAGATACAATTTGCGATATTTTGATCTTCATTTAGCCTCTGCTGCTGTTATTCTTCATAGTACTTCTAATGTTCCATCAATCCATCTTTTTCGTGGTCGACCCTTGAGTCTAGGGAGCCGCGATAGCTCAGTGGTTAGTGAACTGGACTACAAAGGACTAGAGGTAGGGTTCGATCCCAACCGACGGCTCCGGTTCACCCAGCCCTTAATGGGTACCGGATTTTTTTTTCTGAGAAAGTAAAGCGACACGGGCGTAATACCAACCACTTTACCCCAAAAATCATGTGCTGAAGGTCTGTAAAATGTATGGTCACTAAACACCATATTCCATATACGCCACTTGGCGTGACGGGGGTAATTAACTTTTTTTTTTTTTTTACCTTGAGTCTAGTTTTGTGGTAACGTTTATTAAAAGCTTGTTGTGTTGTCTTTTGTTCTTTCTGCCTTAACACGTGACCGATCCTCTGGACATATGATGTAATTGGTGGATGGTGTAATTAATATATCAATGATATTGATCTGCAACGTCGCACCTGTAAGGGGGTTGAAACAGTTGCCGTCGACATGATGTAATCGGGAGAAAGATACCACTACACCGGGGTAATGCTCTTCATATGCATTCACATGTGTGGGGGAGTCCCCCCAAACACACTTTTCGGGGACTATTCTCTCGTTGTCCGGTCTAAATGTCGCAGGATGAGGCCCCCTCGAGGGAGATTTTCTAATATTATTTTGTGTGACCCTGCAGCTTCGGGTACTCGTCAGAAGCCATATTTATTTACTTCTAGACTTTAGATTAGCAAACTTTTCTATTCCCAAACAAATATTGTATGGCGAACTTAAGGACGGAAAGAGATCAGTGCTGAGATATAAGGATGTTTGCAGGGCTTCCTTGTGGGAATTTTCTATCAGTTAAAGAAACTGAAAATCTAGCTGCAGATCGCAGCAAACGGACAACAAAAATACAAAATGGTACATCAACTTTCGAGGCAGTGTTGACATCAAATTCAGAAGACAAAAGACGCAGGAGAAAGGAGACGAGGCCAGGCACCGTGATCACATCTTGTTCGTTCTGTGGATGGATCTGTCTGTTCAATATTGGCAGATTCAGCCACCAGAGAAGCTGGTCAGTAAAGCATCATCCAGCTTAAGACATTAATATTTTACTAAACTACTGACTTATCATGATTGCTTGCTACCAACTGTCTATAAAGATGCCAAAGTCCATATATCTAAATATCGTCCTTTCGAGCCGATGACGGCACATAGGGCAGAACCACAATCTCAAAAACAGAAACCTTGCGTGCCAAAATGACACATATTGCAGAGATCACTGCTTCTAGAACCTATGGTTCTGTTTCCATAACAATACTTTTTATAAAGACAGCTTGTCAAGTCATCGATCAACCTACTTAGTCGCCTCTTACGACATGCCTGGAAGGTCACAGTGTCACTATTCTTTAATTCCCTCGTAATGAGGCCCCGGTAACACACAGGAGGAATATATATATATTTCGCATCATGAAATGTTAGACATTATAGTGAAAGAAAAGCAAAAATAAAGGACTCAGCCTTAATAGCAAAAAGGCAGAAGTTATGGTAACAACAAAGAAAAAGACATTACCTCAGTGCAAAATAAAGACGAGTTGAACAATATTAAAACAGGTAAATGAATTTAAATATTTGGGAACTTTGTTAACCTCATATGGTAGATGTACAACAGAGGTGAGATGTAGAATGGCTCAGACAAAAGGGGCTTTCCAAAAAATGAGGAAAATACTATGCAATCCATTTTTGATAACAGAAACAAGAAAAGGAGTTCTTAAATGTTATGTAGAGCCAGTCTTAACATATGGATGTGAATCATAGACAATAGGACAACAGGCAAGAAAATCACTGGAGTCTGTAGAAATGTAGTTTTAAAGAAGAATGTTGAGAATACCATGGGTAGCTAAGAAGAGTAATAAAAATGTTTTGAAAGAGGTCAAAGCAAAAAGAGAGCTAATTTCCAATATTAGGAAGAAACAATCATCATTTTTGGCCATGTAATGAGAAGAGAACAACTGTAATATATTGTAACAAGTGGGAAAATTGAGGGACGAAGAGATAGAGGGAAGTAAAGAGAAAAGATACCAGACAGCTTAAGAGATTGGCTTGGCAGAAAGTCAACAACAGAAATGATAAATAACTGTTGAGATCGAAATTTGTGGAGAGACATGATCATATACGCCAGCAGACACGGTACTTGATGATGATGATGATGATGATGATGATGAACCATTGAGTATGTTCACGACAATAACGTCAGCACGACGCCCCTTGACATAGTTTGGCCGCGCACATTTAGTGACCCACTGCATCTATTCTTCGCTCTAAACATAACGTTGTCAAAACGATCTCCTAACATCATCAAGCGCTGTACATTAAAAAAAAAATATGACGATCAACATTATCAGGAAGACATGAACTTCCGGGCCATATGGTGGATAGGCGGCAGGAACCATTGAAGGCTATGTATGAAAAGTGTTCATTGTTGCAGTTTCCTCATATTCCAAGTCCGGCTTGCTGCAGGAGCTACTGAGTTAGGTGCTCTGTGCACACCGTGAGCTGTGTGTTTCATCCGTTTCGATATTCCGAACGTTTACGATAAATGATGATATCGTATGACAGGGAACAGTTGACTGTGTTCACTTTCTGTGCGGTTTCACCTTATATCTTTTGGCGTGTGTTGAGACTGCTATGATGGTGTCTACAGTTACTTTTCTGTGTTTGGGAGATGAGTTAGTAATTCGGATGATTCCAGTGGCACGGGCGGTTGAGCAATTATGGATTTTAATTCGTTTGCAGTGATACCTGGGCCTTCCATCATCATCATCGAGTGCCATTTCCGCAACGATGGTTGGCTACCATGGAGCGCCATTCTGCTCTTTCTCTTGCTTTGATGGTGCAGGTTGTCATAGGCTGGTTTGTCCATCTTTTGATGTTACTCATCCATGTTAGTCTTGGTCTGCCTCTGCCTCTTTTACCTTGCATTTTCCCCTCCAGGATTACCTTTAATAGGCTGTTATGTCTTTTAACAAGGCCCAAAAATAGCATTTGTCTTGTTTGAATTGTGTTTAGTAGTTCTCTTTTCATTTTTAGTTGATTTAAAACTTCATCGTTTGTTTTCTTTTCCTTCCATCCAATTCTACCTATTCTTCTATATATCCACATTTCAAAGGCTTCAATTCTCTGTTCTGTTTTCTTGTCTAATGGCCATGGGCCTTCAATAACAATAACAATACTTTTAATCGGAACTTCCCACGCATATAAAAGTTGGCTAGAAAATAAAGTTGGCCTTTGGTTTCATTATGCACCGTATCTTTCGGCTTACATTGCCGTATCTTTTCAAGCGGTTATTCTCGGCAAGATAAGAAGGTAGTTTGCCATTCCTTTCCTTCCTGGCAGTGACTGAACTAGTTGGAGATCGACATGAACCAGAATAAGCAGTAAAAAGTAAAGAGTCCCCGTCCGTATAGGGAATATGGTGTTATTGACCATACATTTTACAGGCCTTCATCACATGATTTTTTTGTGTAATGTGGTCGGTATTACCCCCGTCCCGCCAAGTGGCGTATAGGGAATATGGTGTTATTGACCATACATTTTACAGGCCTTCATCACATGATTTTTTTGTGTAATGTGGTCGGTATTACCCCCGTCCCGCCAAGTGGCGTATAGGGAATATGGTGTTATTGACCATACATTTTACAGGCCTTCATCACATGATTTTTTTGTGTAATGTGGTCGGTATTACCCCCGTCCCGCCAAGTGGCGTATAGGGAATATGGTGTTATTGACCATACATTTTACAGGCCTTCATCACATGATTTTTTTGTGTAATGTGGTCGGTATTACCCCCGTCCCGCCAAGTGGCGTATAGGGAATATGGTGTTATTGACCATACATTTTACAGACTTTCATCACATGATTTTTGGTGTAATGTGGTCGGTATTACGCTCGTGCCGCTTTACTTTCCCAGAAAAAAATCCGGTACCCATTAAATGCTGGGTGATTCGGCAGCCGTCTGTTGAGATCGAACCCTACCTCTTGTCCTTTGTAGCCCAGTTCACTAACCACTGAGCTATCGCGGCTGCCAAAAACAGAATAGCACAGGCCAAAGTAGCATTTCAGAAAATAAAAAAAAAAGCATTGTACAACATGTCTATGTCAATATAAGTGAGAAAGAGTCGGTGCTATATAGACCCACTTCTGACCTCAGGATGCTAATCATGGACAGTAGACAAATGAAGAGACGATTCGAGGCCACAGAGATGGAATTTCTCAGAAGAATGTTGAGAGTTCCCTTGACAGATAAAAAGACCAACGAAGACATTTTCATAGAGGCAAAGTAAAAAAATAAAAGAAAACAAAGCTCCTAAAAACATCAGAAAGAACATATAAAGAGAAGAGGAGAGATGGAATACTTGGTTACAACTGGCAAAACACGGAAAGAGAAATCTCGGGCGACACAAGATGAATATACTGGATAGCTTGGTCTTGGTGGCATCCACGGAAAACAGTCAACAACATAATTGATATGCTTGCTTGCGTTCGTCCGATGAGTAACGGAATACACGTTCTCATCATCCGCCCTTAAGAGGAAGTTAAGTGGGCGTTCTACGTTGTTTTGTTTTTTGCAGTAAAACTGTGGTATTTGCCCTTTTCGACCCAAAACATCCGACTTCAGCATGTTATTTTTGAGTACCGGGTTGTCTTCCTTCTTCGATCCCTACTCGCTTGGCCAGAATAGACAGGTTAGTCTGTTACTGGATGCACTGCGGAGAGTCTTGATGAATATGGTTCACCGATCCTGGCGCAAGCCATCAGCTGTGGGTCGCTGACAACTTCCAGCTTTGCTGCTCGGAGGAAACTTTGCTTCCAGAATTAATCTGATGCACTGTGGATAGAAAAATATAGAAGGACATGATCGCCTACGCCAACCAGTATAGCACATGATAATGATGACCATATCTCTCAAGTCCCGTCTATGCAATTTTATTTTTAACCTCCGACGATGCCATTATCTTAAACTGTCTGGTGTGCTACTGTAGAAGTATTGTCCATCTTCAAAGAGAAGATTCACCAAAAGGTCATCTCTCTATTTCATTTTGGCTTTCACTTGATGTCTACTAAAGGACTGAATAGTTTTCTTTATCATCCGCCCTTAAAAGGACGTTAATTGGGCGTAAATGCGTTGTGTTGTGGTTTGCAGCTTGGCTGTGATATTTGCTATTTTCGGCCCAGCACATCCGACTTCAGCATGGCATTTTTGAGTCATGGGTTGCCTTCCCTCTTCGATCCCTACTCGCTTGGCCAGACTGGGTAGTCTGTGTCAATGAGCACCGCTGGGAGGTGGAGTAGAGTCTTGATTACGACGTATGTAGTCAGGTGTTGGCCGCAGACGTCAGTCAGCTGTGTATCACTGACCTCAGTTAGCTGTGGGTCACTGATCTCAGTCAGCTGTGTGTCACTGGCCTCAGTCAGTTGTGGGTCACCGACCTCAGTTACCCGTGGGTCACCGACCTCAGTCAGCTGTGGGTAACTGATCTCAGTCAGCTGTGGGTCACCGACCTCAGTCAGCTGTGGGTCACCGACCTCAGTTACCCATGGGTCACCAACCTCAGTCAGCTGTGGGTCACCGACCTCAGTCAGCTGTGGGTCACCGACCTGAGCTATCCGTGGGTCACCTACCTCAGTCACCTGTGTGTCACCGACCTCAGTCACCTGTGTGTCACCGACCTCAGTCACCTGTGTGTCACCGACCTCAGTCACCTGTGTGTCACCGACCTCAGTCACCTGTGGACTGCTGAGCGTTCTCAGATCTGGACGGGCGCCTTGGTCCCCAGTGCACCATCAATTAATGATGACATTTCTGGAAACAAGTCACTCAATTCAAACATATGGGTACGGTACTTTCAGATAGAAGATGCATTGCCAAGGTTAACCAAATACAGAATACCTGCAAAGGCAGCTTTTCATCAAATAAAAGACATTTTTGTGTCTTTGTCGACTTTCTTCTTTCCTTCCTCTCAGAGTCGATGGGAGAGATAGTTTGCAGTTTTTTTTTTTGCTCTCATGTTGGCTTCTCTTGATGTTATGTTTCCTCATCGTCATCATCATCATCGAGTGCCTTCTCCGCAGCGAAGGTTGGCTACCATGGAGCGCTATTCTGCTCTTTCTCTTGCTTTGATGGTACAGGTTGTCATAGGCTGGTTTGTCCATCTTTTGATGTTACTCATCCATGTTAGTCTTGATCTGCCTCTGCCTCTTTTACCTTGTATTTTCCCCTCCATTATTACTTTTAGTAGGCTGTTGTGTCTTTTAACATGGCCCAAAAATCTCATTTGTCTTGTTTGAATTGTGTTTAGTAGTTCTCTTTTCATTTTTAGTTGTTTTAAGACTTCATCGTTTGTTTTCTTTTCCTTCCATCCAACTCTATCTATTCTTCTATATATCCACATTTCAAAGGCTTCAATTCTCTGTTATGTTCCCTAGTGTTTTTAATATTCAATCAATCCATCGTTTGCTCTCCTGTTGGCTTCTCTTGATGTTATGCTTCCTAGTGTTTCTAATATTCCATCAATCCATCGTTTGCTCTCCTGTTGGCTTCTCTTGATGTTATGTTCCCTAGTGTTTCTAATATTCCATCAATCCATCGTTTGCTCTCCTGTTGGCTTCTCTTGATGTTATGTTTCCTAGTGTTTCTAATATTCCATCAATCCATTGTTTGCCCTCCTGTTGGCTTCTCTTGATGTTATGTTTCCTAGTGTTTCTAATATTCCATCAATCCATCGTTTGCTCTCCTGTTGGCTTCTCTTGATGTTATGTTTCCTAGTGTTTCTATTATTCCATCAATCCATCGTTTGCCCTCCTGTTGGCTTCTCTTGATGTTATGTTTCCTAGCGTTTCTAATATTCCATCAATCCATCGTTTGCTCTCCTGTTGGCTTCTCTTGATGTTATGTTTCGTAGTGTTTCTAATATTCCATCAGTTTATCTGTTTCCGTGATCGATCCTTGAGTCTGGCGTTCTCGTAGCTTTTTATTGAAGTCGCCGTGTTGTATTTTGATCTTTCTTTCGTATCATGGGGCCAAACCATTTGTTTCTGTTAATGGAGGTAAGGAAAAAAGTTCTCCAATGTTACGTCCTTAGATATAGAAGTGAATCATGGACATTTAAACAAACAAGAAAGTACTTGCGGGTCACATACATGGGAGACAAATAATAATAAATGAATATTATTATAGAGGGAAACTTCCGAGGCGATAATCAGCGAATCAATTCAGAGGAAGAGGTATGTTTATAGCACTCGGAAAAAAAAAATTAGCGTTTGGCTTTTCGTGTCAAGGCGCTGTGCCACTGAGTACGGGTTCGATCCTGCTTCGGTCCATACAGTGTTCTTTGTTTTTTTTTTCTGTTGTTGATTATTTGTCATTTTTTCCGAGTGCTATAAGCATACCTCTTCCTCTGAATTGATTCACATGTATGGGGTTTTACATATGAATCTCGAGAATACCATGGACAGCTAAAGAGAACAATGAAAAAGACTCAGGGAGAGGTCGGAACACGAAGAAATATTTTTTTTTATTTTATCAGAAAAAAAATCAATTTTCTTTGGGTATGTGATGCGAAGGAGCCGCGATAGCTCAGTGGTTAGTGAACTGGACTACAAAGGACAAGAGGTAGGTTTCGATCCCAACCGACGGCTTCCGGTTCACCCAGCCTTTAATGAGTACCGGATTTTTTTTTTCTGGGAAAGTAAAGCGGCATGGACGTAATACCGACCACGTTACCCCAAAAATCATGTGCCGAAGGTCTGTAACATTTATAGTCACTAACACCATATTCCCTATAACCACTTGGCGTGAGGGGGGTACTTTACTTACTTTACTGTGTGGTGTGAAGATGAATAATGGAGGCAGTGGCCATTTCTGCTACCCTTTTCCAACTCCAACTATGAAGAGCTCCTTGCACAGAATGCACATGTAACCTGCTTTTTCACTGTTTTTCGAGACGGCTAGATATCGGATCCCACTACCTAGAGACCAGGAGGGGATAAAGCCACGAGGAAGCCACGGATTCTATCTTTTTATTTCCCAGCGCTGGTGGTGGTAATGCATGCTTGCGTTCGCCTGATGATTAAAGAAATACACCTCCTCATCATCCGCCCTTAAGATGACGTCTGCGTTGTGTTGTAAGTAAAGTAAAGTACCCCCGTCACGCCAAGTGACGTATATGGAATATGGTGTTAGTGACCATAAATTTTACAGACCTTCAGCACATGATTTTTGGGGTAATTTGGTCGTTATTACGCCCGTGCCGCTTTACTTTCCCAGAAAAAAATCCGGTACCCATTAAAGGCTGGGTGAACTAGAAGCCGTTGATTGGGATCGAACTCTACCTCTTGTCCTTTGTAGTCCAGTTCACTAACCACTGAGCTATCGCGGCTCCCTGCGTTGTGTTGTGGTTTGCAGTATAACTTTGGTATTTGCGCCTTTCGGCCCAAAGCATCCGACTTCACCATGTTACTTTTTTAGTCCCGGGTTGTCTTCCCTCTCCGATCCCTACTCGCTTGGCCAGACTAGACAGGTTAGTCTGTTACTAGAGGCACCACGGAGAGGTGGAGCAGGGTCTGGATTGTTCTGGTTCACCGATCCTGACGCAAGGCATCATCTGTGGGTCGCTGACAATTTCCAGCTCCGCTGTTGTGAGGCGCGCCTTCGCCTTCCGTTGGGGAAATCAAACTCAGGACCTTTTTGTTCAGAGGCCCACGACTTACCTCTACACCACCCAGCCCGCAGTGTCTGCCCCTGATTGTCATGACCCGCCATAAACAAATAAAGTATTAGGGATTCAAGTTACCTTATCATTGCGTCATTTTGTCCCTTTTAAAAGCCCTATACCTGTTTCTTAAACTGACTTAACCTCAAGCTGTTATCAGGTCCGTGCTTGATAACAATCTGTTCACATTTGCTGCTAGGACTTCTCTTATTGTGCAGTTCAGTGGAAATAATAAGAGCGTCTTGTTCACTTGCAGTCATAGTTCACGGCTGTTTATTGTTTTCATCTCAAAAGTTTCATTTTAGTTCTAATCTTGAAAGTTTTGCAGCAATTATGGATGAAAATATCATGAGCTTAGAACATTTTACTCATTCTTAAAGTGTAAGTTTCATGGAAGTGGTACAACACATACAATACAATTTTCTGCTAAAGGAAATATTTGTGTGTGAATAATATTTTAGTAATTAATGTTTGTAACGAAAGATCAATGAAATTGAAGATGTGAGTTTCCGGGACGCAAAATACAACTTTTAACCACGAAGTATATTTAAATGTTAAGATGCAGCGTGTTGTTATCACATTAATCTTGTGATAGAAGAAACGTGTTTATTTTATTTTTTTTGACAGGACAAACGTGAGAAAATCAACTAAAGTATTAGAGACAAACAGCTGTGAGTAGTTACTTTAGATTGCTCTTTTCGTAAATACAATCTCAATACAATCATTGGCGATTGTAACGTAAGTTTACAGCAGAAACGTTTTACAATTATTCATGAGGTAGACAAATTATACTCTCGCTTCTTCACCGTCGTTTGAACTAAGAACATTGATTTCTATGGCACATTTTTTACCAGCGAGCAGATATATTGGTGTATATCTGACAGGGACATCCGACTTTATCACATCATTTTTTTGTACCGGGTTTACTTTCCGATTTGTTTTTATTCACACTTACTTGGCCAGACTGAGTGGTCTTTTTACGGAACCGTTATGTGAGTGTGGAGTGGGGTCTTGACCAGCTGTACTTACCTGACCTCTTTGATACCAACAATCGATTCGGATTCTCTGGATTATCATCATCTCTCCCACTGATTACCCCCAGCTTCCAGATTATAGTTGGAATCATTCTTCTCATAGCCATCAACAGTCGCTAGACCTACCAAACGAATGTGTTAGCCAGATATCAAACCTCATACAGATGTCTGTGAATGAACCAAACCAAAGAATGCTGTCTGTAGCTGTCCTCGACTCGGCAAGACACAAGATGATAGTGGATACATTAAAAAAACAACGAATATAATAATAAAAAAGTATATACGAGAACAATTAATTAAACTAGAACTTCAAGATTGTTCTGATGTGTGCTGTTCTTGATTATGCAGCTTATGGACATCAGTCCTTTGGCTCAGCGCGGTATAGTTTTGGCATTGTCTTTGCTATGTGAGAACACATGAAAGAAACCACATATAGTATGTATTGGTTGTGAAAATGTTGCTAGTTTAATCAGCAGTTGAGTTGCTGCTAAGTTGTATGTGCTGTAACATATATAACGAGTTAAAGAAGTGAAGTATTACATTTCACAATACAAGACTACAACATTTGAGGTGAGGGGGCCAGTGCTTATCCTCGCTGTTATTACATTCCACAACGTAGTGAGCTAGCCAGCTACTTCGTTTCTGTTGGATCTACATCAAGTCCACAAGAACCCAATTTCTCTTTATTTACAAGTCAGCGCCTTACCACCACGCTACTGACACTCTCTTACATTGGAAGTAACGATAACCTCACAGCGTAAAATGCGTACGAAGCAGAAATATTTTTAATTCATCTACTGGGTTGCAATTCGCCTTCTTCAGTGATCAGTTAATGCTATGCATTTATACAAATGGACTACTATGGGATACAAACAAAACGGTTCGGTTGCCGTGCTAAGTTTCAATCATTTTTAAAGACAAGAAATTATGTGCTTTTGTTGGAAATTGTACATTTCCTAATTCATCAAGATAGGTACCTATTTTTACAGTTGGGTCGGTTGATGTGTGTTGTTCCAGGAACGAATCTGCCTTCTTTTCCTTGAGAAACCAGAGCGGAACCAAGTCCATATTTTAACTTTCTTCGTTTTATGACTGGAACAAAAGTGGCGGATTTAAACTGAACTTAACAGCTGTGAACGTTATAATGCAAGAAGGATGGTTGCTCCTGTCGTGGACTGAAGTCAGTCTCCCATTGAGAACGATATTATGTATGGTCAGAAACAGATGATATATCAGGTTTAACCCTTTCCGTGCGGAAGCTTTTTATCATTGCAACAGATGAGATTTCAGAGACAACATTTTTCATGGTTTTAAGAATCAATCTACATATTTATATTTATCGAATATATAACGTATTAGATATGAATTTTTAGACAATTAAACAAGCTATTAGATTTCACCAATACCAGGATTTTACAAGAGTTGTAAAAAGAATATGGTTTGATGACGATTGACACTAATCAAATTGAGAGTGACGCATTGTGTGGGGAAACGTACGCGGTTGAAATAGGCAAGGCACAGTACTACTCAACATTCAATAACGAACACAATAATTCAATATTCAGTAACAAACACAATAATTCAACATTCAATAACGAACACAATAATTCAACATTCAATAACGAACACAATAATTCAACATTCAATAACGAACACAATAATTCAACATTCAATAACGAACACAATAATTCAACATTCAATAACGAACACAATAATTCAACATTCAATAACGAACACAATAATTCAACATTCAATAACGAACACAATAATTCAACATTCAATAACGAACACAATAATTCAACATTCAATAACGAACACAATAATTCAACATTCAGTAACGAACACGATAACTCAACATAGAAGTACCATCACTTCATTAAACTTACCAACATCGCCCATTCACAAAACAGAACCAATCAAAATGGCACAGGAAGATTCCCAAAGCTCTGCTGTTTCTTCAATTGACTACGTCGTTCTTATAATACTCTATTTCATCTGTTTCATGGTTCTGGCCATGACAGTTCTCAAACGGAGACAACTGTGTCACTATTGCAGACTTTTTAGAAGTTCTAGTAGCTTTAGATCTTTGAGATATGGTGTTTAACTCTATGCCTTCCCAGTAACGCTCACACCGGTGTACTTCCTTTGTCTATCGCTTCCTAGTAACGCTCTCTCCGGTTCTTGCGAGATGTCTCAATACTTCTTCAGCGTCTATTCTTTTTAAGCCTTACAGTAGCTTATTTTATAGAAAAGTGGTTTCCCCTGCTTACATATCCGCTTTCGAAAGGCCTGCTTTTTCTTCATTTGACTGCTTGCTTGCGTTCGTCTGATGACTAAAAGAGTACACCTCTTCATCATCCGCCCTTAAAAGGACGTTAAGTGGGCGTAACTGCGTTGTGTTGTGGTTTGCAGTATGACTGTGATATTTACGCCCTTCGGCCCAACACATCCGACTTCAGAATGCTATTTTTGAGTACCGGGTTGTCTACCCTCTTCGATCCCTACTCGCTTGGCCAGACTAGACAGGTTAGTCTGTTGCTAGAGGCACCGCGGAGAGGTGAAGCAGAGTCTAGATGGTTCTGATTCACCGATTCTGGCGCAAGCCATCAGCTGTGGGTCGCTGACAACTTCCAGCTGTGCTGCTGCGAGGCGCGCCTCCGCCTCCATTTACTAAGCTGTACGGCAAATACCGGTTCTTAAACGGAAACAACAGTGTCACTATTGCAGACTTTTTAGACTTTCTGTAAGCTTTAGACCGTTAAGATATCTTTTTCTTTTCTCTTTTCGCTGATACCTAAAAGGTGTCGTGGTTTATCATTTGTCGTTCTTGAGCTGCTCGAACTGTCTGAATTAGTGATTTTCATTTGTTGTTACATGTCTCTGTCACTGCATCTATCCATCTTCTTCTTTTCTCTTTTCACTGATACCTAAAAGGTGTCGTGGTTTATATCATTTGTCGTTCTTGAGCTGCTCGAATTGTCTAAATTAGTGATTTTCCTTTATTGTTACATGTCTCTGTCACTGCATCTATCCATCATCTTCTGGGTCTTCCTCTTGATCTTTTTCTCTTTTTCCATGCATTCTTGAGAAGAACGTCCTTGATGGTGATTCTATATCGTTAAGATATTAGTAAATAAAGTAAAGTACCCCCGTCACGCCAAGTGGTGTATAGGGAAAAATGGTGTTAGTGACCCTATATTTTACAGACCTTCAGCACATGATTTTTGGGGCAATGTGGTCGGTATTACGCCCGTGCTGCTTTACTTTCCCAGAAAAAAAATCCGGTACCCATTTAAGGCTGGGTGAATCCGGAAGCCGTCTGTTGATATCGAACCCTACCCCTAAAGATACAGTGTTTAATAATCTTAGAACCCCCGAGAAATTGTTTGAAAAATTCAAACAAGTGCTCTTCTGATTGTGATGAAAAATTAAAAAAAAAAAAAAAATGGTATGTTAGAAGCTTTACGTGATAAGTGGACGACACAGACTAAACGACGTTTCGGCCCAATAGGCCTTCAGCAGGAACAAACAAGAAAAACACACACACAAAACTAATAAAGAAACATTCAAAGTGTTTTTCTTGTTTGTTCCTCCTGAAGGCCTATTGGGCCGAAACGTCGTTTAGTCCGTGTCGTCCACTTATCACGTAAAGCTTCTAACATACCATTTTTTTTTATTTTTTTTATTTTTCCACATATTCAGCTTTACTGCAGATTCGCATTTTTATGCATTCATTTGCATTTCTTTGCCTTAACGTCTTCTGATTGTTCAGTCTGAGCAGGAGGAACTACCAGTGCACAATTTCATGTGGATGGCAGAATAATGCTACGAACTTTCAAAATGTGCAACCTTCATCTTACGATAGAGCGTATGTCAAGGTTCAATAGCTGGGGAAACTCTGATCAAATAGACTGACATTCATGTCAACTTCTAGTCAAAAGGAAAGGGAGAAAGGAAATGAGGTCTGACACCACTATTCCTCCTTTTGTTTATTCTGTTGGTTGGATCTGTCTATCCAATATTGCCCGATTCAGCTTCCAAATGAGTTTTTTTTATAATTTTTAAAATGTCAATTTTGTGTCATTTTAAAAATAATTTTTTAAATGTCAATTTGTTTCCTTTTTTATAATTTGTCAAATGTCAGATTATGTTCTTTTTTATAATTGTTTTTTGAAATGTCAATTTGCATAATTTTATAATTTCTCTAAAATGTCAATTATTGTCTTCCTTAATGTTGAAAATGTCGATTTTTGTCCCGTGTTAATTTTGTAAAATGTTTATTTTGTTCTTTTTCATGAAGAATTGTCAATATACTTGAACATTAGTTTATTACAAAGCATAACTTATAAGCTTATATCATTATGAATGCCAGTAATTTGTATCATCGTGGATTATATCATAACTGTATCAAGAATTGTGAGGTATTTCATGATAAAGTGTTGGAATTTGATATCAAAGATGTCTGCCGTATTGCCATAGTTGTATTGTCTATCAATCGCGTACAGCATTTACCGTAACATTTTTTCTATTTTTTAAATTCAATTCTCCCTCTCACTCTCCTTCTCCCACACCCTCTCCTTCTCGCTCTCCTTCTCCTTCTCCCTCACCTTCTCCTTCTCCCTCACCCTCTCCTTCTTCTCCCTCTCCTTCTCCCTAACACTCTCCTTCTTCTCCCTCCCCTTCTCCCTCTGCCCCTCCTTCTCCCTCTCCATCTTCCTCTCCCCTGCTTCTCACTGTCCCTCTCCTTCTCCTTCTCCCTCTCCCTCACCCTCTCTTTCTCCCTCCCCTTCTCCCTCCCCTTCTCCCTCTCCATCTTCCTCTCCCCTGCTTCTCACTGTCCCTCTCCTTCTCCCTCTCCCTCACCCTCTCTTTCTCCCTCCCCTTCTCCCTCCTCCTTCTCCATCACCCTCTCCTTCTCCCTCACCTTCTCCCTCTCCTTCTCCCTCACCTTCTCCCACACCTTCTCCCTCTCCTTCTCCCTCACCTTCTCCCTCTCCTTCTCCCTCTCCATCTACCTCTACCCTCCTTCTCACTGTCCCTCTCCTTCTCCATCTCCCTCTCCTTCTCCATCACCCTCTCCTTCTTCTCCCTCTCCTTCTCCCTAACACTCTCCTTCTTCTCCCTCCCATTCTCCCTCTGCCCCTCCTTCTGCCTCTCCATCTTCCTCTCCCCTGCTTCTCACTGTCCCTCTCCTTCTCCTTCTCCCTCACCCTCTCTTTCTCCCTCCCCTTCTCCCTCTCCTTCTCCATCACCCTCTCCTTCTCCATCACCCTCTCCTTCTCCATCACCCTCTCCTTCTCCATCACCCTCTCCTTCTCCATCACCCTCTCTTTCTCCCTCACCTTCTCCCTCACCTTCTTCCTCTCCATCTACCTCTACCCTCCTTCTCACTGTCCCTCTCCTTCTCCTTCTCCCTCACCCTCTCTTTCTCCCTCCCCTTCTCCCTCTCCTTCTCCATCACCCTCACCTTCTCCCTCTCCTTCTCCCTCACCTTCTCCCTCACCTTCTCCCTCACCTTCTCCCTCTCCTTCTCCCTCTCCATCTACCTCTACCCTCCTTCTCACTGTCCCTCTCCTTCTCCATCTCCCTCTTCCTCTCCTAACTCTCCCCTCCCGCTCCCTCTCCTTCTCCCTCACCTTCTCCCTCACCTTCTCCCTCTCCTTCTCCCTCTCCTTCTCCCTCACCTTCTCCCTCACCTTCTCCTTCACCTTCTCCCTCACCTTCTCCCTCTCCTTCTCCCTCTCCATCTACCTCTACCCTCCTTCTCACTGTCCCTCTCCTTCTCCATCTCCCTCTTCCTCTCCTAACTCTCCCCTCCCGCTCCCTCTCCTTCTAACGCTTCATCTCCTTCTTCCTCTCCCTCTCCCCTTTCTCTCCCCTCCCTCTCCCCTTCCTCTCCTTCTCCCTCTCCCTCTCCCTCTCCCCTTTCTCTCCCCTCCCTCTCCCCTTCCTCTCCTTCTCCCTCGCCCTCTCTTTCTCCCTCTCCATCTCCGTCGCTAATATTTAAGGCCGTGCTTCTTAAGGGGGAACATATGGGGAGTGGAGTTTAGCACTAAGGAGTTGTCCGTTGTGCAATGAAGATGATCTGTCCAATAAACTAAATTACACTTCATCATTATCATCATCATCATCGTCATCATCATCAAGTACCACGCCAGCTAGCGTAGGTGATGATGTCTCTTCGCAACTTTCGACCTCGACAGTTATTTATCATTTCTGTTGTTGACCTTCTGCCAAGCCATTCTCTTAAGCTGTCTGGTATTTTTTCTCTTTGCTTCCCTCTATCTCTTCGTCCCTCATTTTTCACAGTTGTTATAATATATTTCAGCTGTTACATGACCATAAAATGATGATTGTTTCTTCCTAATATTGGAAATTAGCTCTCTTTTTGCTTTGGCCTCTTTCATAACGTTTTCATTACTCTTCTTAGCTGTCCATGGTATTCTCAACATTCTTATGTAAAACTACATTTCTACAGCCTCCAGTAATTTATCTTGTCTGTTATCCTATTGTCAATTATTTAGATCCATATGTTAAGACTGGCTGTACATAACATTTAAGAACTCTTTTTCTTCTTTCCATTGTGAAAAATGGATTGCACAGTATCTTCCTTATTTTTTGGAAAGCTGCTTTTGCTTGAGCTATTCTGCATCTCACCTCTGTTGTACATCTACCGTCTGAGTTTAATAAAGTTCCCAGATACTTAAATTCATTTACCTGTTTTAATATTGTTCCACTTGTCTTTATTGTGCATTGCAGTGATGTCTTTTTCTTTGTTGCTACCATTACTTCTATCTTTTTCTTATTAAGGCTGAGTCCTTAATTTTTGCTTTCTTTCACTATAATGTCCAACATTTCTCATTTAAGAGCCGCAATAGCTCAGTGGTTAGTGAACTGGACTACAAAGGGTCAAGGGGTAAGGTTCGATCCCAACCGACGGCTTCCGGGTTTACCCAGACTTAAATGGGTACCGGATTTTTTTCTGGGAAAGTAAATCAGCACGGGCGTAATACCGACCATATTACCCCAAAAATCGTGTGCTGAAGGTCTGTAAAATATAGTGTCACTAACACCATATATTCCCTATACGCCACTTGGTGTGACAGGGGTATTTTACTTTTTTTTATTATTTATTATTATTTCTCATTTAACTCATTTTCACTCTTAGCGATTAAGACTGTGACATCAGCATACCTTAGATTATTTATATTATGACCTCCAATAACGTGTTACACTTTATGTATTATTTTCCTACTGCACTCATCATCATCCTTGCGTGCCGTCTCCGCATCGAAGGTGTCCTATTGTACTATGAAACTCTTTATACAGAAATTCACAGCAGGAGAGAATCTGATCATCAGAAGCGGACCCTGTCGAGCAAGTTTTTCAACCCTTTAGTTTCTTAACATTCATGAGGAGGTGGGCCCGCCTGGGTATTGACTTCCAGCTGTCAACGTTCTGATGTTTTGAACTTGAAGATTTACGATATATTCGGCCATTTAAATTAGTTTCATATGTTATATATAGAACATACTAACATCCAAACAAATAACAGCAGGGCTGAAACTAAGAATAGCAAAATGGTATATCCTCTCAATATTCCTATATGGTGCAAAAACATGGACATTACACAATAAAACAGAACAGAGAACTGAAGCCTTTGAAATGTGGATATATATAGAAGAATATGTAGAATTGGATGGAAAGAAAAGAAAACAAACGATGAAGGCTTAAAATAACTAAAAGTTAAAAGAGAACTACTAAACACAATTCAAACAGACAAATGCGATTTTTGGGCAATGTTAAAAGACAAAACAGCCTACTAAAAGTAATATTGGAGGGGAAAATACAAGGTAAAAGAGGCAGTAGCAGACCAAGACTAACATGGACGAGTAACATCACAAGATTGACAAATCAGCCTATGACAACCTGCACTATCAAAGCAAGAAACAGAGCAGAATGGCGCTCCTTGGTAGCCAACCTTCGTTGCGGAGATGACACTCGATGATGATGATGATGATAATGATGTTATAGAACAGCGTGCTGAATAAGTAATGATTGAAGAGCACTGTATTAAACTAGCAGATACAGCAGTCATGAGAGCATATATTGACGTACACGCTTGTTGATTGGTTATGCTTTTCCATGTAATGTGACACGTGACTTGTTATCTCTCTCCCTGTGACAGTCTGTCAGTCTCACTTCCACACTATTTCTTTCACTAAATCCTAAATCTGGACTGCGCCAGGATCAGTGAACCAGAACCATCCAGACCCTGCTCCACCTCTCCACTCTCTTATGAAGGCAGCTGTATGTTTAAGTGATATTCGGTTGCCTCGTATAGTTTCTCTTCCAGGGAGGTGGGTGTGGACCACATTGTCGTTCTCAGGTCTGTGTACTGGGGGCAATCCTGTAGAACAGGTTTTGTAGTCATATTGTCCAGTGTACAGTGGCATTGGCTGGTAGTTCCTATTTTGAATTTGGTGAACATGTGATTTCTCATTCTATTGTGGCCTGTGCGTAGGTGAAGTATGATGACTTGATCCCTCCTTGATAGTTGGAGGTATCCATCCCTCTCGTTATACTTTGGATGTTCTTGTTTCCATTTTTCATGGTACTGGCCTTTGATGATGGGTTTGGCTTCATCGTAGCGTTCGTTTCCGTGTATATTACAGTGTGATATTATCCACTGGATGACCACTCTCTGGAAGTTATTGTATAGTTGGTCTAGGGTTGTTCTCAAGTCATCTATCTCACTGTTCCTGGGGATTTTTAGAGCTGTTAGGACTGACAGTGCATCAGTCAGTATCACCAATTTCTTGTGCATGTTATTTTTGTGTTGGATAGCCAGTTTTGCAGCATCTTTGAGGGCTTCAGTTTCTGCTTTATAGTTGTTTGAAAATGTTCCAGTAGCTATTGACTTGGTGATCTCTTCCTGGTTATTCAGCCTCAAGAACACACCTCCCCCTCCATTTCTGGTGGCATTTGTAGCAGAGCCATCTGTGTATATGTGTGACCAGGAGTCCTGTGAGTAGTTGTTGTTTTTGTCTTTTTCTGCGATGTGCTTTCTCTCTGTGTCTGTTTGGGTGCCTTTTTTCATGATTCCTATTATGTCTTCCTTAATTTCTGGTATTTAGTTTTTCCCACGAGGAGTCATATCAGTTGGGCTTATGGGTTTCGGCGTTGTTTGGGACAGTACTGGGTCACTAGTTGTCAGTTCTTTGGAGATTGCTGTGAAGTTGCTCCTCTTTAGTCTTCTTCTTTTTTTCGAAACCAGTTATTCTTTGGTGCATGCGATGGTTAGGGAGCCTTTTGTATTTCTCCGCTTGTTGCACTACTTTAGTTTTCCGTCTGTCTTTTAAGGGTTGTAAACCTGTTACTGTTTCTAGAGTCTCGATAGGTGTAGATTTCATAGCACCAGGGATGATACGGGCAGCCTGGTTTTGTGTTCTGTTAATTTTGCTATGCTGTGATTTGGAAGCTGTGGCTTGGGGACGGGCAAATAAATGCAGTGCTGAGGTAAAGCTGGTAGTAAGGAGCTAGTAGTGGGGTGTAACGTACACTCCTACAAAGGTATGGTGACAGCTTTACAAAAAAGGAACACAACAAAATACTGACGTATCGGCCTACATGCGACCAAACTCACAAACAAATAAACAGCTCAACGAAATGTACTGAATGGATCGATCCCATTGCTCTAAATTAATAGACACAGTAGTAATGAGAACTTATATTCACGTATATGTCTGTTGATTGGTTATGCTTTTCCGTGTAATATGACACGTGACTTGCCTTAATATTGTCCATTACAGGTGAACTGTGATTAATGTGATAAAACACAATTAGAGAAAGACAAATGAGGTTTTTGGGGGCATGATAAAAGACACAACAGCCTACTAAAAGTAATATTGGAAGGGAAAATACAAGGTAAAAGAGGCAGAGGCAGACCAAGACTAACATTGACCAGTTTTTTTAATTATTATTTGTTCGCCAAGGACGAAGGTCCCTAGAGACCAGGAACTGAATTTTGCGTGTTAATCAATTTTTTCCCTGGCAGCCGTGTGCACAGTGGTCCCTCGCCGCACAGGGAGATAACTCCGACTTCGGAGGTACTCATATTTTTTCCGTCGATGATAATTGATGTTTCAAGCCAGGCCTCGCTGCTGAGACCAGGAGTGGTTACCGCAGAGAGAAATCATAAATAAAAATCCCAACCGGTGTAGCCGGGATTTGAACTCACGACCTCTCGGTCTCGAGACCGGCGTCTTGCCACGAGACCAACCAGTTTGGAAGCTGTAGCCTGGGAACTGGCAAATAAATGCTTGTAAAGCTGGTAGTAAGGAGCAGACCAACCACATTGACGAGTAACATCAAAAGATGGACAAGTTAACCTATGACAATCATCACCATCAAAGCAAGAGACAGAGTGGAATGGCGCTCCATGGTAGCCAACCTTCGATGCGGAGACGGCACTCAGTGATGATGATGGTGATGAGATCGATCACATTTAGACCCGCCCTAAGTGCAGTTTCAGTTGGGTCTGCTAATCATCTTCAGGATTATCACAATATTTTCCCAGTTGAAACTCTGCCACGCTTCAAAGCCCATCCCAGCCTTGTACACCCCCAGCTTAAATATTCGCCTGTTTGTTCACATGAAAAAGGGCCGGTCTGTTTTGCCAGGAAAACAAATCCTCCCCGACATAGCTCCGCCATTCAAACATATTTTCACAGTTTTGATCTTCCCGTTGGTTCACTAGCTTGAGTTCCTGGGTACTCTACCGTATACCATGTTTACATTAGAGGTCGGATGCTCTCCTTTTATTGGGCAGCTCTAAACTGCTTCTTTATCGGAGGTCTATTGATGTAATATGTTCCAAAAGACGACTGAATCCACAAGTGCATTTTTTTGCAATTCGCCACAAAACCGACAACATATAAAGTATCTAGTTCTGCACCTGGCGCGTGTATCCGTTTCTTAAGTTCAGGGTGACACGGTGCTATTTTCTCCTTTTTTTTTTCCTTACGTGCCGTTAAAATAAAATGTCATTTCTGGTTCTTTTTATTTATTTATTTTTAATTTTGCGTTCGTCAGCTTTCACCTCTGACGAAGTCCCTAGAGACTAGGAATTGAATTGTGTTTGTTAATCCGTTTTTCCCTGACAGCCGTGTGTACAAGGGTCGAATCAATTCAGAGGAAGATGTATATTTACAGCACTCGGAATTCAAACTATTATTTGTCTCCTGTATACAAGGGTCCCTCGCCGTACAGGCAGATAACTTAGTCGTTGGAGGTACTAATATTCCGTCGATGAGTAATTGACGTTTCAAACCGGGCCTCGCTGCTGAGACCAGGGGTGTTTGCCACAGAGAGAAATCATAAATAAAAATTCCAACTGGTGCAGCCGGGATTTGAACCCACAACCTCTCTGTCTCTTAGTCGGCTTCTTGCCTCGAAACCAACCAGTCCCCGTTTTTAAATATTAAAATTGAGTTAAAGTTACTAAATTAACCATCACGTTCGTGATGACATGTGAGTTTAGAAAACTGGTAATAACGCAATGTTTATTTATTTACGAAATTATTTTGAATCGATAAATAACATCAGATGGTGCTCTCCGCTTTTGTGAAGTTAAAGCCCCGGACATTGAACACAGTTTTCTTAACTTTAGAGATGATTATGAAGTGTTCTCTCTCTCTCTTTCCCGCTCTCTAAACCTCTCTCCCTCGCCCTCTCTCTGCCCTTCTCCATCGCCCTCTCTCTGTCTCTCTCCTTCGCCCTCTCTCAGGCTCTCTGCCTCGCCCTCTCTATGCCTCTCTCCCTCGCCCTCTCTCTCTAAACCTCTCTCTCAACCTATCTCCCTCACCCTCTCTCTAAACATATTCCTCGCTCTCTCTCTTGATCTTTCCCTCGTCCTCTTTCTGCCTCTCTCCATCGCCCTCTCTCTGCCTCTCTCCCTCGCCCTCTTTCTGCCTCTCTCCCTCGCCCTCTCTCTAAACATATTCCTCGTCCTCTCTCTGCCTCTCTCCCTCTCCTTCCCCCTCTCTCTAAACCTCTCTCCCTCTCTAAACTTCTCTCCCTCGCACTCACTCTAAACTTCTCTCCCTCGCACTCACTCTAAACTTCTCTCCCCATTCCTTCTCCCTATCCGCCATATTGACCGGAAGTCCCCAACATATGCTGAACAGAGCAGGTTCTTGTAGCCAGCATTACTACCATACTGGGACAAGCTGTATGTTAGCACCCTCGATCTGACGAAAGCTTTCTTCGAACTTATCAATATTGACGTCTGAATGTCTTATTGAGTTATTTGCGGATCATCATCATCATTGCATTCTGAACATGTCCATAAATACTCAGATCCCCTTTTCAGCAAGTCCCGCAGCATCCAGTGACTGACGACTCCAGTTCTGTGTTAGGTAATAAGTCATCATAAACACCCACTACGTTTCTCGTGTCAGGCTGTCCCCATCTTAACTCCCATCTCTTTCATCTGAAGGAGTGACGTGTAATCATGGTTGTTAAAGTCCTGTGACCTTTCCTCATCACGGAGGACATTAATGACGCCCGCATGATCCATTAGTCGACCATCTTCAATGACAGCACAGCTAGACAGGCTGTCCAATCTTCTACTTCCCCGTACTCCCGCATATCCAGGGACGTAGACAAAGGTGACTATGTATTGTTGACTCCTGCAATGACTCCATCCACTGCCTGGGAACAGAGGCCGACTCCACTTTTACCATCATGCTCATCGAATCCCTAATCTAAAGGTGTAAGTAGTAGTAGCAGTAGAAGAAGAAGATGAAGCAGAAGATAAAAGAAAAAGTGGTAGTAGAAGAAAAAGTAAAAGAGAACAAGAAGAAGACGGAAAAAAGAAGAAGAGGTTGAAGAAGAAGAAGACCTGGAAGAAGAAGAAGAAGACCTGGAAGAAGAAGAAGAAGTGGAAGTGGAAGAAGTAGAAGAAGAAAAAGAAGAAGAAGTGGAAGTGGAAGAAAAAAGAAGAAGAGGTTGAAGAAGAAGTGGAAGTTGAAGAAGATGCAAAAGAAGTGGAAGTAGAAGAAGAAAAAGAAGAGAAAGAAGATGAAGAAGAGGATGAAGAAGAGGAAGAAGAAGAAGTGGAAGTAGAAGAAGTAGAAGAAGAGGATAAAGTAGAAGAAGAAGAAGAGGAAGTGGAAGTAAGAATAAGAAGTGGAAGTAGAAGAAGAAGTGGAAGTAGAAGAAGAAGTGGAAGTAGAAGAAGAAAAAGAAGAAGAGGATGAAGGAGAAGAATAAGTGGAAGTAGTAGAAGAAGTAGAAGAAGAAGAAGTAAAAGAAAATCCAGTACTATTCATGTATTTCACCGCTTACACTATTTCTTCTGTAACTCTCAGACAAAGAAGATCTAAAAGATCAGAAGAAATCCTGATTTAAGAAATTGTTAAAGATAGAAGATTGTTTAGAGTATCATCAGCAATGAAGATTGTTTAGAGTATCATCAGCAATGAAGATTGTTTAGAGTATCATCAGCAATGAAGATTGTTTAGAGTATCATCAGCAATGAAGATTGTTTAGAGTATCATCAGCAATGAAGATTGTTTAGAGTATCATCAGCAATGAAGATTGTTTAGAGTATCATCAGCAATGAAAATTGTTTAGAGTATCATCAGCAATGAAGATTGTTTAGAGTATCATCGGCAATGAAGATTGTTTAGAGTATCATCAGCAATGAAGACTGTTTAGAGTATCATCGGCAATGAAGACTGTTTAGAGTATCATCAGCAATGAAGATTGCTTAGAGTATCATCAGCAATGAAGATTGTTTAGAGTATCATCAGCAATGAAGATTGTTTAGAGTATCATCAGCAATGAAGATTGTTTAGAGTATCATCAGCAATGAAGATTGTTTAGAGTATCATCAGCAATGAAGATTGTTTAGAGTATCATCAGCAATGAAGACTGTTTAGAGTATCATCGGCAATGAAGACTGTTTAGAGTATCATCAGCAATGAAGATTGCTTAGAGTATCATCGGCAATGAAGACTGCTTAGAGTATTATCAGCAATGAAGATTGTTTAGAGTATCATCAGCAATGAAGATTGCTTAGAGTATCATCAGCAATGAAGATTGTTTAGAGTATCATCAGCAATGTAGATTGTTTAGAGTATCATCAGCAATGAAGATTGTTTAGAGTATCATCAGCAATGAAGATTGTTTAGAGTATCATCAGCAATGAAGATTGCTTAGAGTATCATCAGTAATGAAGATTGCTTAGAGTATCATCAGCAATGAAGATTGTTTAGAGTATCATCAGCAATGAAGATTGCTTAGAGTATCATCAGCAATGAAGATTGTTTAGAGTATCATCAGCAATGAAGATTGCTTAGAGTATCATCAGCAATGAAGATTGTTTAGAATATCATCATCAATGAAGATTGTTTAGAGTATCATCAGCAATGAAGATTGCTTAGAGTATCATCAGCAATGAAGATTGCTTAGAGTATCATCAGCAATGAAAATTGTTTAGAGTATCATCAGCAATGAAGATTGCTTAGAGTATCATCAGCAATGAAGATTGTTTAGAGTATCATCAGCAATGAAGACTGTTTACAGTATCATCAGCAATGAGGACTGTTTAGAGTATCATCAGCAATGAAGACTGTTTAGAGTATCATCAGCAATGAAGATTGCTTAGAGTATCATCAGCAATGAAGATTGTTTAGAGTATCATCAGCAATGAAGATTGTTTAGAGTATCATCAGCAATGAAGATTGCTTAGAGTATCATCAGCAATGAAGATTGTTTAGAGTATCATCAGCAATGAAGATTGTTTAGAGTATCATCAGCAATGAAGATTGCTTAGAGTATCATCAGCAATGAAGATTGCTTAGAGTATCATCAGCAATGAAGATTGTTTAGAGTATCATCAGCAATGAAGATTGCTTAGAGTATCATCAGTAATGAAGATTGTTTAGAGTATCATCAGCAATGAAGATTGTTTAGAGTATCATCAGCAATGAAGATTGCTTAGAGTATCATCAGCAATGAAGATTGTTTAGAGTATCATCAGCAATGAAGATTGTTTAGAGTATCATCAGCAATGAAGATTGTTTAGAATATCATCAGCAATGAAGATTGTTTAGAGTATCATCAGCAATGAAGATTGTTTAGAGTATCATCAGCAATGAAGATTGTTTAGAGTATCATCAGCAATGAAGATTGCTTAGAGTATCATCAGCAATGAAGATTGCTTAGAGTATCATCAGCAATGAAGATTGTTTAGAGTATCATCAGCAATGAAGACTGTTTACAGTATCATCAGCAATGAAGACTGTTTAGAGTATCATCAGCAATGAAGACTGTTTAGAGTATCATCAGCAATGAAGATTGCTTAGAGTATCATCAGCAATGAAGATTGTTTAGAGTATCATCAGCAATGAAGATTGTTTAGAGTATCATCAGCAATGAAGATTGCTTAGAGTATCATCAGCAATGAAGATTGTTTAGAGTATCATCAGCAATGAAGATTGTTTAGAGCATCATCAGCAATGTAGATTGCTTAGAGTATCATCAGTAATGAAGATTGTTTAGAGTATCATCAACAATGCTAGAAAAGCTCCCACAGATTGTAGCAACCGATTTGGTGCTCACTAAAGTGGGTTTTATGTTTTGAGTACAACTTAGTACATGCAACCAGCAAGCTAATGCGATCACTGGTATGCGCTGTTTCCTCCGTCTCTAGAAAGTGACTGGCCAGCTATGAGGCTGTTAGGAGTGTTGTAATATCAACTTTAACAACAACAGATATCATCATCAAGTACCGTGCCTGCTGGCGTAGGTGATCATGTCTCTCCACAACTTTCTATCTCGGCAGCTATTTATCATTTCTGTTGTTGACCTTTTGCCGAGCCATTCTCTTAAGCTGTCTGTTATTTTTCTCTTTGCTTCCCTCTATCTCTTCGTCCCTCAATGTTTCCAGTTATTACAATATATTCCAGTTGTTCTCTTCTCATTACATGGCCATAAAATGATGATTGTTTCTTCCTAATATTGGAAATTAGCTCTCTTTTTGCTTTGGCCTCTTTCAGAACGTTTTCATTACTCTTCTTAGCTGTCCATGATATTCTCAACATTCTTCTGTAAAACCACATTCCTACAACCTCCAGTGATTTTCTTGCCTGTTGTCCTATTGCACATGATTAACATCCATATGTTAAGACTAGCACTACATAACATTTAAGAACTTTTTTTCTTGTTACTATTGTCAAAAATGGATTGCATAGTATCTTCCTTATTTTTTGGAAAGCTGCTTTTGCCTGAGCCATTCTGCATCTCACCTCTGTTTTACATCTATCATCTGAGGTTAACATTGTTCCCACATATTTAAATTAATTTACCTGTTTTAATATTGTTCCACTTACCTTTATTGCGGTGAATGTTGTTTGCAATAACACACAGTAACAATAAAAGAAGAAAACAAAACAGTCAAGATTTGATTAATTTTTTTTTATATAGCGTGAAAATAGTCGTTGTTATAGTAATTACAAATTGAATAACACAATATATTATATTTTTATGTTGTTATATCATGTTATTTTATATTACTACATTTGTTATATTAAGTTATGTTAGAATGGCCACCTCTGCACTTCACACACATGCGCCCCTTTCTTCTTGAAATACTGAGATCCCCCGACGAAAACACCAACTTTAGTTACATGGCTTGAGAACCGCTTTGTTTGTGTTTGGCTGGGAGATAATTTCAAACAAATTGTACCCTGGCAGCGACTGTTTGCCTGACTTTTTCGATTTTTAACTTTCCAAGTTCTTCATGTGTGCCACTGGGCCTTATGCCTTTCGACATGTGCTGTAGTGGTTTTTGTTGGGGACTGCAGCTGCCTGAATTTGTTTAGATATTCGATGAGATGTTAATTCGGCTGATTCCACTGGCACGGGCAGTTGAACAATTATGGATTTTAATTCGTTTGCAGTGATACCGGGATCTTCGAATAACTATAACTTTTCGAGAGATGTTTAACGTGCGCAGAGTGCACACTGAAGCTCCTGCTTCTGGGATGCATAAGGACTAATTCAGATCACTTTCTATCATCCATCCTTATGTCCTCACTCGGAGACTGGCTGGTCTCGAGGCAAGACGCCAGCCATGAGACAGAGAGGTTGTGAGTTCAAATCCCGGGTGAACCAGTTGGGATTTTTTTTTTATGATATCTCTCTGCGGCAACCACCCCTGGTCTCAGCAGCGAGACCCGGCTTGAAACGTCAATTATTCATCGAAGAAAAAATATGAGTACCTCCGAAGACGGAGTTATCTGCCTGTATGGCGGGGGACCCCTGTGCACATGGCTGCCAGAGAAAAACGTATCAACACGCAAAATTTAGTTCTTAGTGTCTAGGGACTTCGCCAGAGGCAAAAGCTGGCGAACGAAAAAAAATATATGTTCTCCCTCAAGAACATATCTCCACAAAGTTAAATAAGTTGTAGCGTTTGTTTCTTGTTGATGACTTAGTCGAGGTCCCAGGTATCACCGCAAACGAATTAACATCCATAATTGCTCAACCGCCCGTGCCAGTGGAATCATCCGAATTAATATCTCATCTCCCAAACAAATAAAGGTAGATGCAGTCCCAATCATAGTAGTCTCAGCACACGCCGAAAGACATAAGGCGAAACCGCACAGAAAGTGAACACAGTCACCTGTTCCTCGTTATACGATATCATCATTCATCGTAAGAAATCGGAATATCGAAACACGATCTGGATTAAACACACAGCTCACGGTGTGCACAGAGCACTAAACTCAATAGCTCCAGCAGCAAGCGGGACTTGGAATATGAGGAAACTGCAACAAGGAACACTTTTCTGACTAAACCTCAATTGTTTTTTGCCGCTTGTCCGCCATATTGACCGGTATTCCAATGGTTGATGGTCCATTTGCGAAGGTCATTCGCTTTGTACCCTCTCATCGTTATCGTGAGCCCGTGACCGTGGCAATTGTCGAGCACTCTTGACGTCATCTTCACAATCCTCCTCCAATCTTCACCAATCATCATCATCGAGTGCCGTCTCCTAATCGAATGTTTGCCTACCATGGAATACTATTACGTTCTATCTCTTGCTTTGATGGTGCAGGTTGTCATAGGCTGACTTGTCCATCTTTTAATGTTACTCGTCCATGTTAGTCTCTATCTCTTGCTTTGATGGTGCAGGTTGTCATAGGCTGACTTGTCCATCTTTTAATGTTACTCGTCCATGTTAGTCTCTGTCTCTTGTACCTTGTATTTTCCCGCCCAAGATTACTTTTAGTAGACTGCTGTGTCTTTTAGCATGCCCCCAAAATCTCATTTTTCTTGTTTGAATTGTGTTTAGCAGCTTAAACGGCAAATGAAAACGGCATTATAAAGAGAGAAATGCACAAAAAGATTAATTACAAACGTCATGAGGATGGGCGTACCTTACTTAATAGTTCTAATGGTTATGAAAAAATACGCACACTACTACCACATTTATTATACGCAAACAAATATGTGTCAATAGAAGTGATAAAGAGAGTTCATCGGTACTATATAGAGCCAATTCTGACCTATGGAAGAGAATCATGGATAGTAGACAAACAAATGAAAAGACGGTTAGATGCCACAGAGATGGGATTTATCAAAAGAATGTTGAAAGTTCCCTGGACAGCTAAAAAAAAAAAAAACCAATGAGGAAATTCTCAAAGAGGCCAACACAAAAAGACAGCTTCTAAAAAAACATCACAAAGAAATATTCAACATTTTTAGGGCAAAGAGAAAAGTTGAAGTACTTGGTTACAATTGGCAAAAAAAAAAAAAAAAAAACAGCGAAAGAGAGAAGATACTAGATAGCTTGGTGCCATGGCATGGAAAACAGTCAACAACAGAATTGATACGATGCACGATACGATGAGAAGATTGTAGAAGGGACATGTTCGCCTACGCCAACCGGTATAGCACATGATGATGATGATTATACACAATATTCGTGGCGTAAAGTGGGGGGGGGGGGCTCTTTCTCTTTCTTTTGTATCTGAGATAACGCATCGTCGTTTTGTTCTTATGTGTCTATTTGTTTCCTCGTTTATTTGTTTCCTTGTTTATTTGTTTCCTTGCTTATTTGTTTCCTGGTTTATTTGTTTCCTTGTTTATTTGTTTCCTTGTTTATTTGTTTCCTCGTTTATTTGTTTCCTTGTTTATTTGTTTCCTCGTTTATTTGTTTCCTTGTTTATTTGTTTCCTTGTTTATTTGTTTCCTTGTTTATTTGTTTTTATTTTATTTGTTTCCTCGTTTATTTGTTTCCTTCTTTATTTGTTTCCTTATTTATTTGTTTCCTTCTTTATTTGTTTCCTTCTTTATTTGTTTCCTTATTTATTTGTTTTCTGGTTTATTTGTTTCCTTATTTATTTGTTTTTACACAAACATTAATCGGTATACTATGAGAAGGAGAATTACTTTAAACATGACAACAAGTTAAAAAAAAGTAACGGAGAAAATCCTGGACAGTCTGATATCATGACGGTATCGTATAAACTTAACAGCAGAAATTATTGACAGCATGTGAGAAAAAAAATATTAAATATCCGTGATCACCTACGCCAGTCTTCGTGGCATATGACAAGTCAGAATGTAGATATGTCATCTTGTTTAGTTTAGCCGACATATCATTCTCAGTGCACATAGAACATAAGGATCAGTATCTCGTCTGAAGAATATATCTCAACGTGTAGCGACTAACGTCACTGTTGTTGTGTTGGTTGATAAGTCTTCTTTGGATTCCTGCTTAGCGCTCACGTCTGACTTCTCCCATCTTGACACGATACGTGTGCAATCGGTTCATGATTGCAAATTGAGAGTCATTTTCTTGTACTTTTTTCGTTCATCATCCATGAGGGTATTCAGAATATCACGTGGTGCATTATCCTTCCGCACTCAACACACATTTTGTTTACAGAGACAATAAATAAGAAGCGCTAAATAATGAGCTTGTTCTGTTCTCTTTATCAGCAAAGGAACTACAGAGTCTGCCTACGTCATAAGTATGGCTGCCGGTCACGTGAGCATGCAGGTTTTGTGAAGGTGAATGACAGTTTTTAGTGACGTCATTAATGTTACAGAACTGGTTGTCGTCGGAAGAAGAGGGCAGTGGGCTGGTCCCGTGATTGTTCTCACCCCCTTCCAGCCTGGGTGAAATGGAGTAGTCTCTTTCTGCAAATTCGCTGAAACCCACATCGATATCTTCAAGGTCACTTCCGCTAAGGTCGTTGTTGATGCTGTAGTCTGTTTCTTCTTGAAAGTTCCGGTCATTGTCTTCAACGCTGTAAATATTATCAGCTTTATCGTCATCGCTATCTTCCTCTTCAGATCTGTCTTTCTTAATCACGTGGGTCTTAATATGTTTGCTCAGATGATCACTGCGCATGAATCTTTTGCCACAGTCATTACACCGGAAGTTCTTCTCGCCTGTGTGAGTTCTAAGATGGCGCTGAAGCTCATCAGAACGGGTGAATCTCTTTTGGCAGTACAGCCATCCGCAGACAAACGGACGCTCTCCGGCATGTCCCCGGAGATGCGCTTTCAAGTGAGAGGTCTTGCCGTATTCCTTGCCACAGCCTGGGTAATGACAGATATGCATGCGACGTTTGGTCGGGATTGGGCTGGGATCGTTAGAATTCTTGATGCAGTTTGGGCATCTACAGCGTCTGCATCGTCGCGGTGGTGGCCGGTGGAAAAGACTGACATCAGCGCATATTTGAGTGAGGTAAGGGTGGAATTTTTGGTCGGGGTGATGGGGTATTGGCCCGTAGAAGGTTCGTTGCGTTGTTTGCGGATTGTGGGTAAATGAGTTATGTTCGACGTGGGATTGGACGCTCCACCAAGAGCGTTCTGCTGTATCGGATATCAGAGGCGGAGTCAGGAGGTGGGAGGTGTGCATGCGTGGTGGCATGGAAGGACGGGGTTTTGGTAATGCTGGTGATGGTGGTGATGATAAAGACGATGATGCGTTTATGGTTGGGCAATTTCTGGGAGACACTGACGATGAGGTTTGTGAATTTGGGAGAACTAGTCGAACTGGGATTGGAGTAGCCGGAGAAATAATCTGGTTGTTGGAAATATCGATGACCGGGAGTGTGGTATTTGGCGCATACAGTGACTGGTGGTGAGAGACCTGGTATCTGTGATGTTCGTTGTAATGTGGCTGAAGGGAGGTCACCCTGGACTGATGTTGTGTATCGCCGTTAAACTGTTGTCGGTTGAAAGGTTCGTGATCGTGGCGCTGATTTTGATCCGATAGAGGCGGCGGCGCGGATTCTTTATGTCTGCATCTAGGACTGTATAATTTGAGTTCTGACGTCAGAAATTGAGAGTGTGTCGCCAGAATCCTCTGATGCAGCGTGGAAGCTTCTTCCTGAAGTCTTTGAAGGTGCAACATTGTGTTCACAGAAGGTTGACCGTTGCCATGTTGTAGTCTGGGCGTGGCTACAACTCCATCTTGAGAACAAAGCAAAGAAAATACGGTGTTTTGATTGGGTATATTAATTGGCCACGCCCATTGAATATTTGGTTTAATAACAGTTGGAACGGGCCTGTAGACTGGTCCAAGTGAAGAAATCATTGCTTATGTCTTCTGTGCCTGTAAAAAAAAATCAAATAATATGTATATTGGCACTTTAATTATCACCAAGCATTCAGATGGAAAGCACCTGCTAAAAGACATCAAGAAAGAGTAAATTAAACACTTCACAGAACAATTACTATGGAAAACTCAGTCGCAGGTCTAAAATGATAGGGACCTATAAGAACTATAATTATAACAACAAATCATCAATTGTGAAGAGCTATGACTTCCGCCCTGTGCGACGTCTTCGGCCAGAGAGGAACTATCAGCAAGCTGAATGAGTATCATTATCATCAGGTCGCGTGTCCTTTGCAGAATGGTGCATTCATCACAGCCGATCTGAAAGAATCTCTGTGTCTAGCCAGATCTCCCACATAACGTTGCATTCACCACATCACCTCTGAAATAATCTCTTGTCTCTAGCCAGATCTCCCACAGAACGTTGCATTCACCACAGCACCTCTGAAAGAATCTGTCTCTAGCCAGATCTCCCACAGAACGTTGCATTCACCACATCAAATGTGAAAGAATCTCTGTCTCTAGCCAGATCTCCCACAGAACGTTGCATTCACCACATCAAATGTGAAAGAATCTCTGTCTCTAGCCAGATCTCCCACAAAACGTTACATTCACCACAGCCCATCTGAAAGAATCTCTGTCTCTAGCCAGATCTCCCACAGAACGTTGCATTCACCACAGCCCATCTGAAAGAATCTCTGTCTCTAGCCAGATCTCCCACAGAACGTTGCATTCACCACAGCCCATCTGAAAGAATCTCTGTCTCTAGCCAGATCTCCCACAGAACGTTGCATTCACCACAGCCCGTCTGAAAGAATCTCTGTCTCTAGCCAGATCTCCCACAGAACGTTGCATTCACCACAGCCCATCTGAAAGAATCTCTGTCTCTAGCCAGATCTCCCACAGAACGTTACATTCACCACATCAAATGTGAAAGAATCTCTGTCTCTAGCCAGATCTCCCACAGAACGTTACATTCACCACATCAAATGTGAAAGAATCTCTGTCTCTAGCCAGATCTCCCACAGAACGTTACATTCACCACAGCCCACCTGAAAGAATCTCTGCTACCAATCAGCTTACCTACTTCTTCTGTTGTCATGTTCAAGGTCCCCTTGATGTCTTGAAACCCCCTTGCTCTTGGTCTGCCCCCTGTGCGTCGCTCACGAACCACGCCATCCATTATTATTCTTTCCAGCCCGCTGTAACTTTTCACATGGCCCTATTATTTTAATTTCGCCTGTAGAATGATATTTATAAGCCAGTTCTGTTTAATTTTTAAATCGTCTATCTTCATTCCCCTTTTTCATTATCCAGGGTATCTTAAGGATTTTTCTATAGCACTTTGTTTGAAATGAATCAATTTTCTTCCTTGCTGTTTGCAAGATTGTCCATTATTCACAACCGTATGTTGCTATCGGGAAGATACATCACCATCTTCGAGTGTCATCTCCGCATCGAAGGCTGGCTACCATGGAGCGCCATTCTGCTCTGTTCTCTTGCTTTGATAGCGCAGGTTGTCATAGACTGGTTTGTCCTTCTTTTGATGTTACTCGTCCATGTTAGTCTTGGTCTGCCACTGCCTCTTTTACATTGTATTTTCCCCTCCAGAATTACTTTTGAAGATACATGACCTCAATAATTTTAATTGTACTGTCTTGCTCATGATATTGTGCCGTATGTTCTTCTGAGTAATACAAGCTAAACTGCTTGATGCTTATCACTGGTATTAAGATTCTGTAGTTCTGTTACTTAGTTCTCTCAACGGGGCAAGACTTCCATCCAAAGAATTGAGCTGACGTCAGCGACCCATAACATAACCATGACCGCAACGTAATGACCGACGAAGAGCAGAGCTAATGTAGACCTTGCTCCACCTTCCAAGTGGTGCTCCTAGAAACAAACTATCCAATCTTTCCAAGCGAGTAGGGATCGAAGAGGGAAGGCAACACGGTACTCAAACAAACCGCGCAAAAATCGGATGTTGTGGGCCGAAATGTGTAAATAATGCACAACGCAATGCATCTAAGACCACTTAACGTACTTTAAACGGTGAATTGAAATATTCATTCTTTTAATAGAAGTGGAATATTCATTCTTTTAATAGAAGTGGAATATTCATTCTTTTAATAGAAGTTGAAAATTCATTCTTTTAATCTTCTTCTTCTTCTTCTTTTCTCTTTCACTGATACCTAAAAGGTGTCGTGGTTTATATCATTTGTCGTTCTTGTGCTGCTCGAATTGTCTGAATTAGTGATTTTCCTTTGTTGTTACATGTCTCTGTCACTGCATCTATCCATCTTCTTCTGGGTCTTCCTCTTGGTCTTTTCCCATGCATTCTCGAGAAGAACGCCCTTGATGGTGATTGGTGAGGATTCATTCTGACCAGGTGGCCGAACCATTTAAGTTGTTGTTGTTCTATATATTCTTGGCAGGGTTTTGTTCCTACCATTTTTCTTATGGTTTCATTTGGTATTCTATCTCTTCTTGTGTTGTTTGTTACTTTTCTCAAGCATCGCATCTCACATGTATTGATCTTTCTTAAATGGGATTTAGAAAGGGTCTATGTTTGACTTTCATAGCACAAAGTTGGTATGAAGATGCTATTTATCATTTGTTGTTTAGCTGGCATAGAAATGTTTGGATGTCTTAACAATGGTGAAAGCTGGTATGTGACAGCATTTGCTTTTTGTATTCTCATGTCAATTTCTCTGTCTAGTTTTCCATCTTCTGTGAACATTGCGCCTAAATACTTGAATCCCTCTACTTGTTTTATTTCTTTGTCTTTGATCTTGATGTTTAATGGGTGTCTCAATTTGCTTATTCTTATAGCCTCTGTTTTTGCTGTGTTAATTTTCATACTGTAGTTTGTGCAGCTTTTATCTAGAGATGTTAAATGCTGTTGTAGCAGGTTTTCATCCTCATATATTAGGCATTGGTCATCTGCGAAGAGTAGCTCATTGATGTTGGAGTTTTCTACCTCTATGTTATTATTTGATTTGTCCTTGTTGTTGGTTGTTTCCTGATTTATTTTGTCCATATATATGATGAAGAGGAGTGGTGAGAGGACACATCCTTGTCTTACTCCTGTTGTAACCTGAAACCATTCTGACAGACCTTCCGATGTTCTGACGGCACTTTGACTGTTTTTATATAGTGCTATTATATTTTCTAGTAGTTGTCCTGCTACCCCGTATGTTTCTAAAGTTTGCCAAAGTTTGTTCCTGTCCACACGGTCAAACGCTTTTTCCTGATCTATAAACACTATATTTAGGTTTCTGTCATATTCTATTGTTTTTTCACATAGTTGTCTCAATGTAAATATAGCATCAGTGCAGCTTTTGCCTTTTCTGAATCCGAATTGATTATTACTTAATTGTGGTTCTATTATGTATCTTACTCTCCTCTCTAATATTTTAGCAAACATTTTACCAACTTGACTCAATAGGGATATTCCTCTGTACATTTCACACTCCCTTTTACTTCCCTTATTCTTCCAAAATGGGACAATGATAGCTTTTTGCCAATCGTCTGGGACTTTTCTTTCTTCCCAAGCCATATTGAATATGATGGTAAGCCAATCTATAGCTGTTTGATAGCCAATCTATTGTTGTTTATTCTTTTAATAGAAGTGGAATATTCATTCTTTTAATAGAAGTGGAATACTCATTCTTTTAATAGAAGTTGAAAATTCATTCTTTTAATAGAAGTGGAATACTCATTCTTTTAATAGAAGTTGAAAATTCATTCTTTTAATAGAAGTGGAATATTTATTCTTTTAACAGAAGTGGAATACTCATTCTTTTAATAGAAGTTGAAAATTCATTCTTTTAATACAAGTGGAATATTCATTATTTTAATAGAAGTTGAAAATTCATTCTTTTAATAGCAGATGAATATTCATTCTTTTAATAGAAGTGGAAAATTCATTCTTTTAATAGCAGATGAATATTCATTCTTTTAATAGAAGTGGAAAATTCATTCTTTTAATAGCAGATGAATATTCATTCTTTTAATAGAAGTGGAAAATTCATTCTTTTAATAGCAGATGAATATTCATTCTTTTAATAGAGTTAGTGGCGTCTTGCCTCGAGGCCAACCGTTTCCCCAGTTGTAGACGAAATGTAGCATTCGCAAGACATTTCACTTGATACACACGCGTATTTTTTTGTTATTTCCTCGTTTGAACTTAAAATGCCACTTTTATTATGAATCCATCAGCTGTGTATATAACAAGCCCTCTGTGAACTTTACGCATGTTATTTCCCTACTATTCCCCAACCCCCCCGTTCTGGAATTCTTATCTCTAAAACTGCCTTTCCTTTACTTTCTTGTTAAGTTGTCGTCTTCCATTTGTCGCTGGCTGTTTCCAAGTCCGCCATCATGTTTTTCGTTCTGCCGGTCCGTGTCTCTGATCTCGCCGCCCATTTCCTCACACAGTCATCAAAGAGTTCGCGGCTTTATTTTCTGCGCCCGCCTTGTTTACTGTCTCCTCTTTTGATTTCTATCACCTTCTTTCTCCAGCTTGTTGATGCTCTCTCGTTCACCTTTCTTCTATTCTCGCACCCAGTTTTACCACTCGTTCGCCCCTCGGGCCGTGCAAGGGCTGCGGCGAGCTCTGTCATTGTGTACTGTGTGCTATCAGATTGTATCTTGAGAATTCCTTCAACGTAAAACGTTCATCTCAACCCCCTCCCCCACTCCCCTACCCGTTAAACATATAGAAACCACTTTTATTATTTTCTTTCTTCCTCCAATATTTCGTTCGCCTCAAAAGTTTTTTTTTTCTTTCTTTCTATTTTTTCTGTATGTCGCAATTTAGAACGCTGATGCACTTGTTTGTCCTTTTCATTCAATGGCTCCGACTTTACCGCGATATATTCTGGGATCGGGTTTGCTCTATCTCAGCTGTTCTTACTCTCTGTATCTAGCCTGTTAGTAGTCCCACAACGCACTAAGGAAGGGGAGGGGGTCTTGGTCAGCTTTTTCTTCATACAAGGGACACTCCCTGTGTAGCAATGAGGTATCTTCTTGACTTTCCAACCATGGATGACAGAATCAAGATCTGGAGAGCACGAGCATACCTGAAGATTAGTACAGATATAGAGCATCCATTGCACCACGTGCTCAACACAGAGAAAAGTGACAGGCTAAAAAGAGGCAAATCATGGGTGGGCCGAGCAGAAGATGTCATCAAACAGGTCTGTGGGCTTACCAATATCAGCGTTGATGAGGAGTGGATACCGGTGCTTACGTCATTTAAGGGGACTTTCTCATGTATTGTCACACTCGACAGGAAAAGTAGGGAACAGAACCCGGTCGTGGTTAATGCTGAGGTCAACAGTCTCATCTGCGATGACACCGATGAGAAAGATGCAGTCATCTATACAGACGGATCTGTAATACGACACCAAAGAAATGCATGGGCATTTACAGCACGCTCGGCAGGCAGAATAGTCTACGAAGACAGTGGTGCATACGTCATGACCACGTGTAGCATGACAATGGAGGTGATGGCAGTGACCAAGGCATTCAAATGGTTAGAGTCACAAAACAACACCCACGCATGTATACTGAGTGATTCGATGAGCATGATAAAAAAAGTGGAGGCGGACTCTGTTCGCATGCAATGGGTAGAGTCGTTGCAGAAATCCAAAATACGTAAGGTCACCTTTGTCTATGTCCCTGGACATGCGGGAGTACGGGGAAATGAAAGGGCGGACAGATTGGCTAGCTGCGCTGTCGTTGAGGACGGGCAACCAATGGATCGGGCGGACATCATCAATGCCTTCCGAGATGTGAGAAGAGCACATGACTTCGACAAACACAGATCCACGTCACTTCTTCGGATGATGGAAATGGGAGTTAAGATGGGCACAGCCAGAAATAAGAAACTTAGTGGCCGTGTAAGAAGACTTATCAACCAACATAGAACTGGAATCGTCAGTCGCTGGACACTGAAGGAATTGCTGAGGAGGGGATCTGAGCATCTATGGACATGTTCGGATTGCAATGACGATGACCCGCAAATAACCTAATAACTCTTTCTTTCTTAACATTCAAGGGGTCTCAAACGCGGGCCACAAATGAAAAAAAGGGAAGTAAGAAGCTGCTAAGTAAGAAATTAGATCGATTACGATTGATTTATGTTGATGGTGTTTGGTGGTGACGATGATTGTCGTGATTTATGTTGTTGGTGTTGGTGGTGACGATGATTGTCGTGATTTATGATGATGGTGTTGGTGGTGACGATGATTGTCGTGATTTATGATGATGGTGTTGGTGGTGACGATGATTGTCGTGATTTATGATGATGGTGTTGGTGGTGACGATGATTGTCGTGATTTATGATGATGGTGTTCGTGGTGGCGATGATTGTCGTGATTTATGATGATGGTGTTGGTGGTGACGATGATTGTCGTGATTTATGATGATGGTGTTGGTGGTGACGATGATTGTCGTGATTTATGATGATGGTGTTGGTGGTGACGATGATTGTCGTGATTTATGATGATGGTGTTGGTGGTGACGATGATTGTCGTGATTTATGATGATGGTGTTGGTGGTGATGATGATTGTCGTGATTTATGATGATGGTGTTGGTGGTGACGATGATTGTCGTGATTTATGTTGATGGTGACGATGATTGTCGTGATTTATGTTGATGGTGTTGGTGGTGACGATGATTGTCGTGATTTATGATGATGGTGTTGGTGTTAACGATGATTGTCGTGATTTATGATGATGGTTTGGGTGGTGATAATATGATGATTGTCGTGATTTATGATGATGGTGTTGGTGGTGACGATGTGATGATTGTCGTGATTTATGATGATGGTGTTGGTGGTGAGGATGATGATGATTTTCGTGATTTATGATGATAGTGTTGGTGGTGACGATGATTGTCGTGATTTATGATGATGATGTTGGTGGTGACAATGATGATGATTGTCGTGATTTATGATGATGGTGTTGGTGGTGATAATATGATGATTGTCGTGATTTATGATGATGGTGTTGGTGGTGACGATGAAGATGATTGTCGTGATTTGTGATGGTGGTGTTGGTGGTGACGGTGATTGTCGTGATTTATGATGATGGTGTTGGTGGTGACATGGTGATGAATGTCGTGATTTATGATGATGATGATGTTGGTGGTGATAATATGATGATTGTCGTGATTTATGATGGTGTTGGTGGTGACAATGATGATGATTGTCGTGATTTATGATGATGGTGTTGGTGGTGACGATGATGATGATTGTCGTGATTTATGATGATGGTGTTAGTTTTGACGTTGGTGATGATTGTCGTGATTTATGATGATGGTGTTAGTGGTGACAATGATGATGATTGTCGTGATTTATGATGATGGTGTTGGTGGTGACGATGATTGTCGTGATTTATGATGATGGTGATGATTGTCGTGATTTATGATGATGGTGATGATTGTCGTGATTTATGATGATGGTGATGATTGTCGTAATTTATGATGATTGTGTTGGTGGTGACAATGATGATGATTGTTGTGATTTATGATGATGGTGTTGGTGGTGACGATGATGATTGTCGTGATTTATGATGATGGTGTTGGTGGTGACGATGATGATGATGATGATTGTCGTGATTTATGATGATGGTGTTGGTGGTGACGATGATGATGATGATGATTGTCGTGATTTATGATGATGGTGTTGGTGGTGACGATGATTGTCGTGATTTATGATGATGGTGTTGATGGTGACAATGATAATGATTGTCGTGATTTATGATGATGGTGTTGGTGGTGACAATGATGATGATTGTGAGGACGATGGCTGATGTACAACATTGAGCCACGAAATGACAGTTGACCGTTTACAGCAACGGTTCGTCTGACATAGGAGAACTGAGTGGTCCAGAGGTAAGACTTTGACCTTTGGACCTGAAGGCCCCTGGTTCGAAACCCGCCAGAGGCGGCGGAAATATTTATTTTGGAATTCGTGGGACTCTAATGACCTCCTTCCCTGGCGACTGGGTAGTTAGATTCTGTGTCTAGTCCACTTAGACGACGGGGCGAGAAGCAGGTCTGGTGTGCTATTGTGCGCGCTAAAGAACCATTGGCAATTACAGTCGAAAAAAGTGGTACAGAAATGGTAGCTGTCCGGGTATGTAGTGTTAAAGAAATCTGTTCAAGTCCTCAGTTGAGGGAACTTCATTTTGCAGATAACATTAGTTGTTATCAATAGCAATGTGAACATGATGCAAGAAAAAAGACAAATGTCATGTCATCAATGTATAGGAAAATTGGACTTGAGATCAACAAGAAAAGACAAATGTCATGTCATCATTGGAAGGAAAATTGGACTTGAGATCAACAAGAAAAGACAAATGTCATGTCATCAATGGAAGGAAAATTGGACTTGAGATCAACAAGAAAAGACAAATGTCATGTCATCATTGGAAGGAAAATTGGACTTGAGATCAACAAGAAAAGACAAATGTCATGTCATCATAGGAAGGAAAATTGGACTTGAGATCAACAAGAAAAGACAAATGTCATGTCATCAATTGAAGGAAAATTGGACTTGAGATCAACAAGAAAAGACAAATGTCATGTCATCAATGGAAGGAAAATTGGACTTGAGATCAACAAGAAAAGACAAATGTCATGTCATCATTGGAAGGAAAATTGGACTTGAGATCAACAAGAAAAGACAAATGTCATGTCATCAATGGAAGGAAAATTGGACTTGAGATCAACAAGAAAAGACAAATGTCATGTCATCAATGGAAGGAAAATTGGACTTGAGATCAACAAGAAAAGACAAATGTCATGTCATCATTGGAAGGAAAATTGGACTTGAGATCAACAAGAAAAGACAAATGTCATGTCATCAATGGATAGGAAAATTGGACTTGAAATCAAGAAGAAAAGACAAAAATTAATGAAAAATCGAATTTCGCCCAGTAGGATAATATATATTGAAGGAAAGGCAGTGGTGGAAGTAGATCACTTTGTATACATTGGAAGTTTGGAAGCTGCATAAATCAAGGAGACACAAAGAAAAAAATTAGAATCACAATAGCAAAAACTATTTAAGGGCGGATGACTAAGGGAACTATCAATTCCTTTAGTAGCTATCTAGTAAACGACACAAAGCATGAAAAGAATTGTAAGCTTTTGTTAATGTTAACCTCTTTGCAGTCTACAGATTTCTTCTTTTTTTTTTATCAAAACAAATATGAATTTTTTGTCGTCATTTAGACTGAATTCATCATCATCATCAAGTACCGGGCCTGCTGGCGTAGGTGATCATGTCTCTCCACAACTTTCGATCACGACAGTTATTTATCATTTCTTTTGTTGACCTTCTGCCAAGCCATTCTCTTAAGCTGTTTGGTATCTTTTCTCTTTGCTTCCCTCTACCTCTTCGTCCCTCATTTTTCCCAGTTGTTACAATATATTCCAGATGTTCCCTTCTCATTACATGGCCAAAAAATGATGATTGTTTCTTCCTAATATAGGAAATTAGCTCTCTTTTTGCTTTGACCCCTTTCAGAACGTTTTCATGACTCTTCTTAGTTGTCCATTGTATTCTCAACATTCTTCTGTAAAACCACATTTCTACAGACTCCAGTTATTTTCTTGTCTCTTGTCATATTGTCCATGATTCACATCCATATATTAAGACTGGCTCTACACAACATTTAAGAACTTTTTTTTCTTGTTTCTATTGTCAAAAATGGATTGTATAGTATCTTCCTCTTTTTTTGGAAAGCTGCTTTTGCCTGAGCCATTCTGCATCTCACTTCTGTTGTACATCTTCCGTCTGAGGTTAACAAATTTCCCAAATATTTACATTCATTTACCTGTTTTAATTTTGTTCCACTTGTCTTTGTTTTGCACTGAGGTGATGTCTTTTTCTTTGTTGCTACTATTGCGCCTGTCTTTTTGCCATTAAGACCATTTTTGTTGTTGCTTTTTTTCACTATAATGTCTAACATTTCTTGTAACTCATTTTCACTCTTAGCGATTAAGACTGTATCATCAGCATACCTTAGATTATTTATATTATGACCTCCGATTGTTATTCTAGGCATGCCCCTTATGGATTTTAAAATAATCTCACTATAAATATTAAACAAATCAGGTGACAGCACACAACCTTGCCTAACACCCTGTTTTATTTGTTGAAACATTCCCAATTGGTTTCCAGTTCTTATGGCCGCTGTTTGTTGCCAGTACATGTTCTTTATTTTTCTTAGATCTTTGCTGTCTGCGTTTATGCTTTCTAAAATTGTGATTATTTCTTGGTGCTTTTTCTTTGTCAAGTGCCTTGGTGTAATCTATGAAACATAGGTATAGATCTGTTTTCACCTCTATGGCTCTTTCTACTAAAGATCATATGATGTATATGGCATTGCTTGTTCCTTTATCTCTAACAAAGCCTCACTGTTCAATGGACTGAATTCAACCATCCTAAATCCCACACGCAAGGCGTACTCTCTCCCGTAATCGTAAACTTAACCTTAGCGGTAGGACGAAGGACCTACAAACGATCATATTCTGGAAGCCCGCTTCGGGATGTGGGGGGGCCCTCCCCCGGGATGTGGGGGGGCCCTCCCCCGGGATGTGGGGGGGCCCTCCCCCGGGATGTGGGGGGGCCCTCCCCGGGATGTGGGGGGGCCCTCCCCCGGGATGTGGGGGGGGCCCTCCCCCGGGATGTGGGGGGCCCTCCCCCGGGATGTGGGGGGCCCTCCCCCGGGATGTGGGGGGGCCCCTCCCCTCAACTATGCCTCTGTTGCATTATCAACACGTCCATTCTGGTAGAACCGTCGTCCAAGAACGATAACTGCTTGTTATCTTTAACGTTGTGTGTCGACAACGCCTTCACTGAAACCAGGGGCGGCTACCGGTAGAAATTAAATCCTTTTAGTCGAAGACACTCGTCACACAAAAATGTCCGTTGACCTGAATAAAAGAGTTGATTAAGACCTGGTTGTCCGGGCGGGTAACCAATCAAACGCTCCGGTAGCTTTTCCAAAAAGCGTGCTGATTGGATTGTTCGACTTCAAAGAAAATGTGACCCTCCGCGCCCACCAGGCAAATATCCTCGGCCCGTTGGCTAATCCGGTGTCACGTGGTGTTCCTAGCTAAAAGTTAAGTCAGAGGTTTCCAAACTTTTATTGGTGGAATATCATTTTTATATTTTTTAAAGACAATAAACTACCTGGGACATTACTATAACCAGTGATGGAAAATGTTAAACTGAAATAAACAAAAGATTAGGAATGGCAAAGAGTAATTTTAATGCCATGAAAAATATACTAACATCAAAACAAATAACACCCCAGGGCTAAAACTAAGGATAGCAGCATGTTATATATTCTCAACATTCCTGTATGGTGAGGAAACATGGATATTAGACAAAAAAACAGAATAAAATTGAAGTTTTTGAAATGTGGATATATAGAAGAATTTGAAGAATTGAGTGGAAAGCTAAGAAAACAAATGATGGAGTTTTAAAACAACTAAAAATGAAAAGAGAACTACTAAACAATTCAAACAAGACAAATGAGATTTTAAGGGACTGTTCAAAGACACACCTGCCTACAAAACATAATCTTGGAAGGGAAAATACAAGGTAAACGAGGCAGACCAAGACTAACATGGACAAGTCAGCCTATATCAAAGCAAGAGACAGAACGGAATGCCGCTCCTTGGTAGCAAACTTTCGATGCGGAGACAGCACTCAATGATGATGATGTTGATGAAACACAGTACAAGGCGTACAACTGGTCCATTTGTTTCTATACCGCCTCTCTCTCCTTCATGTCTCATTCCCCTTTTAAACAAACTCCCGTTTGGTTTGTAAGATGTAATTCGGAAAGATGATGATGATGATGATGGTGATGGTGATGATGATGATGATGGTGATGATGATGGTGATGGTGATGATGATGGTGATGGTGATGATGATGGTGATGATGATGATGTTGAGATCCAATACCAAATCGTTGATATATCCGGTTGCAATGGTCTTTCTTTCTTTCTCTTTCGTTCTTTCTTACTTTCTTTCCTTCCTTCTTTCTTTCTTCTTTCCTTCCTTCTTTCTTTCTTTCTTTCTTTCCATCTTTATTTCTTTCTTTATTTATTTCCATCGTTCTTTCTTTATTTCCATCTTTCATTATTTCCATCGTTCTTTCTTTCTTTCTCTCTAACATTCACCGAATGACTACTAAAGACATTGAGTGTTCTCTTCATCATTTATCCATAAAAGGGTGTAAAGTGGTCGTAGATGCGTCGTGTTGACGTTTGTAGTAGAACTGTGATATTTGCGCCTTTCGCCCCAACATATCCGACTTTAGGACCGAATATTTCTTGTACCGGATTCCCTCTTCGATCTCTACCCACTTGGCCAGACTAGACTAGTTGGTTTGTTTCTAAAGGCACCACGAAGGGGTGGAGTAGATTCTAGGAATCATAGAAGGAAGGGTTATGTAGCATAGCACTCAGAAAAAAATGGCAAATAAGCAACAACAGAAAAGAAAAAAAACAATATATGGTCCGAAGCAGGATCGAACCCGTACTCCATGGCCTCCTATATAGTCACTAACACCATATTGCCCATTTGTTTTTTTTCTGTTGTTTATTTTTCATTTTTTCTGAGTGCTGTAGTACACACCTCTCCCTCCTATGATTCCCTGAATTATCGTCTCGGAAGTTTCCCTCTATAATAATATTCATTTATACTAATCTGTCCAGCAAAATTGGGCTTGATGTCAATCATGAAAAGACTAAAGTCATGAAAAGTTTAATTCCAACAAGTGACAAAATATACATGGAAAACAAACCAATAGAAGAGATCGATCACTTTATCTATCTTGGAAGTCACATTGATCGAGAAGGGGATACGAGCAAAGAAATTAGAATCAGACTGGCTAAAGCAGCAATGTCTTTCAGAAGCCTTGAAAAGTTGTGGAAATCAAAACTCATTAGCACAAACACAAAACTTAGGCTATTCAAATCAAATGTACTATCAACCCTTACGTATGCGTGTGAAAGCTGGAAAACAACAAGAGATATAGAAACAAAGTTGAACGCATTCGAAAATAAATGTCTAAGGAAAATATTTGGTATAGCGTGTAACGAATTCAAAACAAACGAGGAAATTAGAGAAATCGCCAATCAACCACTAATATCTTCAGCAATAAAGAAAAGACGATGGTCATACGTTGGACATGTGATGAGAAGAGATAATAATCGAATAGCAAAGCAAGCCCTCATATGGGAAACAACAGGTAAAAGAAAAAGAGGAAGACCCAGGGAGACACTGAGAAGAACATTGATGAGAGAGGCAAGAGCAGCAGGAATCGGCTCCCTCAATGAGATAGAGCTGCTTGCACAGAACAGAGACAGATGGCGAGATTTGATAAAATATCTTTAAAAGAAAACTGCTAGAACAAAAAATTCATTTAGGAAAAGGTGTATCTTGGTCTACGCCATATGGGCCGGTTACGGCTCGAAAGGTCAATAGATAGATAGATAATAATCTGTCTGCAGTAGATTCTACATGCTTCTGGTTCACAGACCTGAATTACGGGTAGTCTTTATTGACTTCAGAGGTTCTGTTGGATAAATTGTATCTTTCCCATCCTAGAAAAAATTCTAACAAGAAACCAGAATTGTATTTAGAACATCAATGTTGTCTCTATATTGTCCGTTCTGTTGAACAACAAAACAATAACTACGGAAGCAAAAAGGGCAATATACAAAGGGAAAATTGAAAAAAAATGGTATGGTAAAAGCTTTACGTGATTAGTAGACGAAACAGATTTGAACGACGTTTCAGCTCAATAGGCCTTCAGCAGGAACAAACAAACAACACACACACACTGATATGTAAGTAAATAAAACTAATCCTACATAGCTAACTAGTAATGAGACATCCAAAACAAAATAATCAAAACTGGTTAAAGAAAAGAAAAATGACTTCCCTTTGTCGTGGACCATGGTCAGAATGGGAAAGGGTGAGTCACACGGGTCTAGCTGTAATTATACCCTCTGGTCAGGTGAAGGGTTCTAAAAATACACGAGAACGTTACATTCACCACAGCCCGTCTGAAAGAATCTCTGTCTTTAGCCAGATCTCCCACTTCTTTTGTTGTCATGTTCAATGTCTCCTTGATGTCTTGAAATAATCGTCTTCTTGGTCTGCCCCTGATGAGTCATCCAGGAAGCTTGCCTTCCATTATTGTTCTTTCCAGCCCACTGTGTCTTCTGACGTGGCCGTAGTGTTTAAATTTCCTTTGTAAAATGAAGTTTATAAGCCAGTTCTTTTCAATGTTTGAATCTTTTATATATATATATATATATATATATATATATATATATATATATATATATATATATATATATATATATATATATATATATTTGCTTTCGCCAGCTCTCATCTCTGACGAATTCCCTAGAGACGAGGAACTGAATTTTGCGTGTTAATCCATTTTTCCCTGGCAGCCGTGTGCACAGGGGTCCCTCTCCGCGCAGGCAGATAACTCCGTGACGTTTTAATTGACGTTTTAAGCTGGCCTCGCTGCTGAGACCAGGGGTGATTGTCGTCGATAAATTATAAATAAAAATCCCAACTGGTGCAGCCAGGATTTGAACCGACAACCTCTCTGTCTTAAGGCCGGCGTCTTGCCTCGAGACCAACCAGTCCTCCAATCTTTTAATATGTCTTCATTGCTCTTGTTTTAATGTTCCAATGTATCTTATGTATATTCTCTGTAGCATTTTGTTTCGAATGAATCGATTTTCTTGTTTGTGTTCACGAGATTGTCCATGGTTCACAACAATATGTTGCTATCGGAACATGCATACACTCAGTGATTTTACTTGTACTTCCCTGCTGGTATTGTGCCTCATGTTCTTCGTGGTGTTTAATGTTTGTGTTGCTATTGCTAAACTTCTTTCGATATCTTTCTGGCAGTCTCCATTGTTTTTTGCTACAGATTTCAGACAAAGTAAAAAGTAAAGAGCCATAAATTTTAGAGCAGTGATCTCTGCAATATGTGCCATTTTGGCACGCAAGGTTTCTGTTTTTGAGATTGTGGTTCTGCCCTATGTGCCGTCTTCGGCTCGAAAGGACAATAGATAGATAGATAGATAAAGTAAAGTACCCCCGTCACGCCAAGTGGCGTATAGGGAATATGGTGTTAGTGACCATCAATTTTAAGTCGGTCCCATCAAATCTTATCAAATCATCTAATCAAATGTTAAGTCGGTCCTATTATCTGGCTGTGTAACATGGAGAACAACAAAACTGACAATCACGAAGATACAGACTTTCATTAATGGATGCTTACGCAGAATAAAAGGATGGAAATGGCAGGCTAAAATCACTAACATAGAATTATGGAAATGTACCAGTCAAAAACGGGTGTCCGGTTAGCGCAATCGATAGGCGGTTGGCTTACCACGGCAACAGCCGGGGTTCGTTCCCTGGCGAGGACACCTGGGTTTTACTAATTCCCTAAAAATTAGTGGGAGCCGCGATAGCTCAGTGGTTAGTGAACTGGACTACTACGGACAAGGGGTAGGGTTCGATCCCTAACCGACGGCTCCGGGTTCACCCAGCCTTAAATGGGTACCGGATTTTTTCTGGGAAAGTAAAGCAGCACGGGCGTAATACCGACCCCATTACCCCAAAAATCATGTGCTGAAGGTCTGTAAAATATAGGGTCACTAACACCATATTTCCCTATACGCCACTTGGCGTGACGGGGGGTACTTTACTTTTACTTTTTACCAGTCAAAAACCAGTGGATAAAGAGATACAGCGAAGACGATGGCGCTGGATAGGACACACACTACGGAAGCAAACTGAGGGTATTACACAACAGGCCCTTTTTGGAATCCCCAATGGAAAAGACAAAGAGGAAGACAAAGGAATTCTTGGAGAAGACAGATAGAAGCAGAGATGAAGATGATGGGGAAGACATGGAATGATCTTAAAAGAATGGCAAAAAAAAAACAGAACGACTTGGAAAGTGTTTGTTGAAGACCTATGCTCCACAGGAAGCTGAAAGTGTTTGTTGAAGACCTATGCTCCACAGGGAGCTGAAAGTGTTTGTTGAAGACCTATGTTCCACAGGGAGCTGAAAGTGTTTGTTGAAGACCTATGCTCCACAGGGAGCTGAAAGTGTTTGTTGAAGACCTATGCTCCACAGGGAGCTGAAAGTGTTTGTTGAAGACCTATGCTCCACAGGAAGCTGAAAGTGTTTGTTGAAGACCTATGCTCCACAGGGAGCTGAAAGTGATTGTTGAAGACCTATGCTCCACTGGGAGCTGAAAGTGTTTGTTGAAGACCTATGCTCCACAGGAAGCTGAAAGTGTTTGTTGAAGACCTATGCTCCACAGGGAGCTGAAAGTGTTTGTTGAAGACCTATGCTCCACAGGAAGCTGAAAGTATTTGTTGAAGACCTATGCTCCACAGGGAGCTGAAAGTGTTTGTTGAAGACCTATGCTCCACTGGGAGCTGAAAGTGTTTGTTGAAGACCTATGCTCCACTGGGAGCTGAAAGTGTTTGTTGAAGACCTATGCTCCACAGGGAGCTGAAAGTGTTTGTTGAAGACCTATGCTCCACAGGGAGCTGAAAGTGTTTGTTGAAGACCTATGCTCCACAGGAAGCTGAAAGTGTTTGTTGAAGACCTATGCTCCACAGGGAGCTGAAAGTGTTTGTTGAAGACCTATGCTCCACTGGGAGCTGAAAGTGTTTGTTGAAGACCTATGCTCCACAGGGAGCTGAAAGTGTTTGTTGAAGACCTATGCTCCACAGGAAGCTGAAAGTGTTTGTTGAAGACCTATGCTCCATAGAGAGCTAAAAGTGTTTGTTGAAGACCTATGCTCCACAGGGAGCTGAAAGTGTTTGTTGAAGACCTATGCTCCACAGGGAGCTGAAAGTGTTTGTTGAAGACCTATGCTCCACAGGGAGCTGAAAGTGTTTGTTGAAGACCTATGCTCCACAGGGAGCTGAAAGTGTTTGTTGAAGACCTATGCTCCACAGGGAGCTGAAAGTGTTTGTTGAAGACCTATGCTCCACAGGGAGCTGAAAGTGTTTGTTGAAGACCTATGCTCCACTGGGAGCTGAAAGTGTTTGTTGAAGACCTATGCTCCACTGGGAGCTGAAAGTGTTTGTTGAAGACCTATGCTCCACAGGGAGCTGAAAGTGTTTGTTGAAGACCTATGCTCCACTGGGAGCTGAAAGTGTTTGTTGAAGACCTATGCTCCACTGGGAGCTGAAAGTGTTTGTTGAAGACCTATGCTCCACTGGGAGCTGAAAGTGTTTGTTGAAGACCTATGCTCCACAGGGAGCTGAAAGTGTTTGTTGAAGACCTATGCTCCACAGGGAGCTGAAAGTGTTTGTTGAAGACCTATGCTCCACTGGGAGCTGAAAGTGTTTGTTGAAGACCTATGCTCCACTGGGAGCTGAAAGTGTTTGTTGAAGACCTATGCTCCACTGGGAGCTGAAAGTGTTTGTTGAAGACCTATGCTCCACTGGGAGCTGAAAGTGTTTGTTGAAGACCTATGCTCCACTGGGAGCTGAAAGTGTTTGTTGAAGACCTATGCTCCACTGGGAGCTGAAAGTGTTTGTTGAAGACCTATACTCCACTGGGAGCTGAAAGTGTTTGTTGAAGACCTATACTCCACTGGGAGCTGAAAGTGTTTGTTGAAGACCTATGCTCCACTGGGAGCTGAAAGTGTTTGTTGAAGACCTATGCTCCACTGGGAGCTGAAAGTGTTTGTTGAAGACCTATACTCCACTGGGAGCTGAAAGTGTTTGTTGAAGACCTATGCTCCACTGGGAGCTAAAAAAGGTAGAAGAAAGAAGAGGACCATAACTTTGACACACCTTCGGCACATGATTTTTGGGGTAATGTGGTCGGTATTACGCCTGTGCCGCTTTACTTTCCCAGAAAAAAATCACGTATCCATTAAAGGTTGGGTGACCCGGAAGCCGTCGGTTGGGATCGAACCTTACCTCTTGTCCTTTGTAGTCCAGTTCACTAACCATTGAGCTATCGCAGCTCCCCAGACATACATAGTTTGTACCAATTTCAAGTTCTTCGCTGTTGATAATTTTGAGTTCATTGTTTTGTTTCGTCTTCTTCTTTCTTTTCCCTTTTCACTGATACCTAAAAGGTGGCGTGGTTTATATCATTTGTCGTTCTTGAGCTGCTCGAATTGTCTGAATTAGTGATTTTCCTTTGTTGTTACATGTCTCTGTCACTGCATCTATCCATCTTCTTCTGGGTCTTCCTCTTGGTCTTTTTCCATGCATTCTCGAGAAGAACGCCCTTGATGGTGATTGGTGAGGATTCATTCTGACCAGGTGGCCAAACCATTTAAGTTGTTGTTGTTCTATATATTCTTGGCAGGGTTTTGTTCCTACCATTTTTCTTATGGTTTCATTTGTTATTCTATCTCTTCTTGTGTTGTTTGTTGCTTTTCTCAAGCATCGCATCTCACATGTATTGATCTTTCTTAAATGTGATTTAGAAAGGGTCCATGTTTGACTTTCATAGCACAAAGTTGGTATGAAGATGCTATTTATCATTTGTTGTTTAGCTGGCGTAGAAATGTTTGGATGTCTTAGCAATGGTGAAAGCTGGTATGTGACAGCATTTGCTTTTTGTATTCTCATGTCAATTTCTCTGTCTAGTTTTCCATCTTCTGTGAACATTGTGCCTAAATACTTGAATTCCTCTACTTGTTTTATTTCTTTATCTTTGATCTTGATGTTTAATGGGTGTCTTAATTTGCTTATTATTATAGCCTCTGTTTTTGCTGTGTTAATTTTCATACTGTAGTTTGTGCAGCTTTTATCTAGAGATGTTAAATGCTGTTGTAGCAGGTTTTCATCCTCATATATTAGGCATTGGTCATCTGCGAAGAGTAGCTCATTGATGTTGGAGTTTTCTACCTCTATGTTATTATTTGATTTGTCCTTATTGTTGGTTGTTTCCTGATTTATTTTGTCCATATATATGATGAAGAGGAGTGGTGAGAGGACACATCCTTGTCTTACTCCTGTTGTAACCTGAAACCATTCTGACAGACCTTCCGATGTACTGACGGCACTTTGACTGTTTTTATATAATGTCATTATATTATCTAGTAGTTGTCCTGCTACCCCGTATGTTTCTAAAGTTTGCCAAAGTTTGTTCCTGTCCACACGATCAAACGCTTTTTCCTGATCTATAAACACTATATTTAGGTTTCTGTCATATTCTATTGTTTTTGTATTCCTTTAATGATTTTACCTCTCTTTCTTGTGTCAGCTAATCCTAAGATTTTTATATTCCTTTTCTTCATAAATTCAACTATTTCTGTACTTTTATCCCCTAATCCGCAGATGTTATTCGTAATAGCACAATGGTGTATGGTACTATTCTCACAAACTATATAAATCACATTAAAATCCATTCGAAATAACACAAGAACGCTTGAATTTCTTTTTCTACGGGCATTGAAATTCACTTATAACTTAAATTTGACTCCCATCAAAAATTGTGTCGTGTTGCCAGCACAGTCACACACCGGAAGTTTGTTTCGTCAAAGGACATTATTTTAGTTTTCTATTTGTTTAGATAGAGGTTTTGATCTTTACTTATATATGTCACTATGTGTGAGAAAAGGGATTTGTTGACGTTACATACAGCCTGCTGCATGAAAGTGGCTAGCGCCTAGCTATGAATATGTACAAGATATTGGATATAATAAAAATGTTGTGGCCGAGTGTGAAAGAGAGAGAGACAGTACAATTCCAGGTTGACAGAACCGGATAAGTAATGAGTAACGCAAAATAAAAACAATACAGCAACATAACGATAGACGGCAGAGAACATAAACAAGTGGAGACATTTAAGTAATTAGGAAGTCTAGTGACAAACGACAATTCACAAACAGCAGAGATAGGCTCAAGATGCAACACAGTTTCATCAATGTCATTGGCCAGCTATCACCACTATTTTCCAACAAGGACATAGCTAGAGGCAAAACGGGCACTCTACAATACAATCCCCAACGTTGTGCTACCAATGCCAGTCTTGGACTCAAGATTAAAGATGCAACAAAGCTTGTCAAATCACTGGCCAGTTATCACCACTATTTTCCAACAAGGAAATAACTCTAGAGGTAAAACGGGCACTCTACAATACAATCTTCACCCCAACGTTGTGCTACCAATGCCAGTTTTGGACTCAAGATTAAAGATGCAACAAAGCTTGTCAAATCATTGGCCAGTTATCACCACTATTTTCCAACAAGGAAATAACTCTAGAGGCAAAACGGGCACTCTACAATACAATCTTCACCCCAACGTTGTGCTACCAATGCCAGTTTTGGACTCAAGATTAAAGATGCAACAAAGCTTGTCAAATCATTGGCCAGCTATCACCACTATTTTCCAACAAGGAAATAACTCTAGAGGTAAAACTGGCACTCTACAATACAATCTTCACCCCAACGTTGTGCTACCAATGCCAGTCTTAGACTCAAGATTAAAGATGCAACAAAGCTTGTCAAATCATTGGCCAGTTATCACCACAATTTTCCAACAAGGAAATAACTCTAGAGGCAAAACGGGCACTCTACAATACAATCTTCACCCCAACGTTGTGCTACCAATGCCAGTTTTGGACTCAAGATTAAAGATGCAACAAAGCTTGTCAAATCATTGGCCAGCTATCACCACTATTTTCCAACAAGGAAATAACTCTAGAGGCAAAACGGGCACTCTACAATACAATCTTCACCCCAACGTTGTGCTACCAATGCCAGTCTTGGACTCAAGATTAAAGATGCAACAAAGCTTGTCAAATCATTGGCCAGTTATCACCACTATTTTCCAACAAGGAAATAACTCTAGAGGCAAAACGGGTACTCTACAATACAATCTTCACCCCAACGTTGTGCTACCAATGCCAGTCTTGGACTCAAGATTAAAGATGCAACAAAGCTTGTCAAATCATTGGCCAGTTATCACCACTATTTTCCAACAAGGAAATAACTCTAGAGGCAAAACGGGCACTCTACAATACAATCTTCACCCCAACGTTGTGCTGCCAATGCCAGTCTTGGACTCAAGTTGAAAGAACAATAAGAAAATAACTGCTACAGCAATTGAATGTGTTAGGCTCATGATAGGACCTAGTCTTAGAGATAAGAGGAGAAATAAGCTGAGAACAAATATGGGAATAATCACAGCTACTGAAAGCATAAAGAAACAACAGATAAAATGGTTTGACAATGGGATAAGATAGAAAGATCAAAACCCAAGACAACACGACCAACAAACGCCTGCGTGAACACCAGGGCCGACCACGAAAAAGATGGATTGATGTAATATTAGAAACACTAGCAAACACCAGCAGAGACCAACAGAAGAGCAAATGATCGCAAACTATATCTCCCCTCTACGCTGAAATGCAAATGAGGAAGGAAATAAGAAGAAGAATAAAGAAAAAGAATCATCATTATGTGCCAAACAGGTTGGCGTAGGCGATCATGTTCTTCCACAATCTTCTATCTACATTGCATCGTATTAGTTCTGTTGTTGACTGTTTTCTATGCCATGACATCAAGCTATCCAGTATTCTCTCTTTATCGTCCACAATCTCTCTTTCCTTTTATTTTGCCAGCTGTAACTAAGTATTCCAACTTTCCTCTTCTCATGATGTGCCCGAAAAATGTTGATTGTTTCTTTCTGATGTTTTTCAGGAGCTCCATTCTAGTGTTAACCTCTTTGAGAACTTCCTCATTGGTCTTTTTAGCTGTCCAGGGAACTTTCAACATTCTTCTGAGAAATCTCATCTCTGTGGCCTCTAATCGTCTTTTCATTTGTGTGTGTGTGTCTTTTGTCCATGATGAATAAAAAATAAAAAGAATAAAGAAGACAAATAGAGCGTCATACGTTTATTTATCCACTTAATGAGCATGTTATAATCAGGCCCGTGACCTCTATGCTGTTCCGATAATTACCAATTTTTGGCATTTATAATCTCACCCAATTCATTGCTTCGTGAGTGACCAGGGGTAAAAAAAGTAGAGGAGGAAGTCGATGGCTATTGGGACCACAACCTTACACCCCAGAGGGAGGGATACTAAGGTAGTCGGTGGTGAGTGTACCTCATTCGTCTTTTTTTTTTTTCCTTTTGCCAGATTTTGCCTCTGACGAAGTCCCTAGAGACTAGGAATTGAATTCTGCTTGTTAATCCATTTTTCCCTGGCATTCGTGTGCACAGAGGTCCCTCGCCGCACAGGCAGATAACTTAGTCGTCGTAGGCACTCATATTTTATTTTCCGCCCATGAGCAATTGACGTTTCAAGCCAGGCCTCGCTGCTGAGACCAAGGGTGGTTGCCGCAGAGAGAAATCATTAATAAAAATCCCAACTGGTGCAGCCAGGATTTGAACCCACAACCTCTCTATCTCCAGGCCGGCGTCTTGCCTCAAGACCAACCAGCGCCCCCCCCCCCCCAACTCATCTTCAGACATCCCACTATAATTAAATTTTGATTTAAAATATGATTCTTCTTCTTCTTCCTCTCTTTTTTCTTCTTCATCTTCTTCGTCTTTTTCCTCTTCTTCTTCTCCACTGGCACCACTGACAGACATAGGTAACCTTCTCCACTGGCACCTCTGACAGACATAGGTAACCTTCTCCACTGGCACCACTGACAGACATAGGTAACCTTCTCCACTGACACCTCTGACAGACATAGGTAACCTTCTCCACTGGCACCACTGACAGACATAGTTAACCTTCTCCACTGGCACCACTGGCAGACATAGTTAACCTTCTCCACTGGCACCACTGACAGAAATAGGTAACCTTCTCCACTGGCACCTCTGACAGACATAGGTAACCTTCTCCACTGACACCTCTGACAGACATAGGTAACCTTCTCCGCTGGCACCACTGACAGACATAGTTAACCTTCTCCACTGGCACCACTGACAGACATAGTTAACCTTCTCCACTGGCACCACTGACAGAAATAGGTAACCTTCTCCACTGGCACCTCTGACAGACATAGGTAACCTTCTCCACTGGCACCACTGACAGACATAGGTAACCTTCTCCACTGGCACCTCTGACAGACATAGTTAACCTTCTCCACTGGCACCACTGACAGACATAGTTAACCTTCTCCACTGGCACCACTGACAGACATACTTAACCTTCTCCACTGGCACCACCGACAGACATAGTTAACCTTCTCCACTGGCACCACTGACAGACATAGTTAACCTTCTCCACTGGCACCACTGACAGACATAGTTAACCTTCTCCACTGGCACCACTGACAGACATACTTAACCTTCTCCACTGGCACCACCGACAGACATAGTTAACCTTCTCCACTGGCACCACTGACAGACATAGTTAACCTTCTCCACTGGCACCTCTGACAGACATAGTTAACCTTCTCCACTGGCACCACTGACAGACATAGTTAACCTTCTCCACTGACACCTCTGACAGACATAGTTAACCTTCTCCACTGGCACCACTGACAGACATAGTTAACCTTCTCCACTGGCACCTCTGACAGACATAGTTAACCTTCTCCACTGGCACCTCTGACAGACATAGTTAACCTTCTCCACTGGCACCACTGACAGACATAGTTAACCTTCTCCACTGGCACCACTGACAGACATAGTTAACCTTCTCCACTGGCACCACTGACAGACATAGTTAACCTTCTCCACTGACACCTCTGACAGACATAGTTAACCTTCTCCACTGGCACCACTGACAGACATAGTTAACCTTCTCCACTGGCACCTCTGACAGACATAGTTAACCTTCTCCACTGGCACCACTGACAGACATAGTTAACCTTCTCCACTGGCACCTCTGACAGACATAGTTAACCTTCTCCACTGGCACCACTGACAGACATAGTTAACCTTCTCCACTGGCACCTCTGACAGACATAGTTAACCTTCTCCACTGGCACCACTGACAGACATAGTTAACCTTCTCCACTGGCACCACTGACAGACATAGTTAACCTTCTCCACTGGCACCTCTGACAGACATAGTTAACCTTCTCCACTGGCACCTCTGACAGACATAGTTAACCTTCTCCACTGGCACCTCTGACAGACATAGTTAACCTTCTCCACTGCACCACTGACAGACATAGTTAACCTTCTCCACTGGCACCACTGACAGACATAGTTAACCTTCTCCACTGGCACCACTGACAGACATAGTTAACCTTCTCCACTGGCACCTCTGACAGACATAGTTAACCTTCTCCACTGGCACCTCTGACAGACATAGTTAACCTTCTCCACTGGCACCTCTGACAGACATAGTTAACCTTCTCCACTGGCACCTCTGACAGACATAGTTAACCTTCTCCACTGGCACCTCTGACAGACATAGTTAACCTTCTCCACTGGCACCACTGACAGACATAGTTAACCTTCTCCACTGGCACCACTGACAGACATAGTTAACCTTCTCCACTGGCACCACTGACAGACATAGTTAACCTTCTCCACTGGCACCACTGACAGACATAGTTAACCATCTCCACTGGCACCACTGACAGACATAGTTAACCTTCTCCACTGGCACCACTGACAGACATAGTTAACCTTCTCCACTGGCACCACTGACAGACATAGTTAACCTTCTCCACTGGCACCACTGACAGACATAGTTAACCTTCTCCACTGGCACCACTGACAGACATAGTTAACCTTCTCCACTGGCACCTCTGACAGACATAGTTAACCTTCTCCACTGGCACCACTGACAGACATAGTTAACCTTCTCCACTGGCACCACTGACAGACATACTTAACCTTCTCCACTGGCACCACCGACAGACATAGTTAACCTTCTCCACTGGCACCACTGACAGACATAGTTAACCTTCTCCACTGGCACCACCGACAGACATAGTTAACCTTCTCCACTGGCACCACTGACAGACATAGTTAACCTTCTCCACTGACACCTCTGACAGACATAGTTAACCTTCTCCACTGGCACCACTGACAGACATAGTTAACCTTCTCCACTGGCACCTCTGACAGACATAGTTAACCTTCTCCACTGGCACCTCTGACAGACATAGTTAACCTTCTCCACTGGCACCACTGACAGACATAGGTAACCTTCTCCACTGGCACCACTGACAGACATAGTTAACCTTCTCCACTGGCACCACTGACAGACATAGTTAACCTTCTCCACTGACACCTCTGACAGACATAGTTAACCTTCTCCACTGGCACCACTGACAGACATAGTTAACCTTCTCCACTGGCACCTCTGACAGACATAGTTAACCTTCTCCACTGGCACCACTGACAGACATAGTTAACCTTCTCCACTGGCACCTCTGACAGACATAGTTAACCTTCTCCACTGGCACCACTGACAGACATAGTTAACCTTCTCCACTGGCACCACTGACAGACATAGTTAACCTTCTCCACTGGCACCTCTGACAGACATAGTTAACCTTCTCCACTGGCACCACTGACAGACATAGTTAACCTTCTCCACTGGCACCACTGACAGACATAGTTAACCTTCTCCACTGGCACCTCTGACATACATAGTTAACCTTCTCCACTGGCACCACTGACAGACATAGTTAACCTTCTCCACTGGCACCTCTGACAGACATAGTTAACCTTCTCCACTGGCACCACTGACAGACATAGTTAACCTTCTCCACTGGCACCACTGACAGACATAGTTAACCTTCTCCACTGGCACCACTGACAGACATAGTTAACCTTCTCCACTGGCACCTCTGACAGACATAGTTAACCTTCTCCACTGGCACCACTGACAGACATAGTTAACCTTCTCCACTGGCACCACTGACAGACATACTTAACCTTCTCCACTGGCACCACCGACAGACATAGTTAACCTTCTCCACTGGCACCTCTGACAGACATAGTTAACCTTCTCCACTGGCACCACTGACAGACATAGTTAACCTTCTCCACTGGCACCTCTGACAGACATAGTTAACCTTCTCCACTGGCACCACTGACAGACATAGTTAACCTTCTCCACTGGCACCACTGACAGACATAGTTAACCTTCTCCACTGGCACCACTGACAGACATAGTTAACCTTCTCCACTGGCACCTCTGACAGACATAGTTAACCTTCTCCACTGGCGCCACTGACAGACAAAGTTAACCTTCTCCACTGGCACCACTGACAGACATAGTTAACCTTCTCCACTGGTACATCTGACAGACATAGTTAACCTTCTCCACTGGCACCACTGACAGACATAGTTAACCTTCTCCACTGGCACCACTGACAGATATGGTTAACTTCTCCACTTCTCTCTGTCTTCAGCCATTCTTTGGTTCTGTAAGGTCGTGGTCTGCCCATTCTTTGGTTCTGCAAGGTCGTGTCCTGTCCATTCTTTGGTTCTGCAAGGTCGTGGTCTGCCCATTCTTTGGTTCTGCAAGGTCGTGTCCTGTCAATTCTTTGGTTCTGCAAGGTCGTGTCCTGTCCATTCTTTGGTTCTGCAAGGTCGTGTCCTGTCAATTCTTTGGTTCTGCAAGGTCGTGGTCTGCCCATTCTTTGGTTCTGCAAGGTCGTGTCCTGTCAATTCTTTGGTTCTGCAAGGTCGTGTCCTGTCCATTCTTTGGTTCTGCAAGGACGTGTCCTGTCCATTCTTTGGTTCTGCAAGGTCGTGTTCTGTCAATTATTTGGTTCTGCAAGGTCGTGTCCTGTCAATTCTTTGGTGTTGCAAGGTCGTGTCCTGTCCATTCTTTGGTTCTGCAAGGTCGTGGCCTTTCAATTCTTTGGTTCTGCAAGGTCGTGACCTGTCCATTCTTTTGTTCTGCAAGGTCGTGACCTGTCCATTCTTTGGTTCTGCAAGGTCGTGACCTGTCCATTCTTTGGTTCTGCAAGGTCGTGGCCTTTCAATTCTTTGGTTCTGCAAGGTCGTGGCCTGTCGCTTCTTTGGTTCTGCAAGGTCGTGTCCTGTCCATTCTTTGGTTCTGCAAGGTCGTGGCCTTTCAATTCTTTGGTTCTGCAAGGTCGTGACCTGTCGATTCTTTGGTTCTGCAAGGTCGTGACCTGTCGATTCTTTGGTTCTGCAAGGTCGTGACCTGTCGATTCTTTGGTGTATCTTCCCATCTCTTTATCTTCCTAACTACATAGAGTTCATCATCGGCAGTAGGTGCCATGCCGGTTGGCGTAGGCGAACATCGCTCTCCACATCACTCGGTCCTTCATGCATGTCATTATTTCAGTCGGTGATTGTCTATTATGCCCTTTGAATAAGCTGTTCAATATATTTGTTCTCTTGGTTTTCCTCTGATCTTCTTTTATTTCATTCTGCCTGTTGTTATAATATTCTCAATACTTTCTCTTCGCTTGACATGCCCAATAAATGTAGATTGTCTCTACTTATGATTTTTATTTTATTTTTGTTTCTCCAGCTCGATTTAAACATGCTTCTACATAAGGTTGCTAGCTGGGAATAAAAGACATTAGGTTTTATAAGAAATAATTTTAAAAACGATGTCCTAACATCATCAAGCGCTATACTTCTTCTTCTTCTATCTTCTTCTATTCTTCCTCTGTTGCCGTTGGCGTCGAGGGGAGAAACAATCTGCGATTCTTTGCTCTTCTGTTGGCCTCTTCTGATGTTATTCCTCCTAGTGACTCTAGTATTCCCTTTATCCATCTCTTTCTCGGTCTTCCTCTTAATCTGGCGTTTTCGTAGCGTTTGTTTATGGCTCTTTGATTCATTGTTAGTTCTTTCTGTCTTGTTATGTGGCCGAACCAATTTATCTGTTGTTTCTTTATGTATTCGATGGCTGGTTCAATTTCTAGTTTCTTCCTCAGGTCAGTGTTTCTTACTCTGTCCCTTAAGCTGTATCCTGTCATTCTTCTGACACATTTCATTTCTGTGGTCGTTATCTTTCTTATTGTTCTAGAGTCCAGCGTCCAATTCTGGCACTGATAGCACAGAGTTGGTAGAAAAATTGATTTGTATATTGCCCTTTTTGCTTCCGTAGTTATTGCTTTGTTTCTCAATAGTGTTGATACTTGGCCTATACCTTGGCTTGCTTTGTTACACCTTATATCTATCTCTGTCTCTTGGTTATTGTCTTGTGTTAACGTGCTACCCAGATATTTAAAATTGTCAACTTGCTTCAAAGATGTATTATCTATTATGATGTTTAGTTTTTCTTTCTTTCTCGCTATTGCCTTCGGCTTTGCTTATGTTGATCTTCATGTTGTATTGTTTACAAGTGTTGTTTAGCCTGTTGATATGTTCTTGTAGGTCCTCCAAGCGCTATACATTTAAAAAATATGACGATCATCATTTTCAGGAGGACGTGAACTTCCGGTCAATATGGTGGATAGGCGGCAGGAACCATTGAAGGCTATATATGAAAGTGTTCCCTGTTGCAGTTTCCTCATATTCCAAGTCCGGCTTGTTGCAGGAGCTACTGAGTTAAGTGCTCTGTGCACACCGTGAGCTGTGTGTTTCATCCGTTTTGATCATGTTTCGATATTCCAGTTGTTTACGATGAATGATGATATCGTATGACAGGGAACAGATGGCTGTGTTCACTTTCTGTGTGGTTTCGCCTTATGTCTTTTGGCTTGTGCTGAGTCTGCTATGATGGGGACTACGGCTACATTTATTTGTTTGGGAGATGAGTTAGTAATTCGGATGATTCCACTGGCACGGGAGGTTGGGCAATTATGGATTTAAATTCGTTTGCAGTGATACCGGGACCTTCCATAACCAAAGAACCAAAGAACCAAAGAAATAATTAAAAAAGACATTTATATGAAAGGGATGAAACTTTCCACAAACAAGAAAACATTTCTGTGTTTATTTACAATAATTTGTTTCATAAGGAAATACCTTGACGGGCACCGGACAAACTTTAGATGGAGAACATGTCCGGAGAAGTCTTGATATTGTCTTGTAATCCAAGTTCCAATGCTACAGTTTCCCTTAGCGCACTTTGAAGCTGAGTCGAGAGAGAGTTAGTTCGATATCTTCGTATCTTCTGATACAGACCGTCTGTCAAATAGCAAAAGCCCATATACTAGATACAATATATAACTGATAACAGATACAAGATATAACTGATAATAGATACAATATATAACTGATAACAGATACAATATATAACTGATAATAGATACAATATGTAACTGATAACAGATACAATATATAACTGATAATAGATACAATATATAACTGATAATAGATACAATATATAACTGATAATAGATACAATATATAACTGATAATAGATACAATATATAACTGATAATAGATACAATATATAACTGATAAAAAAGTAAAGAACCCCCGTCACGCCAAGTGGCGTATAGGGAATATGGTTTTAGTGACCATAAATTTGACAGACCTTCGGCACATGGCGTACCTTAGAGTGCTCTATGACTGATAAGTTCTTGGTCGATATCAAACGTACATTAAAGTGCTCTGTGACTGATAAGTTGTTTATCGATATCAAACGTACCTTAAAGTGCTCTGTGACTGATAAGTTGTTGATCGATATCAAACGTACATTAAAGTGCTCTATGACTGATAAGTTGTTGATCGATATCAAACGTACATTAAAGTGCTCTGTGACTGATAAGTTGTTTATCGATATCAAACGTACCTTAAAGTGCTCTGTGACTGATAATTTGTTTATCGATATCAAACGTACCTTAAAGTGCTCTATGACTGATAAGTTGTTTATCGATATCAAACGTACCTTAAAGTGCTCTATGGCTGATAAGTTGTTTATCGATATCAAACGTACCTTAAAGTGCTCTGTGACTGATAATTTGTTTATCGATATCAAACGTACCTTAAAGTGCTCTATGACTGATAAGTTGTTTATCGATATCAAACGTACCTTAAAGTGCTCTATGGCTGATAAGTTGTTTATCGATATCAAACGTACCTTAAAGTGCTCTGTGACTGATAAGTTGTTTATCGATATCAAACGTACATTAAAGTGCTCTATGACTGATAAGTTGTTTATCGATATCAAACGTACCTTAAAGTGTTCTGTGACTGATAAGTTGTTTATCGATATCAAACGTACCTTAAAGTGCTCTGTGACTGATAAGTTGTTTATCGATATCAAACGTACCTTAAAGTGCTCTATGACTGATAAGTTGTTTATCGATATCAAACGTACATTAAAGTGCTCTATGACTGATAAGTTGTTTATCGATATCAAACGTACATTAAAGTGCTCTATGACTGATAAGTTGTTTATCGATATCAAACGTACCTTAAAGTGTTCTGTGACTGATAAGTTGTTTATCGATATCAAACGTACATTAAAGTGCTCTATGACTGATAAGTTGTTTATCGATATCAAACGTACCTTAGAGTACTCTATGACTGATAATTTAGATTACTGGAAGCTGTAGAAATGTGATTTAACAGAAGAATGTTGAGAATACCACGGACAGAAAAGAAAAGTAATGAAGATGTTCTGAAAGAGGCCAAAGCAAAACGAGGGCTAATATCCAATATTAGGAAGAAACAATCATCATTTTTTGGCCATGTAATGAGAAGGGAACACCCGGAATATATTGTAACAACTGGGAAAATTGAGGGATGAAGAGAGAGAGATGCAAAGAGAAAAGATACTAGACAGCTTATGAGAATTGCTTAGCAGAAGATCAACAACAGAAATGATAAATAACTGTCGAGATCGAAAGTTGTGGAGAGGTATGATCACCTACGCCTGCTGGCACTGTATTTGATGATGATGATGATGACTGATAAGTTCTTGGTTGTTATCAAACGCATCTTAGAGTGCTCTATGACTGATAAGTTCTTGGTTGTTATCAAACGCACCTTAGAGTGCTCTATGACTGATAAGTTCTTGGTTGTTATTAAACGCACCTTAGAGTGCTCTATGACTGATAAGTTCTTGGTTGTTATCAAACGCACCTTAGAGTGTTCTATGACTGATAAGTTCTTGGTTGTTATCAAACGCACCTTAGAGTGCTCTATGACTGAAAAGTTCTTGGTTGTTATCAAACGCACCTTAGAGTGCTCTATGACTGATAAGTTCTTGGTTGTTATCAAACGCACCTTAGAGTGCTCTATGACTGATAAGTTCTTGGTTGTTATCAAACGCACCTTAGAGTGCTCTATGACTGATAAGTTCTTGGTTGTTATCAAACGCACCTTAGAGTGCGCATTTTTCCCGGTCATAATTTTTTCTTTGTTTTCACATTTTGCTGTTTTGACTTGATACAAGTGTTTCTCATACACTTCATTGTTTTATTCAAAATAGCACGCTGAGGACAACAATTGGCCCTTTAGATACAACACTACAGGAACAACTATATGGACCTCTGCAAGTGATGCAACGAAGATTTAAAAAAAAAATCAATAAAATGTATACTCTCTCTCTCTCTCTCTCTCTCTCTCTCTCTCTCTCTCTCTCTCTCTCTCTCTCTCTGCGATCAGGACTCAGAGTAGGACTCCAGACTCTCACACGAAGACAGCTGTGTATGTTTAAGCCTGTTAGATCCACTCCGCTTGTATACCTGTTAAAACGTTGCACTGTGTTCAGCGCCAGTGCATCCGATTTCAGCCAGCATTTTGTTCAGGTTTGCTTTCCTTAGCCTTTGATTGTCCCCAATCTTCCTGCAAGGCAGCAGATTGTCTTTTCTGTAGGGGGATTCTGCCCTTAGATGGTCGGCCCTCCCAGGTTTACGAGCACCATCTTTCCGAGTCACTAGAGGTGACTAACACAGACATGTACACACAAAGATATGAGATGTGACTAACACAGACAGACAAAGATATGAGATGTGACTAACACAGCACACACAAAGATATGAGATGTGATAACACAGACACACAAAGATATGAGGTGTGACTAACACAGACCTGAACCTTGGAATATGAGGAAAAATGCATACAAGAAACGGCATTGCAGATATGGACAAAATAGTTCCAGCGTTAGAAAGATGAAGATGAATTTGATTAGGATCAACCTCATCGCAGTGACTCTTGAAACAGACTAACCTGACAAGTCTGGCGAACGCGAGTAGGGATCGAAAAGGAAAGGAAAACCGGTACTCAAAAATATACTAGAGTCGGATGTGTTGGACTGAAAGGCAAAAATATTACAGGTCTACTGCAAAACTACAACACAATGTAAGTACGCCCACTTAACGTCCTTCTAAGTAGGGATGACGTAGAGGACAATCATTTCCTTTAGTAGACATCGGATGAAAGAACGAAAGAAAGATAGAAAGAAAGAAAAAAGAAAGAAGAAAAGAAAAAATAAGAAAGAAAGGCACGAAAAGAAAGAAAGAAAGAGAGAAAGAAGAAAGAAAAAAAAGAAAGAAAGAGAAAGAAAGAAAGAAAGAAAGTAAGAAGAAAAGAAAGAAAGAAAAAGAAAGAAAGAAAGAAAGAAAGAAAGAAAGAGAAAGAAAGAAAGAAAAAGTAAGAAAGAAAGAAAGAAAGAAAGAAAGAAAGAAAGAAAGAAAGAAAGAAAGAAAGAAGAAAGAAGAAAGAAGAAAGAAGAAAGAAAGAAAGAAAGAAAGAAAGAAAGAAAGAAAGAAAGAAAGAAAGAAAGAAAGAAAGAAAGAAAGAAATATAATCATTTTCTGGTGCTTCTCTTTGACTGAAATCAGAGTTGATTGAAACGTTACTGTTCGCATATAGAGGCCGATTCAGTTGACTCGAATTTCTTTTAAGAACAACGATAGGGAAGCGTAATGTTTGTATTTATATCTTCTTCTTTCCTTCCTCACTTGTCTTTCAGCGTCGAGGGGAGGTGTAATTTGCGGTTTCTTGCTCTTCTGTTCGCCTCTCTATAACTCTGCTGTTATGTTTCCAAGTGCTTCTAATATTCCGTCAATCCAACTTTTTCGTGGTCGACCCTTGGGTCTGGTGTTCTCGCAACGTTTATTGAAGGCTCGTTGTGTTGTGTTTTGGTCTTTATGCTTTGCCACGTGACCAAACCATTTTATCTGCTGTTTCTTTATATATTCCATATCGAGGGTTATTCCTATCTTTTTTTTCTCATTTCTTCATTTCTGATCTTATCTCTCAGACTCTTTCCCATCATTCGTCTAACACATTTCATCTCAGTAGAGGTTATTTTTCTTATTGTTCTTGCATCTAGGGTCCAGGTCTGGCATTGGTAGCACAACTTTGGGATGAAGATTGTATTGTAGAGTGCCCGTTTTGCCTCCAGAGTTATTTCCTTTTCATGTTATAAGTATATTTATTTGCATGTAAGGAAAGAGTGATGCGTGAAAGTGAAAGCGTAAGGGTAGGTTGCAAATCGGAAATTAAACATTAATAGTAGTTGTTGCAGTTAGTAGTTACTAGTAACAGCAACAGTGGTGGTGATAGTAGTAGTAGTAGTAATAGTAGTAGTAGTAATAGTAGTAGTAGTAGTAGTAGTAGTAATAGTAATAGTAGTAGTAGTAGTAGTAGTAGTAATAGTAGTAGTAATAGTAATAGTAGTAGTAGTAGTAGTAGTAGTAATAGTAGTAGTAATAGTAGTAGTAGTAATAGTATTAGTAGAAATAGTAGTAGTAGTAGTAATAGTAGTAGAAGTAATAGTAGTAGTAGAAATAGTAATAGTAGTAGTAGTAGTAGTAGTAGTAATAGTAGTAGTAATAGTATTAGCAGTATTAGTAGTAGTAGTAGTAATAATAGTAGTAGTAATAGTAGTAGTAATAGTAGTAGTAATAGTAGTAGTAATAGTAGTAGTAGTAGTAGTAGTAGTAATTGTAGCAATAGTAGTAATAGTAGGAGTAGTAGTAATAGTAGTACTAGTAGTAGTAATAGTAGTAGTAGTAGTAGTAGTAGTAGTAGTAGTAGTAGTAGTAGTAATAGTAGTAGTAGTAATAGTAATAGTAATAGTAGTAGTAGTAGTATTAGTAGTAGTATTGGTAGTAGTAGTAGTAGTAATTGTAGTATTAATAGTAGTAGTAGTAACAGTAGTAGTAGTAGTAGTAATAATAATAGTAGTCGTAGTAGTAGTAATAATAGTAGTAGTAGTAGTAGTAATAGAAGTAATAGTAGTAGTAGTAGTAGTAGTAAAGTAATATCAGTAGTAGTAATAGTAGAGGTAGTAATAGTAATAGTAGAGGTAGTAGTAGTAATAGTAATAGTAGTAATAATAGTAGAGGTAGTAGTAGTAGTAGTAATAATAGTAGTAGTAGTAGTAGTAATAGAAGTAATAGTAGTAGTAGTAGTAGTAAAGTAATATCAGCAGTAGTAATAGTAGAGGTAGTAGTAGTAGTAGTAGTAGTAGTAGTAGTAGTAGTAGTAGTAGTAGTAATCGTAGTAGTAGTAATAATAGTAGAGGTAGTAGTAGTAGTAATAGTAGTAGTAGTAGTTCTAATAGTAGAGGTAGTAGTAGTAGTAATAGTAGTAGTAGTAGTTCTAATAGTAGAGGTAGTAGTAGTAATAGTAATATCAGTAGTAATAATAGTAGAGGTAGTAGTAGTAGTAGTAGTAGTAGTAGTAGTAGCAGTTGTAGTAGTAATAATATTAGTAATAATAGTAGTAGTAGTGGTAGTAGTAGTGGTAGTAGTAGTAGTAGTAGTATTAATAGTAGTATTAATAGTAACAAAGCTGAAACAATTGTAGTAGCAGCAGTAATATCAGTAGTTGTTGTAGCAGTAGTAGTAGTAGCAGCAGCAGTAATTGTAGCAGCAGCATTAGCTGTCATAGTAGTAACAGCAGTAGTATATTGTATTATTAGTAAAAGTAGTATTAGCAGCAATAGCAACAGTAGTAGGAGCATAAGTAGTAGTAGTAATCGTAGTAGTAGTAGTAATAGTAGAGGTAGTAGTGGTAATAGTAATATCAGTAGTAGTAATAGTAGTAGTAGTAGTAGTAGTAGTAGTAGTAGTAGTAGTAGTAGTAGTAGTAGTAGTAGTAGTAATAGTAAAAAACAAAAGAAAGAAATGAGCCCCGTCTCGCCAAGTGGCGTAAAGGGAATATGGAGTTGGTGACCATAAATTTTACAGACCTTCGGAACATGATTTTTGGGGTAATGTGGTCGGTATTACGCCAGAGCAGCTTTACTTTCCCAGAAAATTGAAAATTCCGGTATCCATTTTAAGGCTGTGTGAACCCGGAAGCCGTCGATCAGGATCGAACCTGACAAAGCCCTTTGTAGTCCAGTTCACTAACGACTGAGTTATCGCCGCTAGTAGTAGTACTAATAGTAGTAGTATTGGTAGTAGAATTAAGTGTGGTAGTAGTAGCAATAGAATCAGTAACAGCAGTAGTAGTAATAGTAGCAGTGGTGGTAAAAGCTATAGTTATACGAATAGCAATACTAAAAAAAAAAAGAATAAAAAAGTGGTACGGTGACAGCTTTACGTGGTAATGGACGAAACAAAAGTCGTCGTTTCGGCCAAGTAGGCCTTCAGCTGGACGAACAGAGAGATTTATAGTCGGGCATCCTGCCGTATCAATTTAGTCCATTTGGAGACTGACCCAGCTCAGGAACACAGGAAAGTGACCATTTTTTATTTTTCCTCTCTTTAGTATCTAGCATATTATCGCCATGTAGTTAGATTTGTTAATATATCGTTATATATATTTTTTTTGTGTTTGTTGTTCGTCCAGATGAAGGCCTACTTGGCCGAAACGTCGACTTTTGTTTCGTCCATTATCACGTAAAGCTGTCACCATACCACTTTTTTCTTCCTTTTTTTTAGTATTGCTATTATCATCAGCTTTACAGCAGCTTCGCATCTCTACACATCTTGGTGCATCTTGATGCCTTTACCTCAGTTATACTAGTAGTAGTATATGTAATAGTAGTAGCAATAATTGTTGTAGTACTAGAAGTAATTGTAATAATAGTAATTGTAGTTGTGTAATAATTGAAGTCTCAGTGGAAACAAATGTAACAGTAGTGGTAGTAGTGGCAATAGTAATAATTGTAGTATGACAAGTAGAAGTAATTTTAATAGTAATAATAGTAGTAGTAATAAGAGTAGTAATAGTAGTAGTACTAGCAGTTGTGGTAATAGCAATAGTAATGGTAGTAGTAGTAGTATAGCTGTGGTAATAATTGTAGTTGTAGTAGTAATAGTAGTAGTAGTATAGCTGTGGTAATAATTGTAGTAATAGTAGTAATAGTAGTAGTAGTATAGATATGGTAATAATTGTAGTAGTAGTAATAGTAGTAGTAGTAGTAGTATAGCTGTGGTAATAATTGTAGTAGTAGTAGTAATAGTAGTAGTAGTAGAGGTAGTATAGATGTGGTAATAATTGTAGTAGTAGTAGTAATAGTATAGCTGTGGTAATAATTGCTGTAGTAGTAATAGTAGTAGTTGTAGTAGTAGTAGTAGTAGTATAGCTGTGGTAATAATTGTAGTAGTAGTAGTAGTAGTAACAGCAGAATTACAAGTTGATCAGGAAAGCAGATTGAAAATAACATTAAAAATTAAGCAGATAAAAGAAGAATAAAAAAGCACAAACGGATGCACAAGAAGAACCACGAGCGGCAACCTGTGCACAATAATAAACGAAAATAATATAGAAAAGAAACGAAGACAGAAGAGAAGAAAGTAATAAAAGAATACGACAGTCGGGTAAAGGAAGAACAAGAAGAGGGTTTGAACAAAGTAGTAATCAATAACATTGTTTAATCGGTGCATCACTGAAATAATTAGTTTGGAAATGAATTGGTTCATCGCTCAATCACTCGTTTCAACAATCAATTAAAGAATCAACTCATCGGTCAATTAATCTATCAGTTGTTGAACCAATTACACTGACAGTTTTTGAATCAATTAATATGTCTGTCTTTAAACCAATTGATCTGCCAGTCTTTGGACCAATTAATATGTCTGTCTATAAAACATTTGGTCTGTCAATCTTTGGACAAATTAATCTGTATGTCTATAAAACAATTAATATGTCAGTCTATTAACCAATTAATCTGTCAGTCTTTGAACCAATTAATATGTCTGTCTATAAAACAATTAATATGTCAATCTTTGAACCAATTAATCTGTCAATCTTTGAACCAATTAATCTGTCAATCTTTGAACCAATTAATATGTCTGTCTATAAAACATTTAATCTGTCAGTCTATAAAACAACTAATCTGTCAGTCTATGAAACAATTAATCTGTCAGTTTGTAAACCAATTAATCAACCATGCCATCAATCAATTAATCAGCTAGTCCGTAAGTCCATTAAACAGTCAATCCATCAATAGACATTATAACATAATAAATCAACATAATACTCCGGCATTCGATTAATCGGTCGGTGGTCCAACAATAAATCAATTAATCAACTTACCTGTCACCAACTAACAATCACTCATTCCCTCGCTAAAATAAATCATGAAGTGACACATAGTGAACTCCTGACATCCCTCAACGAGCACAGGCGAGACGCTCCAAGCACTTTATAATGCACTACCAGTAATAAACGAACTCACAACTAGGGCTTGAAATATTCCGAGTTATGATAAACACACCCCTTTCTCCCCGAGTTATACAAATATTCCTCCGTCCTTCGTGTTAGCAGCAAGACGAGTCCTTTGATATACGTCCGAGAAACGTTCCCCCTTAAAGGATATAGTTTCTTCACTGCCGGAATCTGCTCCAGGGCGTGTAAACACGTCATTGATCGGTTCACTTTGATCTTCAGCGCCTGCGCCAGGTAGCTATTATGGTGTGGTTACACAAGGACACAATAAGCTACCGAGATCAAGTCCTAGTTCCTCCCCCTCTCAAGTCTCCCGAATATTCCACGTGGAAATGTGTTAATCCTTTAGGGTTGTGATCTTCTCAAACGGTTTCTACAAGCTCGTTTTCTTTCTCGAATCGTTGTTTATTTATTGAATTTATGGACGTTTGCTGTCATCATCTTTGGGGAAATCATACAATAAGAGAAATAACTACTACCGAGATAAAATGTGTTAGACAAATGGCATGAGTTCATCATCATCATCATCGAGTGCCGTCTCCGCAACGAATGTTGGCTACCATGGATCGCCATTCCACTCTGTTTCTTGCTTTGATGGTGCAGGCTGTCATAGATTGAGTGAATCAATTCAGAGGAAGAGGTATGTTTACAGCACTCGGAAAAATGACAAATAATCAACAACAGAAAAAAATATGGACCAAGGCAGGATCGAACCCGTACTCAGTGGCACAGCGCCTTGCCACGAAAAGCCAAACGCTTGTCCATCTTTTGATGTTACTCGTCCATGTTAGTCTTGGTCTGCCTCTGCCTCTTTTACCTTGTATTTCCCCCTCCATAATTGCTTTTAGTAGGCTGTTGTGTCTTTTAAACATGGCCCAAAAATCGCATTTGTCTTGTTTGAGTTGTGTTTAGTAGTTTTCTTTTCATTTTTAGTTGTTTTAAGACTTCATCGTTTGTTTTCTTTTCCTTCCATCCAATTCTACCTATTCTTCTATATATGCACATTTCAAAGGCTTCAATTCTCTGTTCTGTTTTCTTGTCTAATATCCATTTTTCTGCACCATATCGGAATATTGAGAAGATGTAACATTTTATTATTCTTAGTTTTAGCCCTGGTGTTATTTGTTTTGATGTTAGTATGTTCTTCATGGCATTAAAATTAATTTTTGCCATTCCTATTCTTTTGTTTATTTCACTTGTACATTTTCCACCACTGGTTATAATATGTCCAAGGTAGTTGTAGTTCTGAACTGTCTCCAGGTCTATTCCTTCTATTTTGATATCCACTTGTGGGTTTGGAGTATCTTCTTTGTTTATGATCATAGTTTTAGTCTTTTTGATATTCATATCTAGTCCATATTTTTTGCTTGTCATGTTTATTTCATTAAGTAATTGTAGATCTTTAGGCATTTCTGCTAGTAGTACAGTATAAAGAAACAATCAACATTTTTCGGGCACATCATGAGAAGAGGTAAGTTGCAATACTTGGTTACAACTGACAAAATAAAAGGAAAGAGAGATCGCGGACGACAAATAGAGAAAATACTGGATAGCTTGGTGTCATGGCATGGAAAACAGTCAACAACAGAACTGATACGATGCACTGTAGATAGAAGATTGTGGAGGGACATGATCACATACGCCAACCGGTATGGCACATAATGATGATGATGAGTACAGTATCGTCAGCATATCTTAGGTTATTGATTATCTGTCCATTAATGTTTAGGCCTGGCATCTCTGTGATGTTTTTAAAGATTTGCTCAGTGTATAAATTGAACAAGCTTGGTGATAGGATACATCCCTGTCTTACTCCTCTTTTTATATCAATGGGTGTAGAGTTATCCTTGTTATATTTTATTATTGCTGTTTGCTCCCAGTATAGATTACATATTAGTCGTATGTCCATGTCATCTAGATGTATCTCTTTTAGGCATTCTATAAGTTGTTTGTGGCGTACTCTATCAAAAGCTTTGGTGTAGTCTATGAAGCAGACATATACTGGTTTGTTTACTTCTGTGTATTTTTCGATTAATGTTCTCATGCAGAATATGGCTATATATATATATATATATATATATATATATATATATATATATATAGAGAGAGAGAGAGAGACTATAGATATAGAAGGAGGAACATAAAATGATATAAAAAAGGATACAAGAAAGGTTGCAAAAGTTGCAAGAAAACTGGGAAATCCAAAGAAAATTAAGTTAGATGGAAAAATTTTAATTGTCAACTCCAACGGTAACTCTGTCCTATTATATGGCTGTAAAACATGGAGAGCAACAAAAAATGGCAATCATAAAGATACAGATCTTCATTAATGGATGCTTGCGCAGAATAAACAATGGAAATGGCAGGACAAAATGGTAAACGTAGAATTAAGCAAAAGTACCAGTCACATACCAGTGGATAAAGAGATACAGCGAGGATAAAAGCGCTGAGCAGGACACACACTGCGGATTAGTTCTTTGGTTATGGAAGGTCCCGGTATCACTGCAAACGAATTAAAATCCATAATTGCTCAACCGCCAGTGCCAATGGAATAATCCGAATTACTAAATCATCTCCCAAATAAAGAAAGGTAGCTGTAGTCCCCATCATAGCAGACTCAGCACACGCCAAAAGATATAAGGCGAAACCCCACAGAAAGTGAACACACCCAACTGTTTCCTGCTATCCGATATCATCGTAGACAATTGGAATATCAAAACTGCGGAAATATATCATCATCATCATCATCATCATCAAGTACCGTAACTGCTGGCGTAGGTAATCATGTCTCTCCCCAACTTTAGATCTCGACAGTTAATTATCATTTATGTTGTTGACCTTCTGCCAAACTATTCTCTTAAGTCTGGTATGTTTTCTCTTTGCTTCCCTTTATCTCTTCGTTTCTCAATTTTGACAGTTGTCACAGTATATTTTAGCTATTCCCTTCTCATTACAGGACCAAAAAATGATGATTGTTTCTTCCTAATATTGAATGTCAGTTCTATTTTTGCTTTGGCCTCTTTCAGAACATTTTCATTACTATTCTTAACTGTCATGGTACTCTCAATATTCTTCTGTAAAACTACATTTGCCGTGGTAAGCCAACCGCCTATCGATTGCGCTAACCGGACACCCATCCTATAGTGATTTTCAAATGAAAAGACGATTAGAGGCCACAGAGATGGGATTTCTCAGAAGAATGTTGAAAGTTCCCTGGACAGCAAAAAGGACCAATAAGGAAATTCTCAAAGAGGTAAACACAAAAAGGGAACTCCTATAAACACCAGAAAGAAGCAATCAACATTTTTCGGGCACACAATGAGAAGAGGAAAGTTGGAATACTTGGTTACAACTGGCAAAATAAAAGGAAAGAGAGATCACGGACGACAAAGAAAGAAAATACTGGATAGCTTGGTGTCATGGCATGGAAAACAGTCAACAACAGAACTGATACGATGCACTGTGGATAGAAGATTGTGGAAGGACATGATCGCCTACGCCAACCTGTATGGCACATGATGATGATGATACAAATTTTCGTGTTTGTTGTCCTATTGTCCATGATTCACACCCATATGTTAAGACTGGTTCTACATAACATTTAAGAACTCTTTTTCTTGTTTCTATTGTCAAAAATGGATTACACAGTATCTTTCTCATTTTTTGGAAAGCTGCTTTTGCCTGAGCCGTTCTGCATCTCACTTATGTAGCACATATACCTGAAGTTAACATTGTTCCCAGATATTTAAATTTATTTGCCTGTTTTAATTTTGTTCCACTTGTCTATTTATATATATAAATATCATCATCATCATCATTGAGTGCCGTCTCCGCAACGAAGGTTGGCTACCATGGATCGCCATTCTACTCTGTTTCTTGCTTTGATGGTGCAGGCTGTCATAGATTGACTTGTCCATCTTTTGATGTTACTCGTCCATGTTAGTCTTGGTCTGCCTCTTTTACCTTGTATTTTTCCTTCCAATATTACTTTTAGTAGGCTGTTGTGTCTTTTAACTTGCCCCAAAAATGTCATTTGTCTTGTCTTAATTGTATTTAGTAGTTCTCTTTTTATTTTCAGTTGTTTTAAAACTTCATCGTTTGTTTTCTTTTCTTTCCATCCAATTCTACCTATTCTTCCATAAATCCACATTTCGAAGGCTTCAATTTTCTGTTCTGTTTTCTTGTCTAATGTCCATGTTTCTGCACCAAACAGGAATACTGAGAGGATGTAACATTTTGCCATTCTTAGTTTCAGCCATGCTGATATTTGTTTTGTTGTTAGTGTATTTTTCATGGCATTAAAATTACTTTTTGCCATACCTATTCTTTGTTTATTTCAATTTTACATTTTCCATCATTGGTTATAGTATGTCCCAGGTAGTTGTAGCTCTGGACTGTCTCCAGATGCATTCCCTCAACTGTGATATTTAATTGTAGGTCTTGAGAATTGTCTTTGTTTATGATCATAGTTTTAGTCTTTTGATATTCATTTCTAGTCCATATTTTTTTGCTTATTATGTTTATCACATTAAGCAATTGTTGTAGGTTTTTTGGATTTTCTGCTAGTAGAACAGCATCATCAGCATATCTTAGGTTATGGATTATCGTTGCATGGCCTTTTTCGTCTTGTCAGACGGTCTAGTGGAGGGTATTGTGTATTTTTTTTAGGTTTTGT